>QUSF01000011.1:15767809-15851360 GCA_003676055.1 Chloebia gouldiae
TCAGCTGCCAGCAGGTGCCCAGGTGCTGGGCTAGCCGCTTCATCAGGGTGCACCGTGACAATATTTGGCTAATATAGGTTTTGATATGTTTATTAGTATTATTATTTATGCTTGTGAAGCAAGTAAAATATGATTGACTGCTAAATCATGACAAGATATTGGATTATAATTTGATGCTTTCATTTTTTCTCCATCAGTTTTAAAATTTGTTCATTTCTTGATACTCCTATCTGCTTTTATTTTGATAAATATTCATCCTGCAGAAGAATAAAAAACATAACATTGTTTTTAAAACTTCTGCTTGCCTTCTAGTAAAGTTCACACGTGCAAGTACTATTTTTGCGTATTCAAATCAAGTACAGCTATTTGTAGTCACAGTCTCTCTATATTATTTGTAGGAAAAATGTACATGTTCAATCTATAAGTTATTTAAGAACGTAGCTCCAAGCAATTTCAACTCTCTTTTCAAAGGAATAAATTTTTTAAAAATTACAAATAAATCTATGTAATACAGAAAACAGAAAATATTTGGGCACCAGTCTATGGGAACTTCACACACTTTCAGAGTGTAGTTGAGAAAAGGTAGAAAATATCTGACAGCTTTTGAGTACTTGACTCTAAGTCCACAGAGCAGCTACATTATGAATATGGTAATAATTCCTCAGATAAAATCTGCTTTACAGGCTTTTCACAGTTGATCATTTGGGGTAAGCACTCCTGCATACACCAATGGATGTGTTCTGAAGAGCTATGGAAATGGACTCTTAAGGAGGTTAAACCCTGTTTTGTAATCCTAGTCCCCTTGCAGGGATGTGAATTAGACATACAGAGGCTTTGGATTTAGCACATAAGGCTTTCAAGGAACAAAACCTTTCTGAAAAAATTGCCTCATTTCTTTGCATTGTCACCATCTATCTCCATTTCTTTGTTAGGCTCTCAAAAACTGGTAATAAAAATCCATAAATATCTTCAGAGAGCAAAGATTTACTGCTCTATCTGCTCCAGACACCAATGGCAGAAGTTTTATTGTACCATGTTTTCCATGGTTACAAAAGTTGGAAAGAATTTAAAATAATTTCAATGCCAAAAAAGGTTAAATACATTCTTCTTATTTTCATACCAATAAACTATGCCTTTGTCAAGGCAAGCTCCCAAGTTTGACATGCAAAAGAAAAAGCTAAAATTTGGAATTTATGTACAGGTACTTTAAGGCAGTGAATGAAATCCTTTCAATTGTCTGTAAGTCACATATGTCATAAGTTTAGTGAAAGACAGGGATAAAGGCAATAGAACAGAACAGCATTTTATTCTGATAAGGACAGTAGAACAACAACACAGCTGTGGAGAAATAGATAAAGGATGTAACTCAGACAAACAGAACCCATGCAAAATGCAAGCAGGATGCCAGCTCAGCTCTGCGAGGCTGACAAAGCACAAGTTTTACAAAAACAATTATATTATGCTTACTCAGAAGTGGGGATTGACAGTCAGCCACCTGAAAAGGACACCAGGCATGGAAGAGAGGGCCCCAAGAACCATAGAGGGACTTCTGATAAGGGGTGTGGCTATATGAACAAAGTGATGCAGACACATCAAATAAGCAGGGATAGCTGATGAATTTGTAACCAATGTGCATGGTAAACACTCTTCACCTGATGCTTGGCACACTCAGTTAGAGGAAGGATCTTCCGAGTGACTGGGCTGCAGTAAAGAATGCCTGCTTTCTAGTACTCAAAACTGTGTTAGGAAGTTTCTATCTGTCTGATTTCAGTGTCAACAGACAAACTTTTCAAGAAATGAAGCATTATTCCTTGTCATCTACGTTTTTAAACTTAAATGAACAGTTTATATATCATGTTCTAATACTGGCTACCTTGTGTCTTGATCAATTTTTCTTGTAAAAGAGTGTGTATAAAGTGCTATGTCTCACCTTTCAAATCTGCAATGATGCCTTTTATTTAGGATATTTTGCTTCCTAGAAAGGAAATGCAAAACATGGTGCATAGTTTTAAAACGTGCTGTACACTGTACAGAGAGACAGAGAAATCACTTAATAGTAGAAGCAATAGCAAGTATGTTTTAATCTCTTCCAGAAGAGGATGGGGAAGTCTATAGTTTACCTGACATTCTGTGATAAGTACATGTTACATACATAAGTTCGATCCAAAGAAGGGTGTGAAAAGCAAAGACAGCTGAAACCATTTTCACAGGTCTAAATTATGTAAGCCAAGTGAATGGTCACATGCTCCTAAGAATGGTGCTTGAAAACACCAAAAAGTCTGTCTCAAAGCATTCATATGAGCTAAAATTTTCTATTTGTAATTTTAATCAAGTAATTTTTAACCCATATGTGTAAATGTTTCAAAACTTCTTTTGGCAGTCGATGGCTTTATTTTTAGAAAGGATGAAGGAAATTAGGTCAAAGCCACAAAAGAAACCTGGAAACACTTAGAATTTTGTTATTGAGAGCTCTAGATAATGGAATAATTAATTAATTGCTGATTAAAGTAGATGTCTCAAGCTTCAGAAAGAAACTGAAGCTCCTCATTTTCCCTCTAAACCTTTTCTTTTGCTTAGGTTTCTTCCCTTAGGTTCATTGTCTGTGACTCTATCTCTGTGCTGCTGTGTGAATGCCTCAATTCTCATATTTTTGTCTTAGAGAAGGTAATGAAAAAGATGTAATATTTTTTCCCTGCTGTACCTACTCCTAGGTAGGTCTCCTGTACCAACCTAGGAGTAGGTACAGCAGGAAAAAAAAAAAAGATTATATTTTGATGGATGATAAAAGTGGCCTTCTTTTCCCTATTGATCCTCTTGCAGCAAGTCATTCTATTCACAGTCTGGGCAAAGCTAACATAGTCCACACATTCCTTTAAATGGCTTATGAGTACAGTGGGCTAGGGCTCTCCTCCTGACCTATAAATACAAGACAAGCCACCTTATTCTCCCACTCTGAATTCCATACTGGCTCCCTCCTTATTACTACATCATATTTAAACTCCTTTTCCTGACAGTGAAAATTAAATTACTCTTTTTCACAATTTTCTCTCTCTTCTTTATTGTTGTCATACTTTTTCAACTCACTTTCCTCTATGAATTAATTGATTATCATATTCACTTTGCACCATATGTGTACTGTTTTGAGTCTGTGTATCAGCAGTTTTTGAACTTTGAAAAGTCCTGGGCACTAAATGCTCATGTCCACCCTATGCATCAGACTCAGCATGTACACACATCTCTAGTGTACTCACTGAATGGTATGTTCATGGTATTTCTGAAGTATCTTCTTTCAAGCTGTGCATTTGCAGTCCAAAATCTTATAACAGGACTGTATATACCTGGCATGTAAGAAATGCTTAGAAAAAAAGCAGTAGTAGTTAAAGTGAAGATTAACTTTTAGCTAAAACTCATGGAATGATAGAATGAAATGGTTTGGGCTGGAAGGAGCCTTAAAGATAATTTTGTTCCAACCCCGTGCCATGGGCAGGGACACCTGCCATTAGACCAAGTTGCACAAAGCTCCATCCAACCTAGTCGTGAACACTTCCAGGGATAAGGCATCCCCTGTTTCTCTGGGCAATGTGTTCCTGGACCTTACCACCTGTATTTTTTTCCCCATTTAAAACCATTATCCCTTGTCCTGTCACAACAGGCCCTGCTTAACAGTTTGTCACCATCTTTTTTAGATGGTCCTACTGAAAGGCCACAGTAAGATGTCCCTGGAACTTTCTCTTCTCCAGGCTAAACAGCCCAGCTCTCTCAGTCTTTCCTGACAGGAGAGGTGCTCCATCCCTCTGATCATCTTGGTGGCTGCCTCTGGACTCAGTCCAACAGGTCCCTGTCCTTCCTGTGCTGTGACCCCAGATGCATCACTGCAGGTACTGCAGAGCAGAGCAGAGGGGCAGAATCCCCTCCTGGCCCTGCTGCCCACGCTACCCTCTGGATGCAGCTCAGGGCACGGGGCTCTCTGGGCTGTGAGTGCCCATGGCTGGGTCATGTCCAGCCTCTCATCCCCCAGCACCCCCAAGTCTTCTGGGCAGGGTTGCTCTTGATCCACTCGTTTCACCAATATTTTTTCTTATGACAATTTAAAAGAGAAATATCTGCAGGGTTTTAATTTGATATACTCTGGTTTTGATATTCTTAGTACTATAATTATACCTTCTGCCAACTATAAAAAGACCTAGTAAACACATTCATATATACTACAGCATTCATTAAATATTAAGATATTTTAAATAGACAGTGGGTTTAGCTGCATTATTTTTAAAGGATTTCACAGAAAATAGCCTCACCATCAAGTTGTTGTTGCCTTTGGACCACTGGAAAATTTCTTCTAAGACATACAAATAAAAGTTGTTGTCTAGGAGCTGAATTAATAAAGGATCATGATTTTAAAAAGCTTAAAGTATCAACATAATCAGATCTTCTAGTTTTTCAACACAGATGACAATAATCATCTGATGACTTTGGGAAGCAGCTTCTAGAATGTGAAAGGCATATCCAAGAGCAGCATTTGCCTCGCTTCCCTTCTCTCATATATTCCTGACTAAAGCATTTAACTTACAGAATAAATTTCAGTGAAACTGAAATTTAGAAACTCCATCCTCTGTACTTAATACAATATTTAAATGCAAAGAGTATTATTGAGCCTGAAAACAACCCTTAGGATCATAAAATCCAACCAATACAGAACCTTTCTTTCATTTGACACTGAAATAAAGTGGTGTTTCTTCCTGACATACCTATATCTCATGCATAGAACATTTGCTATGGACAAGGAAAGTTTTGATTGAAGAAGGATATGTTTAACCCCTTTTCCTGAAGTGCTCTGGCAGAACTGCAGAAAAAGATTATTGTTATTTGTGATTAACACATGCATTATTATCCATCACAGACACTGCTATTCTAAGGGCAGTCAGGTGTCATGGATCTTTGGAAAGTACAGACCTAATTCATTTTATGTTCTTGTTCATTCCTCTGAGTAAACAAAAAATACTTGGGTAAGCGCAGACACTCAATATCCACTTTTAAAACAGTCACTCAGAGCCTATTCTGGCAGACCACGGGCAGTTTGCACTGTCACCTGACCATGCTGCCTGCCATCTGTATGATTCCTAATGCCAAGTGGTACAGCACACAGCCAGCTATGCTGGCTCTAGTCCGCATGAGGATTCCTGCACCAAAAGGTGGGAAAAGCAGAGCAATTTCAGGTGCAGTATGGCTGTTGCAGCAGTACATAAAATGGTCTAGTGAGAGAGTAGATTTTTCTGTCACAGCTAGGTTAAAAAGAAGTGGCTGATGGACAACGTTCATTGCTGAATTAGCACTTCATCCTTACCTGTTTGGAAGACTCTCTTGATGTTTTCTATGTGCTCAATTTAGTACGTTTACTGTGATTTGTTTACTGTGCAGTTGTTCAATCCACTGCTTTGCCTTTCAGGAAGAAAACTACCCAGAGTTGTTGCATTTTGAAGATTTAAAAAAATTTAACACTATTATTACATTTTAATTAACGTTACCTGGTAAGGTTACTTGATAATGAAACCTATCTATTAATAATGTTTTAAACCCAAATATTTTCAATAAAATTAAAACCAGAATTTTTTGTATTCATCCTATGTAACAGCTGTAATGTTTTTCTTACATAATGCTTATTATGATAGTGTTTTTCAAAGAGACAGTCCAGAGTCTTTACTAACATCTTTTTGAATAAAAAAAAATGTGTTTGCTATGATCTCATTGCTGATTACTGATGATGCTAACAATGGAAATATTTCTTGACTTTGTGCAATAACTCTTGGACTGCTTTACTTGTATTTGTAAAAAAGCTGAGATGTGAAATAAATTCAACTTTCTTTTCAATTTGTGCAAAAGCCAGAAACACTGGTTACTAAATAACATTTTGATTTATATTTTGCTGCCTGAAGCAATTTGCTCTCTGCTCTATTTAAGGGTTTAGACATTTTCTCCTTTTCCTGATGAGGGTACTTAGCTAAGCAGTATGTGGAAGCCAGTAGGAATCTTCCAGAAATGTCCTTCCAGCCAGTGGGTGACAAACATTCCTGAAAGCCTTGTAATGTAAAACTTCCTGAAAAGCAATAAAATACTACCCCAGGGGTAGGGGGTGTATTGTGGGGATTTTTTAAAGTAGATAAAGAATTTAGTTAGTATCTATACAAGTCATGCATACATAATTTAGCTGCCCCTTGATTTAAATTATGGTAATAAGATAATTTAGTTACTGTTGCCAAAAAATGTGTTAACCTGTTATATTAACACTGTAGTACTTGCATTTGTATATTCCCCGGTGTTGTAAGAGTGCCTTTAACTTGAGAGGCCCCAGGTGATTTGCACATTGAACATTCTACTAGACTTCCATGAAAAATGGAAGTTCTGATTCCTAGGTGAGTGTAATAGAAAGCTATCAGATGATTTTGTAGGTCTTGCAATTGTTGTTTATGTAAAATTGCAGTATATGCATTGGAAAAATCTGTGACCATAGAGCTGTTTATTAATTTATATGTTCTTTTAATTTCTAAGTTCTAAAAAAGATAAAAAGTGGAATATAATTATGTAAGATGGAACCAGAGAGGGATATACTTTGACTATAACATTAACTTCTTACACACATTCTCTGCTTGATAAGATGTAAAAGAAAATTTGCATATTCGTCCTCCCCTGAAATTTAATTCAAATTATTTTAGAACTAGTTTAACTTCTGACAGCTGAAATGCATACATTAGCTATCTAGAGCCATCTGCAAAGCAAACACATTCTTACCTCATATGTTTCTAATTGGAACATGTTGTCTTGCAGGCACCATTTGATGCCATGATCTAACTGGTAATGAATTCTGGAATCATACATCTTCCCAAGGATTTACACTACATGGGTTAAGAACAAGTTTTTGAGAATTTCAGTTGTTTTCACACTTTGATTGTAAGTCTAAACAAGATTTCTTGGGTAGCAGCCTGATTATTTGAAGAGCTACTATCCCCCAAACCAGGGGTTACTTTAGGTACATTGGTATTACATAGGATTTTTTAAGTATTACATTTACATTTTAATTTACCAGGATGGTCAGCTATTTTTTTCTGTCAATATCTAATATCCTTCACTTTATACCGGTAATACAGAAAAGCTACATGAGATTTCCTGTCTCCACATACTCATACTGGAGTTCAGAAACAGTGGAATATATTACATAATTAGCATTTTAATACTTTTTTTTTTGAATGATAGAGTAAAAAGGATTTGAAATAATTGATTTTTAATGTTTTCATCATTTTACTTCAAATTTTACATTTTACAAATGTTACATCAAATTGCTTACCATTATCCTTTTATTGGCGACATTTACATTTTCTGCTTCATTGTCTTGTTTGAGGATAAAATATTGCATATGGAGTATTTTTAAGTTATTGCCTGATTACATTTTAATGATTTAATGGAAATGTGGAAATACTTCAACTAAATGTTGACATTTTTGATGAAAAATGAAATAGATTATTAATAACTTAAAATGGTATCTACAGAAAAGTCAAAAGGTATTGCAGTTTTCTCACCCTAAAACCAAAGTGCAAATTTAAATAAGCCATCACTAATACAGTAGCATAATGATTTGTATTACTTATAAAACATCAATCTAGAAATCCTGGGAGAAAATTTATTTAATTTTTAAATTAGTATTGAGATGTCAAGGACATGAAGCTGATGGAGTCTTTAATTACGTTGTAGTGTAGACAATAAAAAAACGTGGCTGAGGGAAGGCAGCATTCCTGCTGAGTACCAGAGAGGTATCTGTAGTATTGAGTTGAAGAATATTTTTTAAACTGAAAAACTAGCTAGATAGGACAGTGACTGCTGCTACAATACTACAGGAAATGCTAACAGATAAATTGTAAATTTTGAACAGTCCTGTGGGGCCTTTTGAGTAACATTTCCATGTATTGTGAACAATCCTGAATAAAGCAGGATACTTTCGTGACCAAGGACCAATGTGTAAAGAGCCCTTAAGAAGATCAGGTCTATGTGGCAGCAGCTCTCTGGCCACAGAGAGCAGGCACAAACTTTCCCAGGCATTTTCCTGGGGAAGGCTGTGAGAAAATCAGAGACAGAGTGAGAAACAATTCTTATCTCCACTTGTTGCATCTGCTGTTGTGCACATGTGGAATGTGTCATGGAGGTTTGTTTACCAAAGGTTGATTTCTTAATTGGACACTGGATGGTGTTTGGATTGATTGACCAATTAGGTCAGAGCTGTATTGGACTGGCTGTAAGAGTTACTGAGATTCTTTAGTATAAGATGACATAATAAAGCAATTGATCAGCCTTCTGCAATCATGGAGTCAATGCTAATTGTTACCCGGTGGGGGGCCTGCAGCGACAAGTATAGGCAGGTTAAACCAAGACCTTAAGGGATTTCATCCTCACAGACACAATGAGCAAACGGGCTCTTAAGCCACTCTTCTGTTCCTATCAGCCACAAATGGAATGGAGGGAACAGTCAGTTGTTTTCTACGCAGTGATCAGTAAAATAATCTTGTGCTGATCTTGGATTTACTAAGCCAGGCTGAAGGGCATTCATCCAGTATCTGGCACTGCTACCCAGTACAGATATCCAATAACTCCCCAGAAGCAGTTGATTTGCTGTCCTTTGCTTATCTGCTATTTTACACCTGCACGGCTGCTTTCTTGCAAGAACCAGACATACTCTGGCTCCTGACATCTTTTTTACAGGGACACAGAAGTTCCTTTGAAAAGATCTTGAGGTTTTGTTTATATCTAGTACAAGAAGGAGTTTCGTTCCTCTTTGTCACGCTTATATATATTTTCCTTCCACTTATATATGTCACAACTTTCATTAAAAGCTGTAGAATAAGTCAGGTTAAGATTCCCACCTGAGTATAAGAATTTTGGGAGAGGGGTATGTCATGCCTTAGCAAAAGCAACTGATTGGAATAGAAGAGCAGCCCCAGAGGACAGAAAGCAATGAAAAATAAGAGTACATCGTCTTGCCTTCTTTGGATACATTTCAGCAGTCAAAGGTGAACAAAAATACCTGAAGAAACCTGGAAATATTGGGGAATCTTTTAATGTAGCAGAAAAGGAAAATCAATGTGTGCCATCAGATACCCTGTATAACTCCTGAGGCCTTGTTATAGGACACCTGCCCAGTTGAGGACCCCAAAGTGCTAAGGGAGGCTAGAGTGCCCTGCACAGCACTCAAAGGACAAGGAAATCCATTTGGTCTTCTACATACTTCTGCCCTGATGAGAGTCTTTTCTTGAGAAGCAAGCCCTGAGCTATTTTTTTTTCCAGTGTCAGTCTGATGGCTTGTCCAGAAGCGTTCCTCTGATCAAATTTGTCGGCTTAGTCAGGACATTTTCTGCAGTGTTCATCAGAGATGAAGTTTGTCATGTAGGATTTGTCTGTAATAAAATGATTTTAGTAAAACCAAAATATGGGATTATACATACCCTCGGTCTTCTTTTAGGAACTTTTTTTTAACAATAAAAAAACTCTAAAAATTATGATCAAGTGAAAAATTGAATGTCTTAAATTATACATTACTACATGTTATGATTAAACTTCCAGAGTGTAATGGTGGAAAGTACTTTCAAATAGACCTACATTTCAGTGCCTCATCAGAAATGTAGAAATATTTCAACCAAAGAAGGTGTTTGGTATGATATTAAATACATTATTATTGAGTTATTTTTAACTAAGTAATTTTACTAACCTCATATAGACAGTATTTATTTTCCAGGACTATATCACAACAAAAAATCCTAATACATTTAAGACTTAGGAGGTTTAGTTTAGTTTCAGTCATAGAGAAATCAAATGTAAGTAAATATAAAATTTGAACTTGCTTTCATAAGAAATGCCATCAAAATATGTTTTACAGTAATAGAAAAACTTTGTAAGACACAAATCCATTTGCAGGTGTATATGAGAAACTAGATTTTACAGTTATGACTCTCATTGATTCTGCTGGGATCTAGATCACTGCTGAACTCCATCATAAGTACATATATTTAAGGCTTTGAATCCAAACATAAGAAATCCTAAATAACTAATTTTAAAGAAATGTGATAATCAAGTGCGCATCAGGTCACTTTAGAAGGAAGGTCTCATATTGCGAATGTCAAATTGAGGCAGACAAAATTAGGAGGTACTGTCTGAAATTTGAATTCAAACCCTTACCTGTAAAAAATTAGATTTTAGACTTTAACATTTAAATAATATGTTTAGATATAAAGTTAGCATATGGATTTCTGACACTAAGATGACTAATATGGAAATAATATAACTAAACCTTCTGTGATTCTTTCCTTAGTACTCTTCTGAGTACTGCAGAGAACTGCAACAACCACAGATTTCAATCAGTAGGAAGAAAAATAACCCCTTAAAGATTTAACTGGTTACCAAAGAGAGACTGGTTGTATTGAATCAAGGTAACAGTGAAAGAAAAGAAAATTGTAATTAATTCTAGATGGATATGTACAGAAAGTACAGAAATGGACAAAAACATAGGCCAAGTTTATCTAGCATTGTACTGCCTTTTGTTATTAAGGGAAAACATGATGTTCTCAGATATTTCTGTTTCATTTACCCCTTATTGAGGAAATCACTTATTCTAGTCCTCAGTCAATTCTTGTGTGATGACTTTACAGAGTTACGAGAGACACTTCATTCCCTTAATCATTTCAGTGGTCCTTTGCTGGCATTTCACTAATAACTCTGTATCCTTTTTGTTCAGGGCAGTCCAGAACTGTCCCCTAAAGATGGCCTCATCAGTGCTGAGCAGAGTGGCAGGGTCATCTTCTGTGACCTGCTGGCCACACTCTGCCTAATGCATCTGGGACACCGTTACCCTTCTTGACTCAAGGATGCACTGCTGGCTCATATTCAATTTGAAGTCTACCAGAACTCTCAGCTTTTCTTGTGTAGAGCTGCTTACCAGCTGGGTTACCTCCTGCATGTATTGAGGCATGGAGGAGCTGTTCCCAGGTGCAAGACTGCTCTTGTTGAACAGCATGATGTTCCTATCAGTCCATTTCTCCAGCCAGTCAAAGTTCCACTGGACAGCAGCATGGCCTTCTGGTGTACTGTCCACTTCTTCCTATTTTGTCCGTTGCAGCTTGCTGAGGGTATGCTCTGCCCCAAAATCCACATCATTAATGAAGAGGATGAACCGGATAGGACCCAGGTTTCTTCTCTGGGATACACCACTATCTACCTGCCTCCAGGTAGACTTTGTGCCACTAATCACAGCATAATGAACTTTTTCTTCAAGCCACTTTTAAATCCACCTCACAGTTTGTTAAGGATCCTGTTACTGAGAGAAGCCTTGCCCTGAACTAAGGTGCAAATGGGACCATATGCCAAATAGATTTTATTTAAAAAGAAAATGAGAGTGAAAGAGAGAGGGAGAGAGAAAGTGAGTGAGAAGAGAGAGAGAGCAGCAGATAGTCACTATCCATAGATCCAGAGGTGTCCTTTTGGTCCTTCTTTACCCAGGAGTTCTTGGTGGTAGGAGTTCTGGGATCATTCAAAGCTTTTCACTATTTATAGATTTTTGTAAGCAAAGGAAGTAATGGTCATTGGTTACACAGTTCTCTTATTCTACTGGTTAAAGGATTCCCTCACTTCTAATGCTAATTAGTCCCATGCTTAGTCTTCCTCTGGGTTGTGAGTTGGTGGCTGCAATCTCTGCCTACCAGAATTACGTTTTACCCAGCCTGAGCTGCCTTCAGCACAGTTGGTAAATTGGCTTTCCTTGTGGCCCATAAATTCAGCCATTATCACTGATACATTCTTATTTCCCAGCTTTGTTTACCTCCCCCAAGGCCTGAAATAACACTCAGAAAATTCATCTTGTCTCATGTATTCCTCACAGTGTCTTAATTCACATCCCAAATTTCAGATATCCACAGAGGCATATTTTGTGAGGCGGGGTCTGGTGGTTGCAGATGCCAGTTGTCCCATAACCTACCGATCAGGATCTTTGTTTGACCAGTGATAAGCATATGAGCAGCAGCTTCTTTACACACTTTGTCGCAGTGTGAATTTTTGTCTGGATTACCCAGGATGTGCTAGGTAGTGTCGCCCTGTCCTTTCAGATGTTGTACTATGACACGAAATAATTTATGCACATTCAAGCTAGATGTAAAAGAAGGAAAAGACAGGAAGTTTATTTCTGATCTTGTAATATATAGAATTTTAAAAGTGACAGTGGATTGGAAGATAGAATTTCTATCTCTCCAACCATACACTAACAAACTACCACTCCAACCAAACTAACAGTTTATCAATTTTCTCTTCCTACAAAGAAGAATATAAAACAATTATTATTTACATGAACATGTGTGAGAAACTCTAGTAGAAATATGTAAACATTAGAAGGTATAGAAAATCTTTAGAAGAACTTTAAAACTTTTAAAATAACAGATCGACCAGCTAGACCTTGCAGGCCTAGTTAGGCCATTCTGTCACTCCATACTGTGCTTATCTCATGGCAAAGTCTTTCTGTGGTAACTGCGTTTGAGACAGGAAACTGTGGTCTTTAAGTCCTTGTACTATTACTGATTGCCTTAGAGCTTTTTTTGCTAAATAAAAGGCATCTCTAAGGATAGCTTGGTGTCTTGGTCAAGACCAGAGCAATCCAAAGAATCTTTCCTCACAGCCTCTGCATGGGTATGGGCTGAACACCAGCAGATGCTCTTGATGTCCTACCTTTCTTTTCTGTTCATCTGTGACCTGGAATTCCCCAGAGGAGAGTGCACATCTCATAGTTATAAAGTTGTCAGGATTGCAAAGAACAAAATATACTGAAAACACATCCAAAAAAGCAGTACTACACAACATAAGGACAGTTACTTGTCAGATGATAGCTACAATAGATAATCTTACTCCCAGACTTTCATATTATCAGCAATGATTTTCTCTAAAAATGACAAAAAAACACCTAAACTCTGGCTCTTCCTTCTTTTCCATCACAGTATCACTAACTGAGGCTGTTGTTGACGTGTGATAAAAACATGAGGTGTGTGTGTAGAATACTGGAAAAAGCTTAACTTGGATCTGAGCTTCTGTAGGCAGCCACAAGCCAAGAAAGACTCTGTTGTGCTTCTCAGCAGCTACTCCCTGAGCAGCTATTGTTTTGTATTTTCTTTCAAATTGTCTCATGAGAGAAGCAATATGATTCAACCTTTGGCAGGTAAGGGAGCTACAAACATACCCACCGGTTGACAAAAAAGCTCACACACTTCTGAGTAGGCATGAAAATCCCTTGCCTGTAAAAGTGATACCTAAGTCTTGTCCTGGATTTCTGCTCCCTTCAACAGCTCAGAAGCCTGTTCAGGTCTTCACTAACTGCACCAGTACTGAGAATTCTGCATTATCAGAATATGCCAAGATCCAGACCATGCCCCCAGGTGATTCTGACAGAAGCTGCCTGGAAAGTACTGAAGCAAGTAAAAGGCTGCTAATATAAAATAAGTTAATCCCAGTAGTAAAAAAATCAGCAAATCTTTGCTGCACCCCAACCAGAAACAAAAGAGATATCACAGAATACAATGAATGAAAACAAATAATTCCACCAAGCAAAATCTAGTGAAATGACTGCAAAATATTAAAAACAACTCAAATTTTATTGTAAACATTTTAATACTATGGTATTAAGAGATATAAGCTTGCTGATCAGGATAAATTTAACCAGAAAACAGCCTACAAAGGACCTGCTGTTGCTCCAAGAGCTATTAACAGCATTTTACAGCAGACTTCAAGGAAAACCAAATTTGAGCCTTTAAACTGTTTCTGCATTTTTACAAAGGTATATATGTCAAAAAACCCCAATATATGACAAAAAATGTGCATCTTCACTCTATACCTCTTAGGTGTTTTCCTATGGAGGATCGATCTCTCAGAGTTGGAGTAGTCTTCATAATGTACATTTTTAATAATTTAAGAATAATCTTTCTCTGAAATTAATAACAACACATATAAAATAAAACAATATTGCTCAAAAAAAACAGTTTAGGCCTTCAAGAAAGGTAAAGTTAAACAATTAGAAATGTCCTGTAGCATGCTATTAAAGATGATGTAACTTTTCCTTATATAACTAGTTAGCTTCTATATTATATTTCTTATGTCTCAATATATTTTTGAATATTTACTGAAAGCTATTTCTTTACCGGACATCCTGGTTAAAAAAATTAAATAACACTATTACTGGAATTTTAGACTATGTCACTTAAAGTAATTTTTCATGACAATTTTTTATTTTAGGTTTTTTGAAATCAAAAGATAGAAGCAATTTTTTCTTAAAAAAAAAGGAGTTGGTCCTTCCCTTTTCTGACATATGAGCAATAATTTCAGAAGTTTAGAGAGGCAAACAAAAATTGCAGTTAGAATGTCAGTCTTGGCATATATGAGAGAGCTGTTTAAATTTATGGATAATATTTTAGCATACACACCCACACATCTGCATGTAGCCAAACAGGAGTCTATGACTTATACCCCCTAGTTTTTAAAATACTTCCACCAAATGTTTTATTACAGCCTTAAAGCTTTTAAAACATTATGCTTAATACCACTAATAATAGAGCCAGTCACTTTTAGGCAGAGACAAAGTAACTGAGTGGATTATTCTTATTACAAAAATGCGTTTTTGTCAAAGCCACAAGTATGTGGTGATGGTGGATTTCAGTTTTTACATCTCTTTATATTTGCATATATTAAAAAAGATGACAGATTATTTAGTCTAATCATTGTCGTTATAGTTGTAATTTTAAATTCTACTTATATGTTCTTGAAAATATTTTTTTATGCAGCCTGTTAGAAAACTAAGTATTAGTAGTTGATTTACTGCTGATTTTCACATTAAGTAAAAGTTTCTGGTCCAGATCCCTTCATAACCTGTAAGAGGCTGACCATGCTGGAGGTCCTGCAGTAAAGGAATATAAGATCATGCTTAATAAAACTCTGATTTCATTCCATCACATTTGGCAGATGGCACTTTTCACAACACATTTCTCCTTGTTCTCTGCTAGAACAGGGGAGTACACCACCTACTGAAAAACCACAGGTCTCCCACACAAATTCTGATACTAGAGGGACAATATACCTACACTCACATGCTTTTCTAGATGAAAGTACAGTGTACTTTGAAGATTCATGCCATTAGAAATAAAAACTTCCTTGTGCCTCCCTGACAAGTAAAGCTGTAAACTACCTTGTGCCATTCTTCAGAACCAAATTCCCATATTCATTTCTAGTATATTTTACTATAATTTAATAGATGCTCTTTCACTTGAAAATACTGTGTAAAGCAGCAAGTCTGGAACGATTGTTGAACTGTCTGCAGTTTGGTACTGTAACTCATGAATCCATATATAGAATAACTATAAAGTGCTTTAGAATAGTTTCATAAGAAAGGTGCGAATAAATACTGTGTCCTGTTATGTACTCTCCCCCCATGAGACATAAAGTCCCGGAGAGCCCCCATGTAAAAGTATCCTCAATTTTTACAGCAATTTAATAATGATACTGATTTCTTCCACTGGAGAATGCTTCTGTCTCCAGTATTTATTTGGTCAGTGTCTCACAGCATCATAGCCAGCAGGCCTGTTGGTTGCACTCCATTAGTCTTGCTGGATCCAAACACACTCATCTGAATGGGTAAAAAAGGTATGGTGCTACACTGAGAATCTGCACAAAAATGGTCCTCTTATTGTGCAGAACTTGTGCTTGTTAGCTGATTCCTTTTTATTGCCCTTTGCTGAAAAGATGAACTGGCAGCACACTGCAGTGTAATTTTTCTTTCTGGTTAATAGGCTCAAAATATCACAGTGGAATGCTGACAGGTCTATCAGATGTCAAAATTTTCCAGGATTTGGATCATGGCACTGAAATAGTTCTGATGAATGTCTATCTAATGCATGGTACAGGACTGCTCCTGCTCCCAAAAGATCTCAGTGAAAATGGGAAGCTTCTTTATAGATTTTATGTATGAGGAATTGAAGCAACAATGAGTGAGTGAAGTGTGTCAACACAGAGTCAAACTCCCAAATGATTCTATAGATTACATTCTTCATAGTACACAGATCCCCCCTAAAAACGAGGAGTACTTCTACAGAGTAATCATTTTACAAATTAGGGATAAATTCTTTCCCCATCAAAATCTCCCAGAGGCAAAACTCCCACTGAATGAACTATGAGGTGGATTTCACATTACATCTGTAACCAAACTCAAGTACTTTGTCACATATAGCAGAAGTATTGAACAGCTTCACAGCATGCTTGATGAAGTCTATTCCAATTCTGAATGATAAAAATGCAGTATCAAACTGCATTCCAATATTTTTCTATTCACAATTTTTTTGTTCACATGACTGTCATTTTCCTTAACTGTTACTTCCACACCCTAAAGAGGGAAAAAGAAATAACAAAGGAAACAGAAAACAATAAATCCTATTATCCAGTTGAGTGAATAAATGTAGATGATCACCATGTCCATATCAAACCGCCATCCACAGCTATCATCCTCAAAGTCCATATAGTCCATCCTGTGAGCAGCATGTGGGAAATGCCTCCTTGTTACAGTATTTGAACGCCTTCGAAAACCTGCTGAAAAAACAGACTAGGAGATAAAAATCTTTTTAAAAGGAACCAGATTGACTGGCAAAAAAAAGTTAACACTCCTTCCTCCAGTTATCAAAAAGACAAACAGAAGCAGGAAATCTCACACCTCACTGCTAAGTTTCATCACTTTGTGGGACAAGAAGCTATCTTTGGAATTGATTTTGTAAGATTTAAAAAGTAACACTGTGTTCCTTAAAAAGTCACCGCGTTCCATGTCTAGAAAATAATGTTTGTTTGTTTGGATTTGGAATTCTCCATGATAATAAAGTAATGATATCTGCTTATGTTATCCAGATCTACGTACACCTCTCTTTTGTGCCTTCCTTTCATTGAATTTGCCTCAGTGATCTAGAAGTGAAAGGCTCCATATACTGTAATGAATCTCTTTAGTTATTAGCTAAACTGGGTTCCCTAAGTCTACTCATCTGAATTCTTCAGTAATCAAAAATATTCACATTTGTACATACATACATAGTGCAACAGCTGATACACATTTGAATTCCTGTTTCTTGAATCTGAGATTCTTTCTCAAAAGTGTCTTCTAAATAAATTGTGCTTGCTCTAATATGATGTTAATTATGTTTACTATAATGCATATCAGGTTAAAATTAAATTCTTAAATCACTGTTTGTATGATGATAACACCTTAAAAATATATAGGCAGGTGAAAATAAGTCAAGTGGAAGTAAAAATCCTGTGTCTCCAAGATGGCCTAAATGTGGGGTCCTGCGAAAAAGTCTGTCCTCTTCATTGTTCCTCAGACTTCTCCATGTAGCAGGAGAGGTACTGTAGAAGCATACCTCTTCCCTGTGTTCAAGACATGAGGTTACAGAAGAATCTGTGCAGCTGTATCAGACAGTAGGCTGTGACACCAAAAAAAAAAAGCCTGGGAGCTGTGGTGCAAAGGCAGAAAATCTGTCGCATTCTGATAAAGGACAGTTGTACTCTGGATTTTTGATCTATTTTCATGTAATGAGCAATTTTTATGATGCATATTGTATTCTTCAATAAATTCTGACAATAGAAATAACCTTCTGTATCTCCAGATAGAGTGGAAGTAAACCATGTTGCTTAACCATCTGCAGATAAAAGCTGAGAGTTGTAGAGTCCCTCAAAAAGTGAACAGCAACATGGAGTAGGGGTTTGAATTATGAAACAGAAGACCCGAGGAAGCATCAAACACCGTATAATGTATTTTCTACTTCTTAAAAAAATCCTATCATACATGACTTCAATCCCCAAATAATACAGTCCCCAAATAACTAATGCACGGGCATGTAAATGTGAAAAATTATATTTTATTTAACTTTCTTGCACATGCCTGTGTTGCTATACTCTGAACAACAACTTCTACTCAAGTCACATGAATATGCATGCACAGTGCTGGCAGACCCTGGCAGACTGTTAGTGGGAACCTGTTACTAGATAACAAAAACACTATTGTGTGTAAATCACACTTTTATATGCACCAAAGTGTGTAAATCAAAAAGGATTTTCAGTAAGCATCAGTAGGCACATCTGTTGCACTTTGCAGCCTTCTATCGAAGAACTAGAAAAACAGAAAAAAAAACCTACAAAAAAATTAAAATATCCTCCCAATTTTATAAATTGACCTAGTTTTTTAAAACTTGAAAATAGAAGGTATCAGATAGAAATTTTTACTCTAAAAATGTCCCCAAATGAATAATATGCAAGCTACAATAGCCATTTACATTATAAGTGCTCATGCAAAATTAAATTATGTATGAACAAGTGTTCTGAGGTTATCAGATATTCTAAAGTACATAATTTTGGCACAGTCTCTTCTTTCTGCAGTGGATAAGAGCTATTGAAAGACTGTGAGAAAAAATGCAAGTATAGACTGGGTGCCCATATGTGCCCTTGCAGCACCTGGCAGCTTAGTGTGCTAGATCTTTGGAAGCTGTTTTCAGAACAATGTGTTAAAACAGCATTGCATGTGTCCCTGCATGCTTTTCAACCAGATCTCACATTGACTCCATTTACTGCACTTTGTGTCTCTTGATGGAGTAAATAAATTGTTTTCCTTTCAGGTAAAACTAGACACAGAAGATGATCTCTAAGAGCTCAGAAGTGTTCCAGTAATATGCTTCAACCACTAATGGGCATTTAGCCCTTGGGACTGCAAGTTGTCTTACATGCAAATGTGGACATTTGACCTCACAGCATCAATTTTTGTGCTACATTATAGCTGATATAATTGCTAATGCAAGAATGCCTCTGAGAGACAGTGAATAATCTTTCCTACAACATCTTTATGCCATTCATAATTTTACAGAGCTCTTGTATCTGTTTTCTCTAATATTCTTTCCAAACAAAAGAACTTTGGAATTTCCTTTGCATGGAAAAAGCTTCTAAACTTCAGACTATCCTTTCCACATTATGCTTCACCCTCCATCTTTCTCTGAGATGATGTAATCTAAAATTATATGCAAAATTTGAGTTGTGGGATCACCACAAATCTAGATAATGATGTAATATTTTGTTATGATTCCTGCTTACCTTTTTACTGTGGCTGTGCATGAAATGTTTTCAGAAAAATAATCCCAGTATTATCCAGTATAATATAAATTTCAGAATACATATATATTTCCAATATAATATAAATATATATGCAATATAGTATAAATTTCAGAAAATTAATCCCAGTATTAACCAATATAAAATAAAAAAATGTCTTTTTTAAAACGGCAATAGCAAATTTACAGCACATCACAGTGAATATTATGCATTATGTAGGTGCATAATGCCTCTGCGTACACCTGCTCCACCACCTGGCTGTCCCTCATAGTGAAAGTGTTCTCCTTACTTGCAATCTGAACTTTTCATACGCCTTAATGTTCATCCTCTTGCCACACACCACAGTGAACAGGTGGTCTGTCCTCCTGGCGGTCTCCTTATAGGTATGATAAGGTTGACTGGAGATCCCCAAAGCCTATTCTGTTACTTCCTCTAGGTCACTGATCAAAAGAACTGTGAGCTGACAAGTTCATATTTATTATCATTAGTGAAGTGAATAATTTAATATCACTATAAATTTTACCAGATGTATATGTGTCACTTTCTCAAATGACATATGAATATTCCGAACTACACAGACCACTGTGTCATTCTGACAAGGTCAGTCTGACTTGCTATGTGGTCTTTTACACTGTATTTTCCATCTCCTACTTGGGTCTGGTTTCCTTTTTAGGTGCCTGGCAAAAGGGTCTTTGTCTGATGGAGCACCTGCATTTCTCCAACTTCTTGTTCAGCATGAATAGCAGCCCCACCACTGAGTCTACCAATTTGTTGTCACCTGCAGACTTGACGACAGCACGGAGGAAAAAAAAATTCAAAATTTCCAAGTATTCTATAATTTTTCAAGTACTCGGGGGTTTTTATGTTGCTTTCATGCTTTGACAAATGAGGTATCATCCCAAACTTCTTGCATAAATGCCAGTTTTCTCCCATACGCACATCAAAAAGCATTATATTTTGGTTATGCAAATGTAGTATCTAAATGTCAAGATTTGCTAGTTAAGATGAGCTGTGAGACTTGTATTTCCAATAAAGAAAAATCATATATTGCCAGAAAGGTTTATGAGAGAACAGCACTTTTCCTGTGTGAATGACTGCAGGCATGTCCCATTGACTTCTCATCTCGTGCCCCAAGCTCTAACTCAGTCTCCAGCTCTCCACTATAACTCAAGTTCGCAAAGTATCCAGTTCCTTCCCCAAACTAAGGCCATTTGATGCAGCCACTATCCTTCTCAGATCCAGTGATCCACTTCTTCCCCATGAAGAGCTTGAACCACACCACCCTCTTGCCTCAGTATGTCAGCTCCACACACCTGTTGTCTCAGAAATCCTTTTTTCAAGAGAGACATATCAAATTACAAACTCTTCTTTCTCCAGGATGCGTATCAGAACATTCAGCTTTCCTTTGTTAAAACTTCTACTATCACCTTCCAAGGCCTTTTCCACAGCAAAATCATCTTTCCACACATCCCTCACTATCCTGCTCTTATCTTCCTCTCACTTTCTCTCTGCTTCCTTTGCATATTTCTTTGCTCTTGCCCTTCTGATTTTACCTGTGGGCTCTCATTAGCTGCCAGCACCTTGTACCCATGACTAAATTTACATGATAGCCTAAACATCTCTTCTTTTCTTTTTCATCTCCAAAATCCAAGTCCTACTTTCTGATAGCTGTTGGGCTTTAGAAAACCTGGATGTAAAATGTACTTAACGTGTAAAAATTTACTTTCCTTACCGGAAACCATTTTTACATTCACTATGTTGTCTGTCTTACGAGTTATAGACTTTTGTTGGGCTTTTGGTTTAAGTGCTGAATTCTATCACAGTCTCAGGGAGGTTAACTGTGTTTAAGCAGTAATTTGTGCATGTTTAAAATGTGATTTATTTAACTCACTGTGCCTATGATACAGATGGTCTCTGCACATGAACAAGTCAGTTGCATTCAGGCAATTTAGTGAGGAACCCACAGTAACTGCTTTTTAAAGGTGTCAAGGAATTCTATCTAAAACAGTCTAAAAGAGTC
The DNA here is from genome assembly GCA_003676055.1 of Chloebia gouldiae. Lineage (NCBI taxonomy): Eukaryota > Metazoa > Chordata > Aves > Passeriformes > Passeridae > Chloebia > Chloebia gouldiae. The sequence continues at coordinate 15,789,021 of QUSF01000011.1, forward strand.
TAGATAAGCAATCGGTTACTGTGAAAATCTGAAAATGCCATGTCCTGAAGCCTTTCATATGGAACACAAGACTTGATCCATAAGGGACACTCCTTTCCATAAGGCAGAGCTGGGAACCACTGTTAGAGCCAGATGTCTGCTGTGTGACTTTCATAAGGCATTTAACATGAAAAGAACAACATGCTACAGACAAAACTGTGCAGAAATCCCAAAATGTGGAAGTGTCACTGACATACATTTCATTTGTCAAAAAAAAAGGCTTGTAAAAACTTCAGTCCTACAGAATCAAACACCAGGCAAAAAAGCTTCTTACTGTTTGGTATTAGCAAAACTATTGGCATTTATATCTAAGAATAGTTTGCCCTCTCTTAAAACTTTATAAATCCTTCATGGATCTGAGAAGAGAATATACCAAAATGAACCAGAAATATACAAAATGGAAAGGATGAAAAACCCCAGCCAAAACAATTAATAGAAGTTCCTGTAACAATGACAGTTCTTAAAAATATTTATTTCATACAGCTCTAACTTCACATATTTTATTTTAATAATTATAACTACAATTTTTTGGTAGCTAATCTCTGAGATCTTCTACAGAGGTGTGCAAACAAAATAAACCCAGAATTTAAGGTTATTAACTACAAAAGCCATACTTGAATTTAGCCTTTATTTGTATAATTTTTGGTCAATCCCTTAAATTAACATCTCTTAGGCCTTTAGGACAGAGTGCCAACTTGTCATTTGAACTTTTTCCTCTGTGAAATACTGTAAATTGAATTCCATAGCAATTACAATTATTTTCACTTGACAAAGAAATTTGACAGTTTTACTCTAGAGTGGAAATAAATATAAGATTGTTTTCCATTCAAATATAGCTTGTTAGATATCACTGAGAATTATTTGTAAGTGAAGTTTTCCTCACATTCCTATTATTAGTTTGAATTCTAAGAAAAAATATAGCACCTCTTTACCAGTTAACAATGATGTTCAGAATACTAAGCAAATAAAGAAATAAAAAGTCTGAAAACAGTCCCCTCTTGCTATTTTATAGCTAAATAATTCAGCTTTTACCAATGAAAATATGAACCCTTGAAGTTAGCTTGTATATCGTGAAAAATAAGCATATTGTGAGAAAAGAACATGAAGAAGTTTGACAATTAAGGCCAAAATCCATAAAGCCACCTTAAATGCATGTATATACATTTTACATTGGCCATCCTGCATAACTAAATATCTCACTCATTTATTAAGTAAGAAATATATTTACCAATTTTAGGAGAATTATTCAAGAACTACTATTAACAGTTCCTCTCACAAATTCAAAGAAAAAAATAGAACAACTCATAATTTCTGTATTGGGCTGTTTATTTTCCTGAAAATAAAGGAATCAAGAAATGAGAGGACTGTGGGAGGGCATAATGACCTTAGAAAACATGCTCAGCCTGTGATTATTATCACAGAAAACATAATCATCTGTGATGATTCTATAATTATTAATACTCACAAATAGAAGCCACTTGGCTAGCTTAACTGCTAGGATACGTACTAAAATGGGAATAATTAATCCACATGTCACAATGTAAAAGTCACTTGACTTTGGAAGACTTGAAGGAATTTTGGAAGATATTCAGCCATCAGATCTTTTTTTTTTAAGTAACTAGGTGAATTACCTGTTTGCTTTTTCTTTCTTCCTCCAAGTCATAATACAAAAAGTACCAAACAGAATATTATGTAATAGCTGAGGAGTGTTATTGAGGAATGAAGCTTCATGGTCTCATGCATGTCATAGATATCTAAATGCATATGTTGCATACATTCTAAACCATAAAATGTTACTTTGATTTTAAAGGTAAGACTTGTACATGTATATTGATGACATACAAATTACAGGCATGATAATTTTCATACATTTGCCTTTAAGTGGGAGAGTTGTAATGACTTCTGTTCCCATTTCCTTGTGAATAAATTGTATGTGTGTAAATTGTGTATAATTGTGTATCCTTGTGTGTAAATTGTAAATAAGTGAATTTAATGAGGACAATTTCTCTGTTTGCCATGACAATGCAGACAATGAAAACCAGGGAATTTCAAATAGCAACTAGAGGCATTTAACTTTCTGTGATATATTCATCAATAATCTATATGAAAAAATAATTTTAAAAAGTATTCAGAATATTCTAAAACAAGGAGTTTTAATCTTATTATTAATCTACTCTCTGTTTCTCTTCCATTCTGTCTAACCTCTTACTCATCATCAACATCATTCATCATTCTCCTGCTGTTCCTACATTCTACCACTGAACATTTCTGTACATCACGTTGTATTTGTCGTTTTCCCAGATGACCAAAGACTGTATTTCAGCTGCCAGTAACTCTTGCTAAGTTATTGTCACAAAAGCCTTCCCCTGTTTGTGTCATATTGCTGTGATGGCATTGGCTCCCTCTAGTTTCCTTCTTCCCTCACTAGGTACTTACATCCCTTTAGGCTCTGTTTGTACAGACTGCTACTTCACAATATATAGAGAGGCAAACACTATTGATATTTATAAGTAGACTTATATAATAAGAGATGACTGCATAAGTATAGAATAACATTAAAAATATGTCATATTGTTTCTTGTCTTTGCTGTGAATGCTTAATTGTATGCTGCTTGGCATGCTGCTTAATTCTCTGGATTCTTATTTTATGACCTGATTCTTATTTTATGATTGCTGTATTTTTTCAAAACATAATGTTTAATACAAATGATGATTTAACAAAAAACTTTGCAGAGTTTTGTAACTACTGTTAACACCCTTTCAGTGCTTAAAGCTTTAGTATTTTAAGTCAGTGTTAGTGATAACAGTAGATAATAGTAATGTAAATACTTTCTTAAAAATAAATTCATGAATTGGCCCTACTTCTCTTAAGACAGGGACAGTGTGACAGCAGAGACCAGAGGGAACACACATAATAGGCAAGCTGGACCACACCCCTCCGTAAGACATGGGTCTGTGCATTTACACAAAATGTCCAGTTTATTTGCAAATCTGGCAACATGAGTCCCTAAATTTCTCTGGAGAAACTGGTGAATGACCTATCCTGGACTCATGCCACTGTCTTTAAAAAAGGCACAGTCAGCTTTAGCGAGTGTCAGTGCCCAAAATTCCTATCTACCATCTGAGCAAACAAAAGAAATGTTCCTCCAGATAATGAAAAATCCAAAGTACAAGATTGTATCTTTAGAAAGCTGACACAGTTTTTCTGAACTGAAAGTTTTCTGCTGCTGACAGTACTTAACCAATTTTAGGAAGTTAGCCAAGACTTCACGGAAAGAGCTGTCTAAAAAGTCTTCATAGTTGTTCAACATAAAATTAAAAGTAAATTTTTACAAAGAAGGGTCATTAAAAAATTAAGCAGAAAGATGTTATTTGAAATAAAATGAAAAGGTTTATGAACTGTTAAAAAGTCCTTCCTTTAATTCTTGATTAAATGTGTAATGGTTGTTATCTCTGATTTTTTCTGATGCCATTTCAAACATTCAACTTTATCGAATCAGTAAGTATATTCACCAAAGCTCCTGAATTTGCTCTGCTGTTTGCACATTTCTGGCTTCTTTAAGAACGTATGCCTAGTCTGGTTCTGAACTAATTAAAATATGATCACTTTTTCTTGCTTATAATTTTCACACATCACCTTGAGTGCTTTCATGGTTCCTCTTTTGTTCTTCATCAAATTAAAATGTCAGCTTTTGTTTTCACTTTGAAGGGTCTCCACAACTCTGTATTGCCTAGCTTTTTACAATTATGCTGTGCAAGCACCACATTCTTCCAAAAATCTTGTCAGGTTTCTGTCCAATAAATGCTCCAAGATCAAAGTGAACTTATGTCCAAATTTGGAATGGGCACAGAATTTTCTGTCACTGGTACAGGTGTATGAAGTTGTAATCACAGGCATGTTAGGCAGGAAAAACACTGTACATGGTTGTCCTTCATTCTTCCCTATCAACTCATTGACAGTGATGAAACCAACTGATACCTCTACCATTTATTACCAATCACAAATTATCATTTTTATAGCAAACAGAGTTTCTGTGAGGTATCCAAATAAATGGACTGAACACCAGGCAAACTTAACTGTTAAGAAGTATTTACACTAGCAGAGTTGAAACTCTTTAGTGGCTACATAAGTACAAACTGCTCTCCTAGGCAGTGCATTTTAGTGTTGGGGAAGAATGCACAACATAAAACTTATTAAACGTAACAGTTAACAGCCATAGCTAACAGCTAGTAGCTAATTAAGACTGTAATATAACCATTTTTCCCCTATTCCCTATTCTTCTTGGCATAGTTGGCAAGGATTATTCCTCACTTCCACTAAAACACATAAAAACCACTTGCTAATTCCTGTCATTGGTGAAGAAAAAAGGCATCTTTGCTTTCACTTGTTCACAGAGACTAATCCGAAGCTGAACTAATCACAGCAGAATTTTACACAAAACATAAATACTAAAATGAAGAGATATTTTATGCTCTGAACAAATTCTTAATGAAAGAGTACCACTTCAAAAAATTACTAATTCAAAGTATACCTAACATGGTTAAATAAGATTATGTATTGTTTTCAGTTTTCTCTAGAGAGCAAATAGTAAATATTTATGTGATCTTATTTAATAAATAAATAAAATAAAACTTCTTTATAATGGATTAAGTAAAACTGTAATGGGAGACACTATTTTATCAAACTGTAGAATATCTTATAAAACAGGCACACTGAGTAGTCTAAAGGTCTTCCTACCCTATAATTCTTTCCCTGACAAGTCAAACTATGAGGAATTGGCTGGGATTGAAAAAAAAGTAAGAACAAGGCAAGCATATTGCAACACATCTCCCTCTCAGTCCCAAGGACTTGCATATCCAGAATCTCTGCAGACAAATGTGGTATCTTTGAGTTTAACAGGAACAAGAATCTGTCATTACTTGAACCCATGCTTTGGGGAAATGATAATTGTATTTAATGCCTTTTAGTTCTTTTGAAGAGTTCTAGTTCTTTTATTATGAATAGTGAATAACAGCAGCACACATACACTTCTGTCATGCCTCTCGTGATCTTAATTACTGCAATCATCCCCCCTCTTTTGGTAATCTATTTCTTTGTGTGAAGTGTTCTAGTGTATTTACATATTCCTCATCAGGAAACATTTTAAAACTGACTTTCACTTTTATCTTGTCTGTACCCTTCCGTCTAACTACCTTGTTTTGTGATGAAAAGAAAACAATGTAAACATTGCTGAAGAACACTAGGTACCAACACAGTGTACTGCCACCACTTGCACTTGGTTTTAATTTTTATTTTCCTGACTATTTCATACTGTAAGCAAATCTTACAACTTCATATCTTGTAAAAAATACACTGGATAATACAAACTGTAATTTAGACCCATATAGGACCCATATGATATCTCTTCAGTGAGAAAAATTAATCATGTATTTCTATTCCTTGTTTGACATCTTTTAACTGGATATTAATGCTTCAAAAGACTTTCCCTCTTTTCCTGAACACAGCTATATTTTATTATACATCTTTAGAAAAGGTCTTTCTTAAAAGTTTTTACTAATTGTAAGCTGCAGAGTCAAAACTGTGGTACCTCTAACTCCCCTACAAGTTCATTTGGGTGTCTCTGGTACAGCTGTGGGCCGTGTTTTCATAGGAAGTCCAAGACGTTCTTAGTTGTCTCACTGACCACTGAATACTTGGCTGCCTAAGCAGAACTAAAGATGCCAAATCTAAAGTCCATTCAGGAACATGTCAGATGGGGAAAGACTACAGTATGCATTTTTGCCATGGACATTCTATCCCAACCCTTGGTGTTGCATAATTACAGCTGTCAATATTCCTGGTACACCAGTGGTTAAATGGTGTAAATATCATGGTTAAACGGAAACAAGCAATCCTGGTGACACATGCAAATTAGATAGATTTTGATTCCCTTCAGTGCATTGATAAACCAATAGAGACAAAACAGCAATCATAATTTCTGAGTAGTAAATTACTCTCCTACGCAGGCTAGTGCTGGAGGCAGTCTTTAGGATCAGAACATCCTTTTCAATGAGAATGTGGCTCTGAAGGAGTCCCTAAAGAACAGCCTCTGCAGAACAAGAGAGAAAGAACAAGAAAAGAGAAACAAGGCTATTGATACACAATATTTTGTACTAACACTGTTGGCAAAATAACAGGGAAGGAAGCAGCAGCCCAGAAGCGAAGCTTAAGACATGTCTGTTGCGATGACCTCTTTATTTTAAACTTCCCCTTCCTTTTCTTTTCCTTTCAGATTGACTTCTACTGGGCAAGATGCAGAAGGAGAGGCATAAAGGCTATTTAGAGCACAGCTGCTCCATGGGACCCAAAGGAGACTCTGGAATCAAGAAATCAGTCTTGCGTTTTTTACCAGCAGGACCGGAAAGAACTTGGGGGCAAGGAATATGGGTGCAAGAGTAAAGATCAAGTACTGACAAATCAGTAAAATAACAAAGTGGCCATCAGTAGAGCTGACCTGAAACACTCAACCAGCAGGCTTGGATACTGTCTTTTCTGTATTAATGTACTATAAGCCTAACAGATACTCCGAGACAACACTTTCCAGTGAAGTGTGTCTTTTTTAGGCAGAAAATTCACTTTCTGTGAAGACTGCAGATTGCAAATACATTTTGTGACAAACAGATGTGTGCAAATTAACTTTCTGTGATTTCACAAGCTCTACTGAAGAATCTTGTGAGGAAAGGCTGAGAGAGCTGGGCCTGTTTATTCTAGAGAGGAGAAGACTGAGAGGGAAGCTCAATAACACATCCCAGAAGTGGGTGCCAAGAGGATGATGCCAGACTGTTCAGTGGTGTCCAGAGACTGGGAAAGGAGCAATGGCTACAAACTAAAACACAAGACGTTCCATCTCAGCGTGAGAAAGAACTTTGTGTTGAGGGTGGTAGGGCACTAGAACAGGCTGCCCAGGAAGGTTGTAGAGTTTCCCTCTCCAGAGACATTCAAAACCCAGCTGGATGAGTTCCTGAGTCACCTTCTCTGGGTGACCCTGATGTGATGGAATAGTATAACTTGAAAAAAATAATCTAAAATAAGGATTATTCTGGGAGCCTTCTACCAGCATTACTTTTTATATCTAAAATTAAATAGTGCACCTACTATTTTCAGTAACACCTGTCTTGTTTTCTTCTTACTAGATCACAGTATCTGAACTTGAAAACGAGTATCACTTTATTTGGCTCTTTTAAACAAGGAAATATGAACTTAAAACCTGTAAATTTTCATTTTCAACATCGTGCCTTTGTTGCCTGTCAAACTGAAATACTGATATCAAGAAAGTAGATTTTAATATTGTACTATCTGAAAGACAGAAATACAAAGAAATGTACCAACTGGTATTATTAAAAGCTTTCTCTAAAGGAAATTGTTCACCATTTTCTCCAGGGAATGATGACATAAAAGGACTTGGCAGATGTGACCTACTGAGGTGGTGGTAATTTCCATAGGGTTTTAGTAGGCTTGGAAAACACTCTATTGTGCAGTCCCTGACTGATGCTGAAGTCAATATTTTTATTAAGTACCTAAAGAGATGGGATCAAGAAAGAATCTGCACAGATTTCATAGTATGCAACACTTTGGGGAATGTCTTCTAGATTAAAGATTTGAAAAGATAGAAATAAACATTCTATTTTTATCTATTCTATACTATTTTAGACTTTCAATTTAATTGTCATGTTTTAAATAAAAACATCAGGAACAGTAACAGTTGGAAGGGATTTCTATTAGCCTAGGAATAATTATGATTTCAAACAGTAATCAAGGGCTGTACCTCAGAGGTTTTATAATCCCCATCTCCTATTCTGAACACCTACTTCTACTTTTCTTGAGCCATCTCTACAACCTTAGTCTACATGCAGACAGAGAGCATCCACGTACAACGCTATCATCATTATCTTGACTACTTTATCTTCTATCTCTTCAATGTAGTTCTATTTCAGATTTATGCAAAAGGTTTAGAAATAACACTTCTAGGCACAGTGTACTAAATGTCTCAGTCATTTTTAATTTCTGCACTTGATTACACCAAAATCACTGTCAAATTAAGTATCATATTTGCAATTGAAATTATCCTAATCTCTTATTTTAGCCCACATTTCTGTATCAAATTGGAGACTGTATCAAGTTGGAGACTTACCCTTGGTTGGTGAACTTCCTATGACTGTACAGCTCTTACAGAATGCAATTCCACTTTAATAGCATACAAAGACTTCACTCAGTTATGATATATGATAATAGGATCCAATTGAGTGTATTTGCTATTTAACTCTCCTGTTCAAACTACACTATTTATCTGTTTTAAAATCTATTTAAGGAAACCATTAATTGAGATGTTATTTCTATTGTGCAATTACATTTTGTTAAAGTTGTCAGTACTCGAAAGAATAACTAATATAATAACTCTGTTTATCTCATATGAAACAGAAGATGTTTTAGAGAAATATTTAAAATTATCTTGTTAACTTTTCCATGTATTACAAATCTGAATGGGAAAAGAAGAATTAATTTCCTTCATGAACAGCAATCCCATTTTACCATTAACTTATCCTTGACCAAGCACAGCATACCATATAGAGAGCAATACCATAAGCAATGTTTATGAAACAAATGGGAATTCTGTTGATTATTTTATTGGAAAAAAATACAGTGCAATACAAGGGCAAACTAAAGAGCAATTTTCATCAGCTTAAAGCCCAAAAGTGCTGCAGTTATGAGGTTTCTTTCTTTTTGTATAAAAACTAAAAAGCTATGATTGGTTGTATTATTAAAGATAATTCTACATTCCTCATGGAAAATCTCATATGAAAGAAGAGTCACATTTAGATAACCAAATATATTTGGCTCAGTGAATCAGTTCAGGGAAAAAAGTAAGGAAAACGAGGAAATGCTTCATTTTATCTAGCAGCCCTGCAACATTCATAAAGTCAAAATTAGTTAACCAGATAAATTTTGTATATAATCTAGACTTCCTAACAGCCATTTTTTATTCTTCATATCCCAATCTAGCTCTGGGGTCTGATTTTATCTAGCATCTCTAATGAGGGATTTACTGGCTAAGGTTTACTATTTTTATATCTGTGGTATTAAAATTATATTGTGGAAGAGGTTTTGTCACAATGAAAGCTGGAATTATACAAAAAAGCTTCTAGATTTTCAGTAAACACTGGAACTTGCTGGATATGAAGGTGAAAGAGCTTATGCATTTCTAACACAGCTACAGAATTTTTCTTTGACAATGCACTCCTATGCAGAGATGGTTATTTTCATGTTCAAATTTGCAAGATTTTATTGCTTTTTAACCACAGCAATCATATCCCTTTTCACTCCAGTCAGTCTACTCACATTCTCACCCTATTCCTCTTCCCATTTTTTGTATTTCACTTCTGAAATTATAAGATCTTATTAGGCTATTAGGTTCTTAATTAAGAGAAAATTAATCTAAGTGCCCTCTTTATCCCTTCAGATCTCAGTGGAATCAGGGTTTGCCTTTGCAATGGAATCTAATATCATAACAGAAGAATTTTGCTGTCACTATTCTCAGTACTTTATGCCTGTTAAGTTCCTATCAGCATCCTGAGCCAGAGAACACAAGCAATTATATAAATATGGAACTTTAAGTGTTGCCAAACCCAATTTAGATATAAACCCAAATAAATAGTCCAGGAAGAAAATACTACAAATTTGCATTTGAAAGCATACAAACCTTTTTTAAAAAAAACGGATATAAAAAGCAGTAATTTTTATTGAAATAAAAGGTCAGAAGAGCCAAATGGAAGTAATCCTTTTATTTAGGGATACAAATACAAAGTTTCAGACAGCTTTGGGGTTTGTGTGTCTTATTAACTAGATCTAACCACGTTCCCATTTAGTGTGGGACTTTTAGGCTATGTATTTAAAATTACCTTTGTTGAAGAATATGGCAAATTTTCAGGTGGCACAATACTGAAACTATATGACCTCTCCAGGTCTTTCTTTTATTTCTAATTATTTATGCTTTGTACAATGCTTAGCATTGTGAAACATATTTATGAAAAGCATAATTTTTATAAGACTACAAAACATAAAGGAACTATGTCACATATAAAATATATATTAAAATAAACATATTTAAAATAAATATGGGTGTTAATGAGCCCAGCATTAACACCCATACTACATTAAGTCCTGTTAGAGAAAATAAATAGTCATCTTAGTTTGTCCTGCCAACAGTTTCTTCTCTGAGTAATACCAAAGATAATCTACCAGTCCTCAAATTTCTCAAGTCTGCTATTTTTGATAGCCAGGAACATTTCTTGATATTTTCAGTATCAATTGTGACATTACTTGACATGATTTTATAAGTGAAGTTCCAGAAGTTATCAAATTTCATCTTTACAAAAGCCTGGGTAAACTTATAAAAGGAATATAAAATGGTCTGTTTTATTTTTTCCACATACTTTTAGAAGCAATCTGCTCTTACAAAAAGATAAAGTATATTTGCTAGCTAGACACAGCACTGTGAAAAGTATATACAAGTAACTAAGTAAATGTTTATGAGGTCTGGTGAAGAAAGGCCATTAGACTGAAAACAGGGAAATATGGGTAAACAGTGAATCCTGCATTTAGGTGGTCTAACTTAAAATTGTTCAGTTCATGATCAGTTAATCATGAAAATGTTTAGTGTTAAAGTTGCAAGAAGGGGACTAAGCTTTCTTCATATAATAAAGAGAAAATGAAATGAAAACACCCATACCCATTACTCCATTTTGCATGCATTATGTATGGAATTATATATATTATTAAAAACTTTTTATTTGACTTCTTACACAAAAGACTGATTTTTCTGATTGTTTTGAGAGGTTTTTATTGACCACACTCAGAACTAGCAACTTTTTTCCTAGAGTAATTTTCCTTATTCTACAATGCAGACAGAAATTTTTCTAAGGAGGAAGCTACATAAAATTATCCTGATAATGTGCACAGAATTTAAGATTCAAAAATAAATGAAAAGGCACATACACAATTGTCTTTTTACAGTTTGCAATTTATCTTTAGATTCAGAGCACTGTGTATGAATCACCCATGAGAATTAAACTCATCTCTACTTCAAGAATCATCCATCTGTTTGCCAATGGCATGTATTAATCAGTCTTATTTTCAAATATTACACTTAAGATTGAACGACATTTAGGCAAAAATTAAAAATCTTACCTTCAGAAACTCTGAATGCTTTCTTGCAGCTTGGTAGAGGCCATTTAGCAGAATTGGATTTTTGAAAATTTTCCTTTAGATTCAAATACTCCATAGGGAAAAAAGATCTGGTACAGTTATTCAGATCTACAATAATTAAGGGAAAAGAATACATACATCAATGCTCTAAATAAATCATAATAATAATTAGCATAACAATTAGCATAAATTTATGCAAAATAAAAATGCCATATATACTGTACAGTTCTTCTGATTATGACACCTATTTTTTACAATCACATTTACCCAACCAGTTCCATATATAGTAAGAGCAAATTGTAAACATTCTACTTCTTTGGGAAAAAAAATACATTAAAAAAGATGATGTCATGATGATAACTTCTGGCAAAATTATGTATTTAAGAAATCAAGCTATTTAACTTCCAAAACTATGATGACCTCTATGAATAAAAATTATATCCATAAAAATGACTGTGGTTTTAATTCTCAGCTTTTTGTTTAACATCACCATTCAGTAATAGTCAGAAATGTAAAGGAAGGGGAAGAGCCTGTAATTTTTTTGAGATTTTAAAAGTCTTTGGATTAACAAGAAGTTAATCCTGTTAACTAATTAATCCTGTTAATGAATGATTTTATACGCTGTTAAGAAAACATTTGTAGGATGATTCATGACACATTGGAGGAGTTGGCATTATGTACCAATCTCAAGAAATCAGTATCTTCTCAGGGTATAATTTGAATACCTACACAATTGCAGCTTAAAACTGCCAAATTAATCTATCCATAGAAATCCAATGGAAAACTAAAACCAACAATATTTTCCTGCCATAGAATTGATCTACTGATAACAAACAGTGTTGCAAAGCTAGTGGTTAATAGGAAAAACTTCAATCCCCTGCTCATGAAACCCCTACACAATTTGTGTCTCCAAACCAAGATGGCTCCAGATAAATACAAAGAGTAGCTGGTACCACGATTCTTTCTGTACCTTCAAAGTAAGAAAAGACAATCATAGGTTTTTTGAGAAGGCTTGTGTTTTATTTCTTCCCATGGACCAATGTAATGAAACATACTTTCCTAGTAATAAATATTTTATGAAAGGATAAAATCTTTTTGTCTGGCAAATTTAAGAAAGCTAAGCTTTTATGTGAGCAGCTCCAAAAAGAAAAAAAAGATTCTCTTGCTTTCAGTAGCTTTTTTCTGTGTAAGATGAAGACATTAGCAGATTTGAAGTAAAAACCCCATGCTAGTCTGATTCTAAAAATTATCCTTTATTTCACCATGTCACAGTGCAGGTGGAATGAAGCTACACAATGCATGAAGAGCACAGAATCTTCAAATTCTCTATCTCATTATGTGAAAATAGAGCTATGGCACATATAAAATGCTGTCACTGAAGGAAAAAAGGCCTTTTTCTCTCTTAAATGTAAAATTAACAAATTGTGTATTTTTCGCTATTGTTTTTTCAATTTTTATGAAAGAGCTTTATATGCTACTGAGCATATTTGGATTAAGTACTATTCAGATTCAAGCTTCTGATGAGACTCTGCTTGCTTCTCACAGCATAGACAGAGAACATTTTATTTTCCTGCTACAGACCACAGAAATCAACACAGTTCTTTCAATTTTATTCAAATTTAAATAGTGAAACCTCTGGTGAGGCATCTAATTCCTGTTTTTCAGAAAAGGCAGCGATGACAAGTCTTACGGGCTTCTAGGAGGCTGCTTGGCTAGGCTTTCAATCAAAGATGCCCTCAGGCTGGCCAGGTCACCTGTCCCTCCCTATGCACATGACTCTCTTTGCCTGCCACAGGGCTGGACCTCCCTTGCACAACCACTACCCTCAGTCTGCATTTCTCCAAAGCAGGGGATTTATTGCACCTAAGTGTCAGATCTGGCCCTTCTTGCAAACAACATAAATGAAACTTCATATGAACAGAAGTGTAGAAGATCTTGCCCGGTAAGTGAACCATGTAGAAGATACTTGGTAACTTGGAAAGTTATTTGGTGGAATCAGCTCAAGAGCTGTTTTCTTAGGTGTGTCCTGGGCACGCTGTCATCTGATCATCAGATGGGACTTTATCCTGATGGGAGAAGGGCTTCTAAGGAAGCCTTTAAGAAAGATGGGAATCCAAAGTAAGCACTATCAGAGCAACCTATCTGGACTAGAACTTACACTTAAGGGATCTTGTTAAAAAGGCTCTGTTGACCAAGGCAACTAGCCAGAGCAATTACCCTCGTGAGTTTTTGTAGGTCTCAGTTAAACACTGTTTTTCTCCATAATTGACAGATAATTGACCTCCAAGCCCTTTTTCTTTCCACACTTTACAGGCATCATTCTGTTGCAGCTGTGTTCAGTCTACAAAACTGTACAAGCTAAAAAGTGAACTTCTGAATGTATCCTTAAATGTTTTCTTTTTGAAATATCTTTGTAAAATGAATGCACATATATAAAAGGAAAGCTGCAGAATACATCAAAAATAAATTAATGAGGAAAATAAGACATCCAAACTGCAGCATTAGAGAAGTACGTAAAGACTACAAGAAACTTTGCTTTGCTGCCTGCACAAACCTATAGCAGCAGTGACTTTAGCATAAGTTTTCAAAGGTGTAAGAAGTTCTCTGATTGGAAAAAAAATTACTATGCTTTACATTGCTCTGGCACCATTCATCTTCTTAATGATTTTGCTAATTTCTCTAAGGATATGATAGCATCATCAATATCCCTTAGTTAATTTAAAAAGTTGTTCAGTATGTTATGCACTGGAAAAATTTCAAAATATTTTTCTTAATATATATTATATAACAAAGCTAAATTACTGTACATATATTTAAATTTATTGCTAAATAAAGCACATATTACTATACACTGAATGGCAAATAGGTGCAGATTTCCCTCATCTGAAGTTGTTAATACAAAACATTATATACTGTTATGGTCCACTATTTATAGTGGACTCTATTTACAAGTCTGTGACAACATATTTGCTCCTTAGGCATCCTTTTCCTCAAAAAAGCTACATAGCTATTTAGTATTTTAAAAGAGTGGGTAAGGTTGAAGGGGATGTCTTGAGAACAGCTAATCCAACCTGCTCAAGCAGGGTCAGCTGCACAGGTGCCCAGAACCGTGTCCAGCTGGATTTTGATGGGTGCTCCACGGCCTCTCTGACCAGCCTGTTTGACACCCTCACACAAAAAAGTGCTTTCTTGTGTTCAGATGGGATCTCATGTGTTTCAGTTTGTGCCAAATGCCTCTGGTGCTGTTAGTGAGCACCACTCAGAAGAATCTGGCTCCTTCTTCTTCATTCCCTCCCACCAGGCATTTTTATGCATCGTATGTTAAGTATTTAAAGGCTACAAATAATCCTAGTAATATTTCACTTAGACAACTGTAATATGTTGAAAAGTTTTGCAAATACATTTTAGGAAGCATCTTTATTCTCCTTTTGTGCTCTCCCAGTGGTAATTTTCTGCAGCAAATTTGCTAAATTGGTTTTTAAAAATTGAAATAGCCCTAGAAAAACCTAACTCTGTATCAGTGAAACACACTTCATCTGTACATCAAATTGAAGGGAGCATCAAACATTAGGGAAATGAAATGAGAACAGCTTGAAATCTCTATATAGCAGACAGGCAGGGGGTTGAGAGTGCTCAGGCTGCAGCTTTCCACCCGTGTTTTCTGCTGCAGAGCATCAGTGCACGGATAGCCAGTCTCTATCCCTGGCAACCAGCAGCTGCTCAGTGAATCATCTTGGGGCAATAAGTTCATCTGAAAAATGCCTCCTTCCCACCCAAATGAGTTCTTATTTATCCCAATGAGTTCCTCTAACTGACCTGCCATCAAATCATACGAAGTTAGGCCTGTACAAAAGCAGTGTCTGTGCACAACCAGAAACAGAAGGCGGGCAGCTCTGCTGATCAATGTGAAGCCGTACTTCAGTCTGTATCCCTAACCTGTCATCACCACAGCACTCAAAACAGCTTCAAGATGATCTTTGCAAGATCTCTGTAGCATCTAAAATGAAACAAACACTCCTGCATGGCAGAGTGTTTCCATTACTCTGGGAACTGTCTATGCACAGTTTTGAGTGCTGTAAATGACCTAACTCCAGATACCATAGCGCAATTCTACCAATGGTACTTGAATCTATCATATAAGCTTTGGGAATAAAAAGCTGACTCACACTGTTCCAGACATTCTATCTGCAGGACTACTTACCCTCTCTATTTCTATACCAAATCTGACACCAAATGCCCCCTACACACCATATTTTTCTTCTATTAAGAGTAAGGAACACAGGACATGAGGGTATAAGAGGCCAGGACAGGTGAATTTCAGAAGATTATCAAAGGTTCTGCCAGCCTTTACTTTCACTTGTGTCCAAATTTAATGCCATAAATAAAAAGGTGGTGTTTTTTTTTTTTTTTTTTTTTGTGTACCATTAAATGAGCAATTTAAAAAAATACTTTTCCAATAGCACAGTTTGAGAAATATTTATTGTCTTTGGAGCTTATTATTCAGGAAGAAGAAATAAAAGAAATCTACCAGAATTCTATGAAAAAATAAAATTATCAGAATCTCATTTGTAAAGTAAAAAGTTTATAAAAATTGTTATGCCCCAAATAGCATCTTGACATTGAAGAGAACCTGTGTGGAATGTTCTTAGGAGGAATGGAAATGGAAAGTAATGGAAAGAAAATCTCACAGTGGATTAACATTACCAAAATTTACTCTGAATGCATACAAGAAGGAAAAGTACAAATATTTCTTATGTGTAAAAATTTTCATTTCTATACCTGTTTGGAAAAAGACTCTGGCAATTGTAGTGCGACACAGTGGACATGGAGTGCTGGCTGGATTGTCTTTGGCAAGCACCCTTAAGCAAGGTTCACAAAAGATATGGTGGCACGGATAGCACATGTGAGGGTTGAAATAAACATCCAGGCACACAGCACAGAGATAGCTTTCTTTATCTCCTCTGAGTTCATGCTCATCATTTGTATGCAGGTTATCATTTGCAGGCTGCAAGAAGAAAAAGAGAACATATATTCTCATTCAACTCACAACTATTTTTGATAAACCAATGGTCTGGAAGATCTTTTTCAGTAATGGTTAAGAAGACAGTACACACAGATGATATTCTTAAATTTAATACAGGTTACTTTTAACAAGATGATGAAACATAAAATAGGAACATCAGAAAAAGTCCTCTGTGGGAAAGACGAAAAATCACAAGACAGTAAAAGAAGGAAGTAACAAAACCAAAAATGCTGTATAATGGTCAGATTTCTTCTTTTATTTTCACAGTTTATATGTATTTGCATTACAAAAATGTAGAAACATAGAAAGGTGTGTCTTGAACAGGACCTAAAAGATCATCTAGTTCCTACCTCTTGCCACGTGCAGGACACCTTTTTCTAGACCGGGCTGATCAGAGTTCCATCCAACCTGGCCTTGAACATTTCCAATAATGGCAAATCCACAACTTCTGTCAAACTGTTCCAGTGCCTCACCACCCTCACAGTAAAGAATTTTTACCTAATATCAAATCTAAATTTACCCTATTGCAGTCTGAAGTCATGTTCCCTGGTTCCATACCTACATGCCCTTGTAAATAGTCTCTCTCCATCTTGTAGGCTCCTTTCAGGTCCTAAATGGCCACAATTACATCACCTTCAAGCCTTCTCTTTTCCAACCAAATACTCAACAAATAAACTTTGAACAAACCAAATACTCAGTCTTTCCACATAAGAGGAAAGACTGAATATTTCCATTCCTCCAGTTATTTTTCTGGCCCTCATCGGAACCTGCTCCAACAGATCCCTGTCCCTCCTGTGCTGTGACCCCAGAGCTGATGCAGCCCTGCAGGTGGGTTCTCAGCAGAGCAGAGCAGAGGGGCAGAATCCCCTCCCTGGCCCTGCTGCCCACGCTGCTCTGGATGCAGCCCAGGGCACGTGTGGCTCTCTGGGCTGTGAGTGCCATGGCTGGGTCATGTCCAGCCTCTCATCCCCCAGCATCCCCAAGTCCTTCTGGGCAGGGCTGCTCTTGATTCCTTCATGCCTCAGCTTGTACTGATATCAGGGCTTACTCCAACTAGTGCACATTTCACTGGGGCTTATTAAACACGAGATTCCTGTACACCCATTTTTTGAGCTTGTCCATGCTTCTTTGGATGGCATCCTATCCTTCAGGTGTGAAAATACCTTTACTTTGCCAAGAAAGGCAAAACAAAATAAAAATCTCTAAAAATAAACTGTGAGTTTTTCTGCCTTTGAAAAGTGATTTGTGAAGGCCATGTTCCAGCAAGAATGAGTTCAAAACAAGCCACAGTTTTATTACTACAAAGCACAATATAAACCTTAGAGTAGAAAGTCTAGGAGCTCCTACCATCTTTAGTAACTGCTTGCTTTTGTCAGCACATGTGCTCCAAATTTTCTTGCACTGCTATATTTGCAGGAAGACATAGTTGGACTTCCCAAATGGTGCTCATCCCATATGAGTGTAACAACTTGTGTGCATTGCCATGTTCCAGCTTTGCTCCTGTAAAATGACTAAACCTTTCCAAGTAATCTGAAGATCTGGTAATAATAGTACCCTGGGTTTTTGGCTGTCATGATTTAGGAATGGTACTCTTCAGTTTAGTGCTCCCACTGAGACTCTCCAAACTATGTGCCACTCAACTTGCTCCCCCTCCCCTCTGTGGAGGGCTGAAGAGGAGAACTGGAGGCACAAAAAGTGAAGATCACAGACTGAGATAAGAACAATTTACTGGGAATAGCAATGAGATAAGAATATAAACAGTAACAGCAACAACACTAAAGACAGAGAGGATAAGAAAAAACACAGTTATTGCTCACTGTGGAAACCCCTGACAACAGATAAATGGCTCTGCCTCAGAACCAGCACTACCTGACTGCTCCCCTCCAGCTTGGAGCCAGTGTTATCCAACCACTCCCTCCAGCTCAGAACCTGCACCACGCTTACTCAGCTGGAAGGAAGCCCTTCTCTTTGGAAGAGACTCCCTTCCCCTGACCCCAGCAGACATGAAATAGAAGAGAACAATCCTTGTAGGTCTTAGCCATGCTCCCTCCTGACTACTGCAAAAGTGAACCCTATCCTGATTGGAATGGGGATATTGGCTTAAAGAAGCAACCAATCTTTTCATCTTTATGGGAGACACTCGGGAGAAATTTACTACGCTCTGCCTCTTCTATCCATCTCTTTTTCTGTTTCTGGTTTTCTCTTTCACAGCTCACAGAAGCCAATATACTCCAATAACCAAGAGATCCACAAAAAAAAAAAAACCAAAACAGGAGCATATCAAGACACTGCTGAGTGTCAAAACTCTTCTCTCATTGCCCTTACTCTGAACTCCCAATACTTGCCTCCCCTGTTCAGTTGTGGTGGGAAGTGTTAGACAAGCTCTGGTGGGTGCCTGGAATCCAGCCAGAGTCAATGCAACACACTATGTGTTACAGAGGTCACTTTTGACACTCATAGGCCATGACAGACCACTACTGCCCGACACTGGTACGAAAGGTTAATGACAATTGTTAATATTGTGGTTATGTAAATATGGAAATCGCTATATGTTTCAGAGAAGATTACATTTATGGCTTATACTGGTTTGGATTGCTGTGTCTCTCATTACTCCCAAAAAGTACCTCTGTATATGGGAGATACTGAACTCTGAAAATAGTGAGCACCTTAACAGTATGGGTACTGTGGATTGCATTAAAAATACAGAGCAGAGGGACTTAGCGAGGATTTATCAGTTCTGGACAAACACTTGTCCTGCCATTCTACCTCAGCCTTTGCATTGCAGTTTAGAGTATATTACGTGCAAGAGGGCTTGTAAATTCTGAGCTGCTGTGCCAAAAATGCATAGAGATAGTTACGGTTTACCAGTGTGTCCAATCACAAGCTCTTGTACAACCATGAATGTCAGTAACTGTGTCTCTCTTACCTTAGAACTTACTGCTCCAGTCTGATTTTCTCCACATGACAGGGCCACAGAAAACTTTGGTGTGTACTGAAATTTACTACAGAGGCATGTACTGGGATGTACAATAAGCAGGAAGCATAAGTCTGGCTGCACTAATACCCAAAGAAGCTAGGCACAGACAGGAACAGCTCTGGACCATGACTTCCAGCTCCATGCTGTAGAAAAGGTTCTTAAGGCAACATTAAATACTAGAGCATTACAACTATCAATAAAACTGTTTAACTTAGACGATCTCTACACTTACAGTACAGAAAACCCACACCAGAACAGAATGACAAAGGGTAACAGAACTGATTACAGCTAAGTAATTTTATAATGAAGGACACTTCACAGTAACATTTCTTTGGAAAAAAAGTGGAAAATAACTTGGCAGATAAAGTGAGGAAATTAATCTCAGAAAACAGGAAACACTAATACATTGTGAAAGTCCCCTCAAATGCTGCCACATAGGCTTGGCAGTGCTGAGTTAGTGTTTGAACTTGATTATCTTAAAGGCTTTTTTCCAACTTAAAGGACTCTGCGAGTCTATGGAACATCAAAAACATAATTAAAATCTAGCATAAAAACAAAATACAGGGAACAGAAAGCTTTTTCTAACTGGTTTTGATGATAACTGTTTGGAAAGAAAATATACATTGTGTCCAGAGGCGCTAACTGTAAGATAAATGTCTTTCAAGGGAATTAAGTGACTAAGAGAGCTAGAGGCAAAACTGCTGAGGACTCACAGGTAACAGCTGGTTCTGAGACAGGTTTGTAATAATGGTAAAATACACAGACAGGACCAATTGCAACTAGAAAGATCAGAATTATTCTAATGTGCAAACAAGATCTAGTTAGGAGTCATTTTCTTAGTGGAAGAGACATCTTTCCAACAGCTTGGTGCCCCTTTCTGAAAGAGCTGTGTAAGCACATGCAATGCTAAAACCAGAGCACTTTTTCTTATGCAAGAAGCATGCACAATAATTTAAAAAGTCATTATTTTTTTGATTTGCAATTAAGTGGTACTATATATATTACATGAGCCAGGGCTTTACAGGATTATAGTATGGCCAAAACTGAAAAAGGAAACGTAAAGATCAAGGACAGTGAAAGACTGTCAAATAATAACAGAAAAAGCTTGCAAGCAAAATATTACTTGTAGCAAGCACATTTCTCTCACTCTCAGGATTTTTCATAGAGGTGCACAGAGAGAAATGGAAGAGAAAACAATTTCTATTTCTGCTCCTTGTTTTTCCTATGTGGAATGTGTTTGGAGAATTGTTTACCTGGAGTTTGATTGGATTCTGATGAGGATTGTTTGAGCCTGATGGCCAATCCAATCCACCTGTGTCTTGACTCTTGAGAGAGGGTCACAAGTTGAGAGAGTTTAGAGATAGAGTAGGAGAAAGTAGTATGTAGTTTTTAGTATCCTCCTTTTAGATAGTATATTAATGTATTTTAGCATAATTATAATAAAGAAATAATTCAGCCTTCTAAACTGAGTCAGACATTGTCATTTCTCCCCACTGGGTTCGCCTGCATCTACAATAATTACTCCTAAGAAATGAAGGAAAGGCAAGAGCCTTTCATCTTCCCACCTTGATTGGGAACTGCTAATAGGGCTTTGACAGTAACCCCTGCTATAGTAGGATATCTGAAGGATATTAACGAGAAGGGAGGAACAGTGAATCAACTTCTGCTTGAGAAGCCTATAAAGCATGTTAAGTAATGAGGAATCTAATACAGCAGTGGTTGTTCACTTTCACATTCAGAAAGAATACATGCACCACTGGATATCTAATGCAACACGATATCTAATGTATGGCTTGTCTGTAATCATGTGGAAGACCTAGACCAAGTGGTCATACACACAAGAAGAGATTTTGTATGAATGCTATCAGTAAAAAAAAAGTTCAGAGTAAAACCTGGAAGTATGATCAAAACAGTGGCAAAACCAAATAAGGCACATGTGGCATTTGACAAAGATGCCACATTATGAAAAAAAAAAAAAAAACCTGCAAAACTATTCATTTTAAAATGACCTATTCAGAATGCTTTGTAAGCTCAAAAATGTCCACAGTTGAAAGGAATGATGACTGAGGGAAAATAAATCATATATTTCACATGATCATCTTACAAAGAAAACTGCTTGTAGAATAATTTGCAGCTCTAAACCAGACTTTAAGTCTTCAATTACAATGCAGATTTGGAATCATACACTTCAGGTCTGAAAAAGTGAGGAAGAATGAATATTTATATAGTTTTATATAAAAACAGAACAAAAAGAAATAAATGCTTCTTGGTTGTTGCTGGGTAAAAATATCAGTAGCTTTACATAGTTCCACAACAGCATTAGGACCTCTTAGTCAATTGCAAACAAAACTGGCACAAGGGTTATTACATCAGATACATTGCTTCCTGAAAATTTCTTAAAATTGACAGGTATATTGGGTACAGGGACTGAAATCACTGTTGCGGGTACAGGGACTGATATCACCGTTGCTGTTATGAGAAAATCTTTAAGTGTTCTGTTGCTTCAAAAATAATTTATCTATACTTATTTCTGTAGAATATATTAGTGACTTTTAATGGCATTTCATAAGTAAACTCAGAAAAAAAAAATTGAATCCATTATTAAAGTGCAGAAAAACCCTACCAAAAATGTTGCTAGCTATACTAGCAGAAGTTCTTCCAAATCAGGCCATAAGATATGCCACGGTTCGTATGCCTTTGAACACTGTTTCAGTTGACTGGCATAATAAATATAAAAGGACATATTTTCAGGTGTTTGGCAAAACTAAGCTTGAAACACAGAAATCATAATAGGGTTGAGAGATCAATGCCCATGGCTTAAACATCTTTACAAATCAATAACTGAGTCTAAATTCCCTGCACTCTAAATTTCTCCCCATACAACATTTCAGAAAAGCTCAAAGCAAGCCAAAAACTTCAAAGCAGAGGCAAGCTGCCTAAGCAGCTCTGTGGAGCAACTTATTGCCATGTCCTTCGTTTAGAATCACAGAACCACAGGATGAGTCAGGTTGGGAGGGACCACAGAGGTTCAATTCAATCAACCTCCCTACTCCAGCAGGGAGTAGGATTGTGTCCAGACAGTTCTTGGGTGTCTCCAGTGAGGGAGACTCACAACCTTTCCGGGCAACCTGTTCCAGTGCTTGCACCCCTGCACAGTGAAGAAGTTCTTCCTCATGTTCAGGTGGAACCTCCTGTGCATCAGTTCCTGCCCATAGCTCTTATCCCATTACTCAGCACATCTGAGAAGAGCCTGTATCCATCCTTGACACCTTCCTGTCAGACACCTGTGTACATTGATAAGGCTCCCTCTCAGTCATCTCTTTGAAGCTGAACAGGATCAGTTCCCCAATCCTTCCTTGTAAGAGAGATGCTCTAGCTCTTTAATTATCTTTGTAGCCTCTACTGGACCCACCCCAGCAGCTCCATGTCTCTGTTGTCCTGAGGAGCCCAGAACTGGACAAACCACTCTAGGTGAGGCCTCATGACCCGCTGGCAATACTTTTCCTAATGCACCCATGATGGTCTTAGGCACTGCTGGCTCATTCAGACTCTCTTCTGCATTTGAGATTGATAAATAGCTCTAGGGGAAACAACTGAAAGAAATTTTGTTCATTATTCTTCTAGAGGAATTTCTTTCTAGAGTTAAGAAGCTAAGAGTGGTTTTTGTTTATTTGTGTGTTGGGTTATTTTGGTTGTAGTTTTGTTGTAGTTTTTTTTTGGGGGGGGAAGGTGAGGTTGTTTGGGTATATTTGTTTGGTTGGCTGTTTTTTAATTATTCAGCCTCATTTAGAAGTTGCTTTAGACACTGCAGTTGTTCATTTGATGAATACAGGTTGGACAGAGTTCTGAGTGACCCAGTCTAGTGAGTAGCATCCCTGTCCATGGAAAAGGGTTGGAAGCAGATGATCTTTCAGGTCCTTCCAACCCAAAGCATGCTATGATCTTGAGTGATTAAGTGCATTGTAGACGAAGGCTCCTAAGGCAACTACTGAGAGGACACAAATACTAGAGTACCTTAAGAAAGAAAAGAATTATAAAATGCCTGAGACATAGCAAGTTAACCAATTTGTCTCAATGATATATTTTTACTCTGCCAGGAGACAAAGGCTTATTTTGTTGAACTGGGAAAAAAACCTCAAAAAAAAAAAACCAAAAAAGAAAAAAAGCCCAAAAAACCAAACAAAGGGGAAGAAAATGATCTAGTAACTTTTCTTTTTACTTGTGTCCATACCTCACAGAAAAAAGAATAATGACTATTTTAATTTATTGCTGATTCATATTTTAATCAAGTTGAAACAGGCCACAAGAAACTGAACGTATATTGTGTTAGACACTGTATGTAAGTATTACGCATTTATCCCCTTTCTTTCCAAGCATCTTATATAATATACTTTAGTTTTTTATTATGACAGATTTGAAATTATTTAAGCATTTTTTGTTATGCAATTTGGTTAATCTCTGCACTTCCCTCTATGGAGTACCAGCCTTTAGGCTTTTGAAATACACATCTAAACTGGCAGCTCTACATATACTCTGGCAGCTCAGCCACCCTTTTGGAAATTTCTCTAAGAAGAATCATATTTAAGGAACATCTGTAAACATAGCTTTTATGAAAAACCCTTGAAGATCCCTGCAACTACTTTATAGACTTATAGTAAGATTTTATTCCCATTAAAGCAATTAAATTATAAAGAAGAACTGAGACAGGCCACTGGAATATATAGTACTCAAAATTCTTGCACCACAATTATATAAACACCTTAATATTGATAATCACCCTTAACAAGTATATAAGAAATTAATGCCATGTTACAAGCTTATCTTTGTTTCTATTTTGCATTTCATAAAACACATACATAGCTTATACAGGCATGTAAGAAGATGATGTCAAGCTTTATAGTTAAGCAGCAAATTAATCTTTCCACCAGAAATAAACATCCAGGCACAGCTATTAGTCTTACTAGATCTAAGAATAAAACAAATGTTAACAATTATTCATCTTTATTGTAACCACTATTTCAAACAAAGAGAAGGAAAATTCATTCCCAGAGGTCTGCAGAAACTTCCGTGAATCTCACAGTGCCTTGATATGATGCCTCAGTAATAGCTAAAAGGATCTGTTGGCCCTTCTGGTGTGAAATCCATGCAGAGAAAACTTTTTTTAGCAACTTCTTTTCTTTTTCTACAGAAGTTGTTGTATTTTTTACAAACATATTGGAACTAGAAGGTTAAATTAGAGTCCTAAAGAAGTAAATAGAAGTTTTTTGTTAGTTAGATCAAAACAGTTGCTATCTACACCTGAAGTCCCTCTGTCTAGTAAAGTCAGTGCAAGTCCTCTCTAGTACAAACCTGTGGTTGTTCTTGTTCCTGTTAAAAAGATATAGTCCTCTCAATTTACATACACACTGAGATGAAGAATTAAAAAATATTTTGGCTTTAGTTTTAATTTTTTACCTGCAAAATCAGATTTTTTTTTAATTTTAGCAAAAAGATTTGCAGCACTGAAATAATAGACAAGTGCTTATTTTTTAATTATTTCTCTAGGATTTCTGTAAAAGTATACACTATTACTTCTAGGAAAATGTAACAAAACATATGTAAAGGCACATCTTGAACACTGGTCCTACATTTTGGCAACTTTCCATAAGTATAGTACAGGAAAGAATGCATTTGAAATGCTTCTGGACATTCAGTATAAATTTAAGTCAAATTACAGCGATGCATGACACGATCTGAGGTAACAGCATACAACAGACACTTAGTGAACAATTCTGACTCTTACCATTTACATAGGTCTCTTCCCCAGCTCTATACAGCAGAAAGTGGAGTAAGCAACATGGAAGATTGCTGGTCAGATGTGGAGGTTCTTTCCTGTTCTGAACAGCATTTATAAACTGTTTATAACTCAATGTCACTCCCTCTGTGGAACTGCTTTCCAAAACAGTAAGATAGATCTACTAAGATTTTTAGTTTCCTACCAGTCTCACTGTTCCCGGTGTTTGCCTGCTACAAGGTAAGTTTCTTTCTACTCATAAAGTCTACAGTAACTACAAAGATTTCTTTACTAGCAATTAGCAAAAGATCAACATAATGAGCACTACACTGTTTTTAGCTGCTAGATACAGTAACAGAAGACTTCTTACTATTCTTACCATTCAGGGACAGAAAGTGTTCAGAGTTTGCTGAACTAACTCTGAAAACAAGCTTTTTAAAAAATGTCTTCAAATTATTTTTTAACAAATTCCTCAGTATTATTACGCAGCCATGACCATCCTTTCAGTCATCAGCTGTGATGTTTACCTGATCATTCCAATTTTATTAATAAAATAATAACATATTTCCAACACAGGTCTCTGCTGTTATTTTTATTTGCCAGGATGTGCATTATGGTACAACTAACTCTGACCCTTCTTTTGGATGACTGTGGAAGGTGACATCCTTCTTTCTGGGGTGGGTGACCAATTTGTACCTTAGATTGAGCTCACTTTTCACCCCAAAATCAAGAGCTATGAATCTGCAAGTATCCTCTGTTTCCACAACTGAGGTATAGTGTGTGAGATATCACATTACAAGAAAGATTCACCTAGTGAGATGAACTGCTTTAAAATAAGATGCCCTAAAATTAGGAACCTAAAGCTGTATTTAGACAATTAAAGGACTGTCCCAGTTTTCAGAGTTTCCTTATCTGGCTGGAGCATCTTTCTCAGAACAATCAGTAGCAAGTGTATTGGCTAAGTTTTTAAAAACAATTTTAATATTGATTACTTAAATAGACTCCATCCTAAACAGTGTTTAGAGTACAGCAGTCAACTGTTTTGAAAGAAAATTAAGACAAGCAAAGGGTTTAAAAAAAGAATATATATAAGAATCTTTTCAAAAAAGAATATGAGAAACTTAGGTAAAGGTAATCAGATTGCATCACTGTTGCTTTTTTTAAATATATATACTAAAATGACTATGGAATAATCCTAGATTCATCAGAATAAAATATTTTATTTTAATTCACTTCTTATGCAGTTCAAGATGACATGAAAAATTTATATACAGTTTTCCCTTAAAATGCAAACAAACAAATCACCAAAATATGCAATAAGTATCTGTTTCTACTTAGGAAAAAAAAAATCAGGAAAATAACATTAGATTTTCCATTACTACAAACTTACAAGAAGCAAATAGTTTTGATTTCCTACAGAAGCTGTATTGCGTTTCTGGAGATTTTCTCAAAGTTGTAAACAATATTTTTAAAAGTAAAAAATTATTTAAGGTTAAGACTCTAAGAGCCATCAACAATAAGACCTTTATCTTCGTTTTCATAACATAATTATCTGACTCAGTAAAACTTGCAGTTTGTAATCCATCTGTAATAGACATTGCAATGCTAGATTAAAACAATAAACAACCAAAATACAAAAGTGTTTCAGATGTTCTCACATAGCAATAGAAAAAAAAGAGTCTCTTTTTTTTTTCTTTTCATTGAATCCTTGGAGACATTGAAATTTGATCCTGAGCTATTGAAGAAAATAATCCAGGTAGACCTGCAGTAGTAAAGTGCAGCCCAAATGTTGTGTACATTGTTTATTTCTGACAAATAATATGTAGATGTCCAGTTTGATTAATCCTTGTCTCTTCAACTCTTAATCTTTATGATACTTTGTTAGAAAGTTTATCAGAAATATTATTGTATATACTGTGGTTCTTGTATTGGCAGCAGTCAGCAATAAGCAGTACATTCTTTCCCTGTTTTTTATCTCATAATATTCAAAGTCATTAAAATTGTGCAAAAGCTTATTTTCCTCAAATGCAACTGTAAGATGCCACAATCTGAAAGTGATAAACATTGATGGATTCAAAGGGGTCAGCTGTAAATATTCTGGTGCCTGAATAAATTCACTTTCCAGATACTTACATTAAGCTGCTGTTATCTTTTCTGTCTGATAATCAGGGCAGAAATTATTGCTAATTTTTATTTCAGAGAATAAGCAAACAATTTGGTATGCAAGCGTATTTCTGTAATTATTAGTAACTTCATATACATGTCTATAAACACTTCGTCTCATGCAGAGCAAACTACATTCCCTGAACAGCTATTGAACCACTGTCACTCTGTTTTATACAAGGCATAAAATTTCTCTGTTGTATAAGCAAGATATTGCACCCTACTTCATTTTACCCAGATGTTATTTATGAAGACAGTGAGGCCATTTTAAATTTTAGGGTGTCATCCTTTCTCATAAGCCTTCCTACAAAAGCCTTGAGGGGTTTGAATAATGACCTCTGAAGATTTCAGTATTTTCTTTTTGCTATGGTTTAGTAGTGCAGACTTTTCTTCTAATGAGGTATCTAATAGTCTTTCAGAAACTGATTACGAAAATCCACCCACCCAGGAAAAAAAAACCACAAAAAAATCCCGGAGTGTGTAAAGCTTTTCTTTGGAATTGTAGGATGCTGAAACAGAAAAATCAAGCTGAACATCTACTGTTTCTCATTTCTCTGCCTGGATTAAAAAATGAGGACACAACTACAAAACCTGTTGCAACACACCAACAGAAAATTGAATCTTAGTAGCTACTATATACCTTTCAACAATGTTACCACAAAATATAATTTGCTTTAAATGAAAGCAAAATTCTTGTTTTAGAGTTAAAATTCTCTTGTTTGAGAGTTAAAATTTTTCAAAAAGGAGATCAGAAAAGACCCCAAAAACATAATCATCTTCATAGCCATCATCACAAGCATGGTCATCTTCACATGTCTAAAATGAATCTAAACTCTTGTATTTAGCTCAGCACTGGTAAACTTTATCTAAAAAGCTTAAGTGCTCACGCAACAAATTGCGATATACATTCATCAAAATTCTTAAAATACATGGACTTACTGAAGTGAATTCATTGCCCTACTACTTCACATATTTGACCCAACTTAGATATATGACATAATGAATACTTGGATCTGGCTATGATAGCTGACATGCAAAATAATTAATCACCAAAACACAAGGCATCTCAAAAATTTCACTGCTGACATCCTAAAAATACTTGTGAGACTGACATCGAGAAGATATAAAAGAGCTAGGAAATTTGTAGAAATACAAAGAAACTAGAACACAGCTTACAATGTTTGAATGTGAAGAACAGTTCAAAATATATACAAGAAAAAAAAAAAGACCACCAGGAAAGGTTATTTCAGATTTATTGTTCTACATGGTGCAAAATAAACTGCAATTTATTTTTGTGGCAAAGTATAGTTTGATATTAGAATATCCATCCCCTTTCTGAAAAATCCAAGAGATTTCTAACACTGCCCACTAGAATTAACATATTAGGTAAAGATTATTTCATTTTTAATTATCTATACTGACATGAGGCAAAGACACTACTTCATACTTTGCATCTAGTATATCAGTGAGGGGAACAATCAAATTACTATAAAAATAATCCTATCAGACTGAGGCTCACCCAACAGCCTCCCACAAATTCCTAAGACTCTCCATGGCATGCTGTGTCCTAGTTTAGCAGGATAGAGAAAATATTTTCTAATGAGGAAACATAACAGGCAAAGATGACAAAATACAGTGAAGCACACAAAGCAAACCAATGCCATTTAATTTGATTGTGCTGAGTTGGTTGCCAAAAAATTAAGTTTGTAGCTGACAAACTGTGAGCATTTTTAGATGTATTATTTATGCCAGTTCTTCAGGCAAAAGCAGGGCACATTTGGAGCAACAAAGCTTACTTTTACACTGTTCAAAATCCTGCCAATCTTACAAAGAATAAAACTTGTTCAGCTACAAACTTTTCATTTTATGACTTTCACAGTGTACTCCATGCAAGGGTAGCACTTAGTTTTGGATCTTAAAGGACACAAGATAAAGCCTTTAAGCAGAAGATGTAACATAAAGCCTTTGTGAAGGGTACAACCAGCACAAATTCTTAGAGTGCATGACAAATTCAAATATTCTAGCATCTAACATTCTGTTGCTAAAAAGAAGTTTTAGTACTCATTCTACAGATAAAGCTTCAAAAGTAATAAAATTTAACTGATGAAGACAACCTGAAAGAAAAACTCAGTGATGCGAGCTCTGTCCTGCTTAAGCCTGAGTGCAGTCTTAGTTCTGAAGTCCATCAATGTCAAATGTAGTAATTTAATCATGATCATTTAGTGGATACACAGTGTATGAAACAGACTCAGGAAGTGGAGGACTGCTGGGAAGAATATGCAGAGAAAAGGTGGAAGGTGTGTAAAAAACCTAACCAAATGCAGAAATAAAAAAACTTCCTCATACATAGCATAAAGATATACGGCATGGATACATGTCTGTGCTTTGTATTTGTGGCCAAAACAGCGCTGATAGCACACCTGTGTTTTGGCTATTGCTTCATTTCTTGGAATGCTTCCTTTTCTATTTCAAACAGGCTGAGACTTGGCTTGAGGTTGGGAGTTAATAGAAGCAAGACAGGCAACCCATTCCACTGAGCTTCGTGCTCAGCAATACATGCTCAAGGAGATGAGGAAGAAGGGGTGAATGTTTGTGGTTGTATTTCTCTGTGCAAGCAACCATTACATGTGCTGAAGCGCTGATTCCTAGGAACCAGTTGGACATCTAACTGCTGATAAAAAGGAGTGAATAAACTCCTCTTTTTGCTCTGCTTGCATACAGAGCTTCCACGTTGCCTGTTAAATTGTCACTATCTGGATCCATGAGTGTTCTCACCTTCCATTTGTCCCCACAAGAACGGCCCTCCTGTTTGCCTTTGCAAGAGAGATGAGTGAGCAAGTGGCTGAATCAGCTCTTGCTAGGGTCAGCCTATCACAGCCCTGAAGGAACTGAGCAGATATTACTAAGTGTTTAATTATTCTTCCAAACACTGCATCTTGACAGGAATAAAGAGGTATACATAAATAATTTTATTTAAAAAACAAATAAAAAATCCCCCCAAAACAACAAACAAACAGAACAAAAGAAAACTAAAGACCCGAGTAACTTGTTCCACAATGATGGACAACAATTGTATAATAAAAACAAGAAACCATTATAATAGCTTAAATGATGTACACGAGTTTTTAATAGCTCTTCAGCCTTCAATCACAGCTCATTCAGGCTGCTCCTTACATTACTGTATGTAAACGTTGAGTTTCAACAGTTATTTTTTCAATGTCAGAAGAGATTAATTCATATTAAGTGCTTTAAAACATCATGTAAAAAGACCTTGTCAAAATCCCAAACCAATTCTATAATGTAATAAAACCCAGTGAAATCTTACTTCTATGATTTTTATAAACTCGTTACCAAAAGCCCACCAAACTAAGAGGAAGGAAATCAATGACAGATAACACTGGAAAGGAGATGATGAACTTGTCCCTAGGTCTGTACTACATACCTACTTTCACTAGTTCAACCTGTGTTCTTCCTAGCACCAAATCTAGTCACTAAGATACTCCTGAGACTGCAAAGATAACAAATCAACAGAGAATCTGATAAATTAATGCCAAAATATGATGCCTGCCTTGTCTCTAGGTGTTGTAGATTTCCAATGACTGGTGACTTTCTGAGTGCCCAAATGTGGTACAAACAAAAATTTAAATCAAATAGTGTAAACAATACATCACTGCCTTGGTAGCAATGACACTTGGAAAAAAAAAGGACCTCAGACATCACCCTTGACTAAGAATATGACTTTGTTCTCATTTTTTCCAAGTAAGAACTGTGTTAATTTTCTGTGTTTATGACAAAAGCACATAATCTGACAATTGAAATGATACAGTTTTCTAGGTCTGTATTTCAAAAGGACAATCTTGCAGAAGTTTAAAAGGTATACACACTAACAGCAAACAGATGCAGGTGTGTCATTTCTCTCTTTACACTTATTTATAGAACAAATACCATCATTTAGCTCTCTGCTTGTATCAAATGAGATTACTTTATAATGGAAAAAATACTTTATTATGGAAGAAGTCACTTTATAATGGAAAAAAATACCATAAAATATTATGTTATAAAATGTGTATCTGTTCGCATAGTAAAAATGGTCATATGGCTATCTGGTATAATTTCTTGTTCTAGAGCTGTAATTCTTTTAAGAATTCAAAGGTTAACAACATTCTTAGAAGAACTATGACTTATTTCAGTTAAAAATTACAACAATTTTTACAAGGCATAAAAAATCCAGGAAAAATCCTCAGAGAACATAGGCTCTTCCAGTTTTGAGTATAGTTGTTTTAACTTCAGTTTTCCATATAGCAAAACAAATGTATGCTACCATTGGAAACTATCCTTATAGAGAGCTACTGTCTATGCTCCTAGACAGTTAAGTGTGAATTTGTTTTACCCAATTGACAAAGGTTATTTGCCTTTAAAGGTTTAAATAAAATTAGTTATTCCAAAGATATTTGCAACAGTAACCCAACAAATAATGAATCTCTTAAAACTTAAAATCTATTACCTGAATGGGAGCCTCTTAAACACTTCTGATAATATGTATTTTTAGCTTTAGATTATACTGGTTTTGAGCATACTGATTTATGAGTATCAAAATTAGATATTCACTTAAAACTTTCAAATACAGATAAATGCTCTGTGAAAGCATATATTGTAATTAACAGCATAATAAATTAAAAACTATTTTACCTGTAAAATGAAACTAAATTAATAATTCAGACTGCTCCACATTACTACAATCAATGTAGCATCTTTACTGCATCTGAGAAAATACTACATAAAATTACGATCTTCCAAATTGGAGATGATTCGTGGTTTGCACCAGGCATTTACTTATATACATGTATACAAAAGGAAATTCTCGCAACTGGGTAAGATGATTATTCAATCAATGTTTGGGTTTTTCATAATTTTTGTCTCTTGAAGTACCTCAGGACTCCTAGTGCTCTGATGAAGTATTGTAATCAATACTCTCAAAGAAAATACTGCCTGGAAAATGTGACATGCTTAGTTTTGCATCAGTTCCAACTTAAATTTGAATTAGCATACCCATGTCTTCCAGCCTCACCACAGCATGTCATTGTTCTCATACAAGTCTCTAAAAAATTTTCTCCAGCTGTAATCTCACTGAACTAACTACTGGTTTTCAGAGCAGAGCCACTAAGTTGATCAGAGGGCTGGAGCACCTCTCCTTTGAGGAGAGTCTCAGACAGCTGGAGCTGTTCAGCCTGGAGAAGAGAGGGCTCCAGGGAGACCTCACAGCACCTTTCAGAACCTGAAGGGACCTGCAAGAAAGATAGGGAGGGACTTTTTACAAGAGCATACTGTGAGAGGACAAGGAGGAATGGCTATAAAATAGAGGGTTGATTTAGATCAGGTATGTGGCAGAAATTGTTAACTGTGGGGGGAGTGAGGCACTGGCATATCTTGCCCAGTTGTCCCATCCCTGGAAGTATTCAAGGCCAGGTTGGATGTGGTTCTGAGCAACCTGGTCTAATGGAAAGTGCCCTGCCAATGGCAGTGGGATTGGAAATATATGGCTTTTAAGGTATTTTCTAAACCAAACCATCCTGATTCTATTATTTCCAGAACACATTCTCTTTTCCAGAGAATATTTTTAATTTTCCAAAATTCTGACATGACACTAGAAATTTTCTGCAAAGATAAAATTAAAACACCACTGACTCTAAAGATCTTGAAGTTCTCTGAAAAATGGCTGGGCAATTTTTCTGCTGTCAAATGTTAAAAATACAGTCAGTTCTGTAACTTCAACTCAGTTTTAAAAAATGCTTGCAGAGAGTAGTTAATTCTGTAGTTAATATGCTTATGATGTACAATCATGTCCACTCAAACCAAATATAGTACAAAGCAAGGAGCCAAAAACAAGAGTGAAAAACTGTCTTTCCTAGAATAAACTGAGGGCTAAGTTCAGTCTTGGGGTTCAGACTTCGGTTATCCAACATTATCAGCATGAAGGTCACCCAGGCACAACTGCCAGGTAGAATGCTCCTTTTCATTGTTCTTGCATGGAGCGTATTTTAAAATGTATCCCCCCCAAATATTTTGGTATCTTAGGAAACACTGGATTCACCAGATATATAGTTTGTATTGTATTTCACTGTGTTACCATACCCATTTTTTAACCCAAAAATATGCTCAGTGCCTTGTGGAAAGAGGGAAATTGCATAACTAGATGAGCAGGCTGTTCTTAGTGCCTAAGAAATGCTCTCTAAAGCGATCACTGTTAAATACTTTTCATTACAGATGTGGAACAGACAACTGGAACTGGGGGTTCAGATGTGTCCTTTCAGAAATGAAAAAATAAATACTTGTATTAATATATTTTATAAATTCCCTTAATAAATGGTAGCATGTAGGTGCTTAAGCTGATCTCAATTCAATTGGAAACAACACATTTTTCCACAATACTGGTTCTCCCTATCCCAGCTCTCCCCCCATTCCTCCTCCCCATCTCCCAGGTATTTTAAGATTTCTTCCATAACATGGAAGGAAATTTACTTCCATAGTTTTTAGATTTTTAAATAATATTTTAGACTCTGTTACAGAAAAAGTAGTCCTTCTCAACACTATCCCCCACCCAGTAATGCCTATCATTTATATAGCAGTATAAAAATGGTATGGAAGCAAAATACAAACTTCCTGACCATACAGCAAAGCAATGTATCACTGTACATGCCATATGATTTAAGCATGGATTGTTAAATTCATTAAACATGAGAGGCTAGAAAATCTCAAAAGCAGATACAAATGTCCATCTTCAAAATTTAGAGAGCTAGAAGCTGGATCAGTTTCATATTCAAATTATAAAGTCAGGGTTTCAATACACAATGATAATACTCTAGCCCTCAACTTAATTCTGTTCACAGCAAATCATTTCTGGATAATGTCTCATACATGTCCACTGAGAATAATTTCATTTTTATAGCCATCATAAGAAATATCCAGCAAGAAGATTTGCTGATAGGAAATAGTATGACTTCAGACAACCAAGACTTTAACACAAGTACATTTCCTATCAAGACTGTTAAGACTGTGGAACAAATTAGTAGCAAAATTAAAAGTTTAAGCCACATTTTCATGTTCTAGTTCAGCTGCTCTACCAGCTAAGATTTGTTTACCTCTAATCACATAATTCCAACTACATTATTATGCTGGCTACAGCAAACTACTAAACCCAAAAGGATCTGATGTAGCAGAAAAAGCAAGAGAAGAATATTTAGTTTTAGTTTTTTTTTTCCTCTCTGAACCAGGGCAACAGGGGTCAGATGAGACAAGAGAAGCAGCCAATTCTGGCTAGAATTGTATGGGGGAGTCCTTTTCATCCACTTTAACATGAAACCACACCTATACTGCCTACTTACACTATCATTTAAACTAAAAAAGCAATCAGATACTGGTGTATTTTGGCACTGCCATGTGGTTCTGATTGTGTTGGTATTCTGAACAAAGATCTGTGCAAGTTTCCCAGAATATAATTCATCAAACTAAATTGCAATAGCATATCAGTGAGATGTGAGTCATTTACCTTTCATTGATGTTCACACTTGACAAAAGCAAAACATAATTCCTGGAAATTTCTGGTTCAGTCACAAACACCCTGTGCCCATCCACAGTTCTGACAGGCTGGTATTGTTCTGACAGTCTAAAAAAATCACTAGTTGGAACCCCATAGAAGGGAACATGATGCAGCATAATACAATATAATACCTCTTAATCTTTCTTGTGCCAAAAAATCTTGCTTGGTTAGTAAATTGTCAAAGGATTATTCTGTAAAGTAGCAGAGACCTTGAACTCCTAGTGAGCTTCCACAGCAATGTGTCACGGGGATGCATCTTACACCTAAATCAGGAATGGTGAGCTACTGGCATTGGCAAGAAGTTTATACTTTAGCACAAATTTAAACAAATTTACAAATCACTGTTTTGTTCCTCGATAAATTTGACAGTAATCGCAAAAATCTTATGAACATAAACATAAACAATCTTATCAGATGAAAAAACAGGTGAAGTTCTTGTGCAAACTATGGAATGGCTTATCTTTGTTTTTTACTAATATGTCTTAACTTCTTTCTTAAAAGTAAAAAGATAGAACTAAATGAATAAAAGATACTCTCCATCCTGTGTTCCACAAACACCCACAGGTTCCTGGTTTATTTATTCAACATAAGTGTAAATATATGGGCACCCTGTTTTATACTTAGATTTTACTAGTGTAAGTAGTCATAGCTTCCAGTAGCTTGCTGTGTTTCACCCCATTCCCTTTTTATTTTTTTATGTCTAGCTTCACAACAAAGCACAGTAGAAGCAGGGAAGGTACATGCATTTGCACTCAAGCTCTACTCTACTACCTTTTGTTCTTCCACCTTCAGCTGCAGTCCTATGTATCATAGCAGGAGAGCTAAAGTAATAGATAAGAGACAGCTAAAGAAAAAAAAAACCCTGAATTTATTTTCTTAGGTTAAGTGGTCTCACTCTTGAATTCTAGAGGCACAGTTTGTCAATGAACTTCCAATCAGCTCTGCCTGTGCCAGGTCTCTTCCCTCTCCACACATAAAGGACTGCTACAACCTAGAATGGGACAGAAAGGAGAGCAGATAGTGATGTGAGCTACATTTGGGTCATAAGTCACTAGCTGAGGGGTTTTGCTGCAGAATTTCTATACCTGTGGCACTAAAATGTGACCATTCACATTCCATACACCATGTATATGGTTGGAAAATACTGACAAAATTTCTTATGGTATCCATTTTGAAGTATAAGAATTGTTTTCTTCCACCATGCGCAAAATCCCATTTTCTATCTGTTTTTCCTGAAGAACTACTTGAACAATTGAATGCTACATACAATAAACGCTGAC
The DNA here is from genome assembly GCA_003676055.1 of Chloebia gouldiae. Classification (NCBI taxonomy): domain Eukaryota; kingdom Metazoa; phylum Chordata; class Aves; order Passeriformes; family Passeridae; genus Chloebia; species Chloebia gouldiae. The sequence goes on from QUSF01000011.1 coordinate 15,825,115, forward strand.
AAAAAGTACACTGCATATAAAAGTAAAGCAAGTTTGCTCCCACAGCACATGCACAACCGTATTTGAAAAATGACAGAAGATTGAGGGAAGACAAGTGGAAAAATACCCCAACTTATTTTAAAGTTCAAACAAGAAATTGAAGATAAACTGCTGAGAAAACACACGAGAATTCAAAAAAGCAGCTGCAGTGGTCCAAAGTCTTTTGATATGGTGTCATGTACACCATATGAAAGGGAAAAAAGCAAAAATTGCTGCCAAGAACACAGGTAGAATATTAGGTAGAGAAACTTAGGACAGATAAACAGATACTCTGAATCTCATCTAATCAGATCACTGGATGTATTGAGATTCAAAATGTGAAATGAAATCTGTCACAGAAGCAAGGGAACAGTGTATTTTTGTGTGGGAGACCACTCAGGAAATAATACGGCTGAGATGCCCTGGGATGACACCTCTGTCTACCACAGGGTGAGAAATTGGAACAACCTCCCATGATGCCCCCCACCCCATGCAAACATGGGCCTGTTAACAGATGTTCACTCCCCTGTTCTGGAACATTCCGTGTTCTCGGCTTCCCCTTTGGGCCTCCTCAGATCACCACTCCCTCTCCATTCCCTTACAGGGTCTGTTCATATCACCCCACCCTAGCTGCTCCCCTGATCCACAACCCTACTGGTTAATTTGCATCCCAACTCCTCCCACTTCCCCTCTGTAATATACCCCGGACCTGCTCCTGCTCCTGGCTCTTCCTTCCTTGTTCCCTTCTGCTATGGCTGGATCCCTATCCTGCACCTGTCTCCTGGACCCTCACTTCCATCTTAAATAAACCCAGTTGGATTTACTACACAAAGAGTCCTCTTGCTTTCCTGGTTTGGCACTTATTATGCTATCTGGCACTGACCATCTGGTAGGCTGCAGGAGCTGCTCGTCCAGACTGAACTGGTTCCTGGCCAGGGGTCCTGCATTCTCTAGCTGTAACTGATGAAATAGTGGTATAGATAAAGAGAAACAGAGAATCATATAATGTTCTGCTAGTGACAATATGATGTTCACTGCTGCTGCCCCTAACAGGCTTTACATAAATTCAATCTAGAGAAAATGCAGAGAACAACTGAGAGCCCATCTTTGCACTCTGGCTGAGCAACTACATTCTACTGCATCTTTCCATTATAAAATAAGATTATATTATACTAATAGTGGCTCAAGTTAAGCCAAGGACATCCTCAAAACATTCTGTACCCACTGAGTTGGGTCACATACTGTACTTTCCACATTTATTGTAAAAATTCAGTACTGTGCACACATTTGTATTGGAATAGTTTCCATGGACTAATCAATGTTACATTTATACTTAAGATAAAGGGAATTGGGTTATTTTTAGAACAAAAGGAATCCAAAAGACACACATCCCCACAGTGGTTAATACTGTTCTAAATGTGGATTCTATAGATTAACAGATTTCAATCCAGAAAAATTAATCTACTAGTTTTAGAATAGGATTATTATTCTAATACATTATTTATATCCTCCTAAAACAGCTTTTAGAAACCAGATCAGTCTGTTGTGCTGTGCTGCAGATGGAAACAGCAGCATATTGTCACAGCAACCACAAAAATGGTGTTCTGCCTTTCACTTTAGTGGTTCCCTGATGAGGAGAATTGATTTCTAGCAGAATTCTTTCTGTTCAGCAATTTTCCTAATGCATAAACCCAAAATTCAGTTTGCTAATATACCAAGAGCAGTACTCCTCTTTATTGTAAGATAATTAACATACTCAATTTGGTCTAGATTTTGGACCCATCACAAAAGAAGGACTACTTAATAGTACAAACTGTGTCATTATGCAGCAAAGAGGAACTACCAGGTCTGTCCATATCTACTTTAAACAATCTCTTCACATTATTTTTCTACAGCCTTGTCTGTCATGTAGAAAATGAGATGGAGCACCAAACACGCTTCATGGGTTTTTCTGGAAAAATACAAATTAGAAAACAGCAGGTCCTATGCATGTTGCTACTGGATGTGCTAGTGCTGCCTGGTCTGCTGCAGTAGGGCTTGATGTCTACAGATTTTTGCCTTATGACTTGTATCTTTCCCTATTATAAAACTCCTGTAAAGCAGTTCACATAGAGCATTTAGGAGTCTCCTATGTATACATAATTTCTTAAAACTTCCTAGATATTAGCAGTTACCTGAATAAAACTTACCGAATCATAAACTGTATATGGAATGAAAAAAGAGGGCAGAAAACATTAAGGAAACATACAAAAAGGAAGATTATAAATTGTTTTCCATACAAATGATCAGCCCACAGTTTTTAGCTTTTTCCAGAAGAATGACTGACATGCAGTTTTTACCTTCTTCCAAGAATTACAAGTGTAATGTTTCATGCTATTCATACATGTTTGTTTGTTGTTTTTTTGACAAACATTTTGTTACATCCAATTGGAGCACAGTCAGAATGCTCCAGAGTCAGAGTCTACTATTTCCACTTCAGGGAGCCTACTCAGTGTAACACTCCACATTGCCTGGATTCTTTCACTATTTAATGTATTTTAGTTCCTTCACCACGTCTGACCTTTTTGATGTTTTAATGAACGCTATTTGATTTGTTTCTTAGTAATTAAATCATACCCATGACTTATTTTCTTAAATCTGTAAATTGCTTGGCTTGAAAACTAGTATGACAAGAAAAACAGTGGGATAAGCAGACAGATGGAGTTTTGTTTTTCTAGTAAAGAGCATTTCAGAGCTGCACTATAATTCTAACTCTCCTCTTCCCGAGACATACTAATTTTAATCTGAAAATGGAAACTGAGATATTATACATTACATCTATTTTTGATTTTCTAATTTTACTTTTTAAAAAGTTCCTGAAATTCTTGTTTCTTACACATTTTTGGTGTGTGTGTCTGTATTTGTTTTGTTTGGCATGGTCTTTTGGCTAGTAATTTCTCCAATTTCTATACATCTTTTATCAAAACGTGAATTAAGATTTTTGCATTTATGGAAAAAAGTGAGAATCATCTTTCTTCACCAGCTGCTTTCTCTCAGTTTCCCTTAAGTAAAATCCCATTTTAATTCCCAAGATGCTAATTATTTTCAATTTGTTTCAGAATCTGTATTAGCAGCGCACTTTAGCAAAAAGTGTAAATCCAAAGCAAAACTCAAAAGCTTTTAAAAACTATTAAACAAAATACAAATGAAAGAAATAATGCCATTACATTTAGGAGAAGCATCAAATTATTATTTAGTTGAGTGTTCATAATGTCAAGTATTTATTTGATTGTATATAGTTCTACTAATCATACAAGATTGATTAGTCTAAGTAGTGCAATCTCTCCCCACACTGTGGACAGAAGAAAATCAGATATACAAAATATGAAAATAAGATCTCTTCAACTTTTTGGCCTACAAGTATTTAGATTTGATTAACCTTTTGTCAAAGTTTTGGATTTTTTTAATAAAGATTACAGGGAGAAAAAGCCTTGTCTAATTAATAAGTTTCTTCAGACTGGTAGCATTTTCAAAAAGGTAAGATCATTAATGAATCCGGACATTTGCTTTCTTCATTTTCAATATGTCCAAATGTTTTCTTGCTCATACTCCAATCTCTAGCCTTTAGAAACAATATACCCTATCTCCTAATGCTCAAATGAAAGGAAAATAACTTTAAATAGAAACTTGATTACAAATTACTAATAAGGGGAAGTGACAAATTTCTAGCATTTTCACATAAAGCACATATACTCTTGAATGCAAATTAAGATAAACAAACCCCCCCACATTCCATCCCCCATGGTTCTAAATTATATTAAATATGAAGCATGTTTAGCGAAATCACCTATACGGGAAATCACTCCCTTCTGATGTGTAATCATTATAAACTTTTGCAAGGTCAAGGAGTAGACTTGCCACCTTTATTTTAGTGTTGCTGGCTAAATAGGCAGTAGCCCAATTGACTTGTCCTTTTTTACAGAGTGAGAGGGACCATCCAAAGGGACTTTGGCGGGTTTGGCAGGTGAGTGCCCATCAATAATCACCAAGAATCCTTAGAGACCTGAGAATTCAAAAGAGCTTTCCCTGCTGCTCTCTGACTGTGGGAACCCAGGACATCCCTCTGGCTGCCCTGGCTGTCTTGAGACTCTGGCAGGGGGCTCGGAGACCTTGGCATGAAAACAAAAACACCTGTGGCTTCGATTTTAGCCTGTGGAAAAAACTATCAACTTTGTATGAGGAATTACAAGTCACAAGGATTTGAGTAGTGTGGTAGTTGAATTAACACAGGGTGAAAAAGTCAAATTTTAGGGTTTTAAGGTAAGGGGTTCAAGGGGAAAACATGGAGGGATTTGGGCATGTCCTGATCTTCCTCCTCTTCTTCTTCTTCTTCTTCTTCTTCTTCTTCTTCTTCTTGTCCTCCATGTCTTGGTGTCATGGTTACACTTTTCTATTGGTTTAAGGTAAAGACACACTGTCCAACATAAATGATAGATATTGGCACAATATTGTAAACATAGAACGTGTAGTTTTTAGTATAAAATGGTAACACCCGAAGGGGGTGGGAGTCTGTCACAGACTGACCTGCTAGACAGACCGCAGCTCCTTGAGAAAGCATGTTACAGATAAGAGAAAATAAACAACCTTGAGAGGCTGACCCTGTGCATTCTGACTCCTTCTTTGGCTGCATGGGCCAGGAGAAAAAGACTTTACAATCTTGGGTCATCTCAGACCCCTGAGATCTGACCAGCTCTAGGTCCTGCTCAGCTCTAGGTCCTTCAGCAGGAGCCTCTGACTTCATCCTGAATGGCAGTGTACCACTCACAATGTCCCAAGGTGAGAGCCTGGAATGCTGAAGATGAAGCTTCATTGCTGAAGATCAGAATCATGCCAAGCTACTTGGTAAGAAATCATTATATGAGAAAAAGCAGTGTTTCAAATAAAATCCTGGAAACAGCTAGCTTAAAAAAATTATATCACTAGCTTTACGGACATAAGGGTGTTACATCATAGCATCTAACTTTTTGGTATAAACTTGTTTTTTGGATGTTACAAAGACATTCTTATGCCCGAAAAACTGCCAGCTTCTTCAGCTGTAACAGTAGGAACTATCTTTCCTTACTTCCAAATTATTTCCTTAGTTCTGAAATGCTGTTACCATACAACATTTCTGCAGTATTTTGCAGAGTATTTACTATATATAAAAATTACTTTCACTAATTTGTTACTTTAACTTTGCCATTTCCGACTAGAATCACTGACTGCTTATCAACTGCAGGAACAGTTTGTATGAAATCTGATCTGTTCTATTAGCATGATTTCTTTTGGATGTTCCAATGACTTTTGCTCAGTGACTGCCTGCATAATGAAAGAAATATAAAGAAAAAAAATTATTTTTGATAGCATTATTTTCTCCCAGAATAAACGATGATTAAAAAAAAAAAGCTTTGGATTTGAATACCATTAAAGTTAATGAGAAATTGTGGATTAATAACATTAATAGACACATTGACTGCTACAAAGCATGAAGAAATAGCTGTGATTTCCTTATCCCTGGAAGTATTCAGGGCCAGGTTGGATGCGATTTGAGCAACTTGGTCTACTGAAAGGAAGACAGAGGGGCAGAGGGGTGAAAATGAGATTATCTTTAAGATCCCTTCTGATCTAAACCATCCTATAATTCTGTGAAATAGCAGAGAGGTTTAATTCTCCCAGATGTTAGGAAATTTTTTATCTTAAAACAAAAAAATGGAGAACCAAATTCTGCACTCAAATTTCCATACAAGCCATATTTAATTTACCTCAGTTATATGTATTCAGAGAGTTTAATACCCTGAAAACTAATCAGAAATACAAAACCTACTTAAACTCTTAGTCACTGAGAATGAGTCAGTAACAATTCGTAGAAAGGAAGAAGTAGGAGCACAAAATTCAAGGATTTTTTTGTAAAATTCTATCTTAAATTCTCTTCTTACTGTATATTTGATGTTTTTCTTCTGGTTATACACAGTAAAACTCATAATATGAAAGCACTCTTGTATCATTGTTCCTACCATTGTTGAACTTTGATTTTCATCTGCCACAAAGCATCTTATGTAACTGCAATTTAGTGTGCTCTTCACTCTATTTGTGTAATGAGAATCCCTGCTGAAATTATGGAATTCACCTAACTGCACAATAGGGCAACCTACCTCTGAGAACAGGTCATTGTTTTTCTCAGCTGAGAGACTACAAATTTTATAAATTTTTATTATCTAAGTTGTCTGTAAGCTTCTAGAGAAACTAAAATAATAGTTTTGAAACCTTACAGTTCATAAAAGAAAAAAAGCATACAGTACTTCTATCATTCTAGGCTGATCATCAGTATGACGATGCTGCTTGGAACAGCAGCAAAGATTCTGTGATTATGTATTGAAAAAAACACACTGGTTTTTGGTTGATGTGGCTTTTTTCCCAGACAGCAATAAATATGTAATTAATTTAAATGGGCTGTTTCTTCCTTCTGTTGTTTTCATTCAGCAAGATACAATGCCTGTGAGGATGGATCAGGATCTTATTTGTGGCATGGGACATTACCCCAGCCATTGACCCTTTGGGTTGTAGCACTATGAGTACATTATTTCTTAAGGCAGAGGTGGCTGCATTTGCAGACTTTCCATGTCCCTCTTCAGAAAAACTACACATTACCAAGAATGCAAGAAAAGTACAAATATGTCAGTGAACACTATTGTACCTTCTTAGCATTCTGAACACCAATGGTGGCCTGCCACAACAAGTGATCCCCTCTGTCTTTTGCAAGATGGGCACATAAAGCGTAAAAGCTCATGGAATTCCACTCTGCTGTGATGGTTCTATATATCCTAAAAGCATTTATAGACAAGCAGCTTAATAACCTATATTTAATTTAAATTAACGAATAAATTCACAGCACAGCCAGCTATTTTGGCCTTCATTACAGCTACTATGACAGTGCAGTTACACTATGTTATAGTCTAAATGATCTAGCTTCAAGATGATAATAAAATATATTAAAATACATACAGATACACTCAGACAATCCTGATATACTTTTTCTATCCAGTAGCATCCTGAGCAATTTTCCCTCCTTCCCAACACAACTTATAACCAAATGAAAGCAAAGGTTCTTCCTGCAAATTCACAAAACTATCTATTCCACTTCTTATTATTAACACCAACCTGAGTAGAAGACATGTCAAACAGTAGAAGAGGTCAGGTCAGAAAATATCCTCAAAAGTTGTAATCACAAATCATGGCACAAAAAGACTGCAGCTAAAAGTAATTAAAACTCTAAAATGTTGACATTTAAATGCTTGCAGCAGGACATTCAGGTGCACCTCAGAAAACAGTAGCTGTTACATTCTATTTTATTCAGATACAACTTCCACAGAAACAACTGCAGTTTTACAAAGATATGTCACGCATTTGGGTATGAATGCATCATTCTAAATACCATCTTCTTAATCCAGTTATAATCAGTGACAGAATGAATGTGCTAATAACAAAGGTTATATAGCGACAATGGCTACAACCAGTGCAAAAGCAAAGAAAAACTTCTGCTCAGCAGCAACCAATGCCCAAAATTTATCCCCTCCTTTTATCAGGAAGTTCATGTAGCCCTGTAATACAGCATTGCTGCTGTAAGAACACCCAATGGCTCACCACTGACCTTGAAATGCATCAGGGCTGAGGCTAGCCATGCTTGTTGTGGCTGACTCCCCTTGCCCTGCCTGCTGCTTAGCTTTACTTCGTTTAGCTGTTACAGCAGTTTCTCTAATTGACCAGATGTCTGCAGTTAATTTGTTTTACTTTTCTTATCTTTCTATGATACAAGCAACAGCAGTTATTCCATGTGTTTTTAGCCCCTCAGCAGCCGGCTGAGAGATCCATACGCAAACTGAGAATAAATCTTGTTATGAGCATCATCACAGAAAGAGTGAACAAAATCCAAGTTCATAAATGCATAATTAGACGCATGAAGGATTTACAATTTCAATAAAAACATAACCATGCAAGAAAAAATAACTGTAAACTATTGTGTTCATTAACAAGAGACTTACATAGATGAAGCTAACTTTGGTCACAAGCTAAACCTTGAAAGCCTAGCACTTTCATTACAAGACTGTTGGTTGCTAGAAGGTATCAGTATGAACTTGAAAACTCAAGGCTGTGGGGCAAGATAACAGCACCTGACATTGTAGATAAACAACGCTATATCTCACCCACCTGTTTAACTGGAGTTTAGATTATCACTGGGAGCATGAAAAGCAAACTGATTTTTTGGAAACTGATCGCTAGCCATCTTTGTCAGATAAAACACTGATGTTTTCAAAAAGATATAAAAGAATCAGTGAAGTGTCATTAAGAAATGAAGAAAGACTGCCAGTATTTTTCCCTACAAATCAGGATCTTATCCAAGAGGACACTGCAGTTTTGAAGCTGACTACAGAGCCTTCCTCTGTGTAAGATGATTGTGAGAAAAAATGCAATGTATCTAGAGAAATCACAAATTGTATTTTTCTGAGATCTTCCAGAAAACTCATACAGGATTCCTCATTAGCAAACAATGTAAACATGTAAGATACACACAAAATGGAATTTATAAAAGAAGTATTTCATCTGCTTAGCTACAGCAACCGCAACAAGAATCATTACTAATATTGACAATTCCTAGACTTAAGTAGCTGTTATTATATCCTAACAATTTACATAATTAACATGTGCTAACATGTGCTAACAATATATAATCATATAATCATATAATCATATAATATAATCATACCCTAACAGAAGCCTAAAAATCCCCCATGAACACAGATGTGCACACACACACACAAAATGTAAGCATGCCTGTGCATGCCCCTGCACAGGCATGAAGAGCCTCCCATGCAGAACAGAGAGAGGAAGCTTGGGTCCCTCTACTGTTAGTAGCTAGCTCAGTCCTGCACCTACACCTCAGCACTTGCATTAATGCAAGCCTCTGGAGAAAGTGCAGGTTAGGAGCTCACAGAATCGTTCCTATGCTCAGACTAATAACAGAGCACATTCTGCTGTCACGGGCTGTTTATGGCTGCACTTTGCTTTTCTGTAAGACAGAAGAAAACCTTTAACAGATAGTTACCTCATCATAAAATAAAGCAGCCCTTGCATTTACAAAGAAATTCCAAAGTCTGAACAGGTTTGTTATCTTAGACTGCTCTTCAGAAAAGCTTTAATTAAAGATAAAAGTGATATGCTCAGTGGTTTTGGGGCATCTTTTAAAATATCTACCTCATATGAGGGTTCTGCTGCACTGAAATAATTCTTAAAAGAGTACTTAGATTATACACTTCTCACTGTCATTTATTAAAACTCGTTTACTCCATCCAGCCGAAGGTTTACAGTTTTTTTCTTCATGATGTTTTACTGATTGCTTAAGCACATATGGGGTGTTAGAAATCACGGTTACAAAGTACCACAGATCAGCTTTCTATTGGAAGTACCAGAGTAACAAAATTCACATTTTTACAAGGAGGATTGCTAGAACACCAAAGAAAAACGATGAAAAGTAAAACTTGCAAAAAAAAAAAAAAAAAAAAAGATAGACATGACAGGCAAGGAGCCATGAAATGGAGTACATGGCAGAGGACCACTGCCATTCACGACATGTCAGGATGTACAGAAGATGTGACTTTCTAGAATAACATTCTCCTGGGAAGATACCTCAGCACTTGGAAACACAGCTGCACTAGCCACATGTGCAGCTTGACACAGTCTAAGAAACTACCAATTTAAATATTCCATGCCATGATTGCAAATTCTTACCAAGGATAAAATAATCAACCCAAACCAAAGTATCTTCTTCTGAAATCTTGAAAGCAATCACTTAGTCTAAACACTAATTTTGAAATTTTTGTGTCCTGATGAGAACAAACTTTCACAAACTGTATATAATTTTCTCTATAATATTTTAAGAGACTTGAAGATCAAAATTTCCTCAAACACCATCAAGATCACCAAAGGACTTTGCTCATGCTGGCAAACCATACCAAGAGGCAACTACTCACTGCTTACCACCCTGCTTCCCACCATGCCACTGTTGGATATGCCTTTGTGAATTCCGGGATATTTGTACAGTAAGTTAAGTCACATGAGAGGAACTAGAGATAAGATAAAGGTGGTAATATTGTCCAATTATCTCAGACTAGGAAGAGGCAAACAAGCTGGGGGAGCACTGATAATGAACATAAAAGGAATATATGAACACTCATAATGAACACACAAAGAATCCACAAGGAAAGCCACCTCAGCAACTGTGCTGACAATCAGCTCTGACTGGGTCCAGCTCAGAAGGAAGAGACCATGGCCCACTGACTCAAAGGAAGAGGAAAACTGAGCGTGGGACTAATCAGCATTGGAAGCAAGTGGATCATTTAACCCAGATGAGAAACTGAAGTTTGCTAATCTTAACCCTAAAAGAAATCTCGGCTAAACCATTAAAGCACTCCCTAATTCACTAGTGGTGACACTTCTTGAATTTTTACAAGCAGTCATGCTCCCTCCAGACATGAAATAAATTGGAGGAATGCCCTATGAAAAGATGAGGGAAGCAATAAGAAGAATGCACCAAACACTTCATGAAACAGAAGTTAAAACTCTAAGGGGTAATCTGCCAGGAAGTTTGTGCATCCCCCGCCCAAACTGAAGGTTGAAAGAGGTAGCTCAGAGTGGGTGAATCAGTGGATTTACATGAGCAAGTTCAGAGAAGTCAGCTAAGGAGATACGATAATGACTATTACTTTAGAGCCTTTAACCTTTGTGGTAGACACAGGACCTCTGAATCAACACTGGATGGATTTTCCATCCTTCCAATAATCTGTCCATTGTAGGTTGAATTTTCAGTTTTCTTTTTATAGGAACCTGGCAACATATGAGACTGAGCTGCATGGAACCGATGAAAATTTTAATTGCCACCATAATTGCTTGTACTATCAGCTTATCAATGTTTGTGATTTGTTTTCATTGCAAGTGAACTTGTTGGGAGACCATATATTAGTGAAACATTTTATGTGTTGTTAATTTGATTTTTTGCCAAGTTTATTTTGTCTTTTACTAGAAAAAAAAAAAAGTTGTAGGAAGAGCTTTTACTTTTGTCTCATAAATGTATAATTTTGTCTAAATCAAATTTAGCCTGGAAGTTGGCATAAGAATTTATGTATATTTGGAATATACAAGTATGTATTAACATACTAGTATGTATTAACCTGAGGCCTTCTGCCTCAGAAGGCTTTAGATTTATGATGATTTGGCTACATTTTTTTCAGAGATATTCATGAGTGAGCTGAATAATCCTAACAAAACATAAGAAAATGTTCCATGGGAAATGGGTGACCATTTCCTTTCTAGACCAGAAGAACATGTACTGCAAAAGGGGCATGGGTAAAATACAAAAAGGCTGTTCACCAGATCCTAAGCAACTTTACCTGTGACCAGTTTTGGAACCAAATATGTTATCAATCATGAGACATTCCAATTCAAATCAGAGACTTATATTCCCAGTTGAACATGTCTGATGTACACTGACTTTCCTACCGTGTATTTTAGTATTTTAACTTTACCTGATTTATTTTATTTATGCTAATCAATATGGTTACTCTAGTACATTCTGCACCACACCTGCTTCTCAGTTTTGCGTGCAATTTACTCTGGCATCAATTAAAAGCGATTGTGACAAGGACCATTTGCACCCTGAAATAAAAATTAAAGAAAACAAGAACCCAAAATAGCCCAACCAAACAAAATCCAATAAACAAAAAACCCACAAGCAAGCAAATAAAAAAAAACATATAATGCCCCACAAAACAACAGGCAAGCAAGCAAACAAAAATTAAAAAAAAATTTAAAAGCAACCTGGCATAATATAACCAAATCGGAAAGTTTTATAGAATTACCCAGCTGGACAGGAACTACCTGTAAAATTACCTATATAATTCTTTGAACTACATGTAGATATGGTTGAAAGAGAAAACACTATTTTGAAAACTTTGAAGCATGTAAGCACACCTTGTCAACAAACCCACTCACAGTGTGCAACTGTGTAATCAATTGTACTGAGGGACCTGAAAATCTGCTTCAGAGTAGGCTGATTGACCCACCTTAATACATGATGCATGTATCTGTTGGGGATACAGGTTTATGAGATTTAAAAATCAAGACCCACTGTGTAATTCTATGGCTAATTCTGGCCTACATAGAACAGACACAGCATTGCAGAATCCACCACATCCACTACTCCTTCAACAACACTCAGAACCTTGGGTATCACTGGGTAGGGGCAGTGGCTAATCAGGATTGGGTTAAAAATTGCAATTGGATTTGTATTTTTAATTATTTGCACAGCTATTTTATGTGGTATAATTACTCGTGTTATTGCTTCTGCTGTTTCTGTATTTTCTCATAGTGCCCCCTATCTCTCTGTCATCCCCATGGACAACCCGTGAACTGAGGAAAAGTTCCTGAACACAGTGTTTGAACCACAGGGTGGTGTAAATCAGCTCTGACAATCAGCTCTGACTGGGTCCAGCTCAGAAGGAAGGGGCCATGGCCCACTGACTCAAAGGAAGAGGAAAACTGAGCGTGGGACTAATCAGCATTGGAAGCAAGTGGATCATTTAACCAAGAGAATAGAACTGTGTACTAAATCAGCATTGATTCCTTTGTTTGCTAAAGTGTACAAATGGGGAGTGACCTTGGACTCCCACTACTGAGAAGACAAGAAGACCAGTGGGATGATGTCTGGAACCATGGTTGGTGATACCTTTTTACTTTTACCTCTCTCACTCTTTTTCACCCTCCTCCTCTCTTCTATTTCTTTCTATCTCTCTCTACCTCCCATTTACTGTTAAATAAAATTCATACTATTGCCTTCAGTATATGGTCTCATTTGCACCTTAATTTGGGTAGAGGCATCTCTCCAATAATCAGATCTTAAGAAATGTAACTAAAATAATGTAGGAATAGATTAAGCATGTTTTAATAAGAAAAAGGTCTGAAAGCATCTTTCTTTCTTAGCTATTAAAAATGTTTTATTCTTGAAAGTAACATCTAAAGATTAAAGTGTCTGGAGAAACTGTAGGTGACGTGATGAAAATGAAAAATACACATTGTGCTTGTGCATCATCATTTCATTTACCAAAATAATGAGATCTGGAATTTTTAAAGCCATTTTAAGGATCTGGACAGCTAAGAATCTTTTTAGGCTTATTAGAAAACAAGTATTCAATATTAAAAAAATCCATATTTAGAGATCCATACTTTAGAGATGCATTTTATAAGAGCAAGTTTTCAAAAGGTCTCAGTAGCTGTTTAAGTCTTAAAGCAAAACAAAAAGCCTTACTACAGAATATACGCATACCATACTGAAAAGACTCATACTTCCCAGACCCATTATGTTTTCAAGATGGTTCTCATATATAATTCAGAGAGACACCCTCTAAGCATCTCTCTTAAATCTTGAATTCACAATGACAAACCTACCCAAAGCAGGAATAATTGCTTGAGTACATAGTATTTCTCTGATTAGTCAGTAAGTTTGCCCTTGCTTACCACACAGTTATTTTTTGCAGAAAAATTGTGATGATAAATTTTCTTTTAAAGGCATATTTATCATTAGTCATTGTACTAAGTTTGAGAGCAAACCAAAATAGGGTTAGTAATTTTATGACTGTCTTTTCTTCCCAGCCTTCCACCAAAAATTGTGACTGCCTATCACCTTTATTCTGTTCTGCTTTAGATGGTTTAAAGAAGGAAATCATTACTGTACAATTGATAAGAATATGTAACAATTTGTGTAAGATTTGCAGGCAAAATATTTACTTATTAAGGACTCTTTACTCATAGAAAAATAGTTTCTTATAATATAATATCTTACAACAAATAATAAAGGCATTTAAAAATTCTTAACTGTAAAGCCAAATCAAAATGCCATTCGTTGAAAGTTAGAAAGTTTTGACATAGTAGGGTTTCTCATTTAGAAGATTCAAATTTTTAGTTTTTCTTTAATCCCACTGATTAAATTTCAGTGTATTTTTTCCCATTTCAAATTATTATTCCATCACAAAACAATAAGAAGGCAAATGAAAACCCATCATGTTTTGATTTTGCACAGAAAGAAAACCTGATACAATGGAATTAGAAAAAAACTACATGTAGGAAGGGGATCATAAATCTTTGCTTGCATGATACCTGACTCTAGACAGTTCCACATTAAACCAGTATTAAAAGACAATATTTAAAAAATCAAAATTATTCCTAAAAGCAAGTCAAGCTTTACCAAAAAAGTAGCATAATTAATTTTAAACACTTACTTGCTTCTGCAGACATTGCTCTATCATTCTATGTTTTCTCCTCAGGCTTTTTGACTTGTTTCTTTCTCTCTTACTCAGCTTTTGGTTGAAAGAAATGCTCATAGGCTGCACAAGACCACGAGATGTGATACACTGTTTGTCTTCTACAGCCCTTGTACGCGAGGAAAGATTCATCACAAATGGTGACCCATCAGCAATGACACTCCCAGAAGACTGTCCAGTAACTTCAAAATCACGCTCACTTTCAGTGTCTCTTTGTAGTAATGTGGTAACATAAGTAACCTGAAATTTGTTTTGTCGTATGTCAGCCCTGGAACTACACAAATCCTGTAAAGAACTACTATCTTTCCTACTGGACTCTAATTGCAAGCTCCTTTGTATGTAAGCAGATGGATTTTCATTTTGGTAAAGTGTTCCCATGCTGCAAGTTTCATATAACACAGGTGACAAAACAAGTCTTTCTCTAATATTTAAATCCAAGCTACATGATCTTCTGTGAAAAGATTTTACAGTGCATGTATCTTTTACAGGATAGGAAGAAAGGAGATTTCTTTTTTGATTTAATGCCTTTAAGGGAAGTTTTTTACTTTCTATCTCATATCTGGGAGCTCTTTCTTCTAGACAAAGTGCTTCTGTTAATCTTCCAGCACTATTATTACTTCCAGCTGTGTAAGAAAGCCCTTGATTTATGATTTCCAAAGTTGCAGTTACCACTTCATGGCAGGTATCCTTGTTAAAACCAGACTGAATTTTGAGAAGCAAATGTTTCTCTGGTGATTTTGACAATTTAACTGGATTCTCAGTCCAAATTTTGAAGAAATATATATTTACTAACTGTCCACAGGAACATTCTTTGTTGCAAACAAAGTTGAAGCCCCCTAAGCAGGCCTCACAGAATGGACAGTGCAGTTTTCCAATTGTCCACTGTGCCTATTGGACAAAGAGAAAAAAAAAATAAAACACACAACATGTTCACTGTAAATAAATGAGCAAGAAATAATTACTGAAGCTATTTTCTTATTTAGTAAGAGGATTTTCTTCTTGTTTTTCAAACAGAATAAAAGACACTTCACAGCAGAAAGCAAATCCATCATAAATAATGTTCTGGTCAAAGCTTGGCTTGCTACAGGGGCAACTAACTCTAAGAAAACACACATTGTAAAATCTACGAGCTTTGAAATATGTTTAAAATTTGTCCACAGTTAGAATAATGCTACAATACTAATGAAAACATATTTAAAGCAATGAAATAAATTTCCTATGTTAATCTGGAATTGGCAAGCACAGCTTCTCAGCTGAGTGTTGATACATTTCTTGATACATTTCTTACATTTCTTCTTAAGTATGGTGGAAGAAGATTTCTTATGAAAAGAATATAGCTTTTCACTTTGATTACCCCACAAAAGCTTAAAATGGTATTTGTATTTTGGTGTATGTAGCATTACAACATAATCTCTGTGCAGAAACCACGACAAATCCTTAATACTCTATATATAAAGAAACAAGTTATTTTCATTTTTCAAATGGAAATACATATCAAAGAGCTGTAAACACCTACACATTAATACAACTATTAGTCCTCCTATATATTTAGACACCCGTTAGTATTTTCAGAAATCACATTCATCTGTCAGCAGTACTGTTGAGGACTACAGTTATGCAAGTGTTAGTAGGATCAAAGCCCAGATGAGAAAAACCATTATCAACTCCAGTCACAATTCATTCACTTCAGTGTCTAAAGAACCATGAATACAGAAGCTGCCCAACATTTCTAGTTTAAGCATTGATTTCAGTTGCAAATGTCCTTCAAGGTGATTTGGAAAGCTAATAACTGATGCTTGTCCTACTGAAAGCTACAGAAAACATCAGAAAGACCAATTTAGCAGTTTCAGAAAAAAATCTCCAGCAACTTGTGTGGAAAGAAAGGTTATTTTTCACATATAATGCTAGAAGTTCTGGCATTTACTTGAGAAACCTACTCTTGGCTTGTGGGTTAAAACCTCAAAATTACACAAAATATCAAAGATGTGTCTTTCATTGCACCTATGAGAATCCATTTAAATCTGAACAATTTTTTTAACTTGGAGAAAGAAGAATAGCTTACTTAGAATCATGGGCTATCAAATTCTTGAGAATTCTGTAAATATGCACAATTGCTCTCAGTTTATAAGACTGACCAATGTACACATGCCATTCCCAAAGAAGAATTAAGCTTGTTCAGAGATTTACTCTTGCATTTCTCATACTCCATTTCCCAGATGCCAGGGGCTAGACACTAAAATTAAGAGAAAAGCAATTTCTAGTGACTTTATTGAGTCTCTCTGGCATGGTATAGCATCCTGAATCTTCAAATGGAGAGGCAGAGTGATTCACGAAAATTAAGAAGGCTAGAAGCCTAGAAAAAATGGACATGCAAGACACAGTATGGAGGAAAAAGGACATCTCTCTATGTCCCATGTGCACAGAGACTGGGAGATGAGGTATGATACCAAGGAGCCTGGGACTGATTTAGCATGAGTTTGGCAACAGAGTGTGGAAGCACTGACTCAGTAGAAGAAGTAACAGCCTACTAGTGGAGGAGGTGGTAGGGGAAGATCAGCAAGATCTGAAAGGGAGCTGAGGGTATGCAGATTTAGTGATGGACTGCATAAAGAGGAAAAAATGGAAATGGTTAGAAAAATAAACCAAAACAACTAGGTAACAGAAAATCCAAGTCAATAAAGGTCACTAGCAGCACTAGCTACATATTTGTAGTTATCAGAGATTAACTATACTAACATGTACATGATATCCAAGGAGACTGGTTAAGAACAGGGACAGATGGCAAAAAAGAACTGGCTGGGAAGCAGTGGGTTTTTACAGCCTGCAAATAGACTTTGCGCTTATGCAAAATGATTTAGCCTTTGATTCAGGAGTCATACACATGATCAGAGAATAACACATGAGAAAATAACACATGATCACAAAATTATTCAGCGCTCAGGAGGATCTGGAGATAAGTCAGAATCGTTTAACACACTGCACCCCCCTGCACTTACCCATAAAAACACAGGATCTTGCCAGAGGAGACAAAGTGAATGAGGCAAGAGTTCCAAGGTTATTAAGTGACACAATGAACACAAAAATGTCAAGTTGTACACAGAGATTTGCACTGTCTGCCTTTTTCACCAGAGAAGAATTGCTCCTCTGCAGCCTTAAGCAAATGTGTCAAGCAGTCTATGGGTTTTGTATTTCCTTGGTCCCCAGTTTGACCCTCCAAGTTTTCAAATGCAAAAGCTAAAGGTGCGAATGAATAATTTAAAAGCTAAAAGTGAAAAGAATTTATTACTATCAATATTGAAACCAATTATACTGAAATAATTTAAGAGGCAAAAAACCTGTAAAAAACTGCCTTCTTATTATTGAAGATTCATGGTTAGGCGATATTGTAAAGTGACTCATACTATAACTCATAACTCATGAGCTGGAATTTTCAAACACACCTCCACAATTAGTGTTTCTGAACATAACTGTTCTGTTATATTCATTGAAGTAGAAGAGATCACTAATTTAAAAAAGTTTAATTAAGGTTTAACAAAAAAACCCACAGAGAGCAATACAAAGAAGGAAGATGAAGGTTTTTTAAATTTCTGAATGCTTAGTTCTACAGTCATAACAATTTTTTTTTCTCTTTGTGCATCATTTTCAGTATGGGTTTGCTTAGGGCAGAAAACTTAAACTATAGCAAAATTTCACAATGTAGTCTAAGAAGAAGTCTAAGGAATGTAAATATAATTTACTTACCAAAATCAAAGATTCATAAAAGAAAATCCATGTGGCAAAAAACACTGCTTCTGCTTATTAGCATCTATGCTACAACATTAACTTCTAGATCTAAAACAACTTAGAAAAAATAAGCAACTGAAACAGTCAGTACAACAGGAAATTTATGAGATGGTTTGGAAATTACAAATGGGCAGTTAAAACTCAAAAGCAGTGACACTGTCTTGTCACCAGACCTTTGAACTTGCAGGAAGGAATCTACTTTATTTTCATATGACATAAGAACACATTAAGTGTAAAAGACTTACGTATAAAACATATCATATTCCAAAAACTGATCTCAACAAATTTGCAGTCCACTTTTATGGGGAAACACGCTTCCTGTTGTCACTGTCAACCTATATGTTAGTACTGCAAGATATGATGATCAAAACAAAGCAAACCCCAAAGCCTAGGTAATAAATAAAATATTAAGCCTTGTCAAACATACAGAGATGCCCATGACAGTTATCTGGACAAGTATAAACATTCATCTGCTATAGAGCAGGAAACAGAATTTATCACTTGTAGCACTTATGCATATATTAAAAACAAAACAAAAAATAAATCAAACAACATTTAAGAGAGGAAAAAACATCTGTAAATGGTAACAATAGAAGTTCCTGATAAGAATTCCCTCAGTTACAAGGTCTCTGCAACATACATGGACCTTGCCAGAAAAGTGTTCTTGAAATTTGTCCCCCTTAATTATTTTACATTCTGAATAATGGAGATCTAAGAAAAAAAAAAATCTACCTTTTCAACGACACATTTCATCCACTCTGGAATGGCTTCCAAGCTCATATGCCATACATTGCAAGAATTCTGAGCGGCAGCTGAAGGTTGTGATATCTGTTAATAAAACAATTGCATTGATACTCAAAATTTATGTAGATTTTTTTTTCTTTGAATATAGCCAGAAGTCAGCTCCCTAAAACCAGTAAACATTAACAAATAATAAATCTCAAATATTATGTACTTCTTTAAGCTAAAAATCAGGTAGATATTGTCATTAATTCTCTATTTCTGAATCTAAGAATACTGGGCAAACTCTTGTGGAAATGTAGGCATCTGGAAGTGATTTTATTTAATTTAAAAGAACAGAAAGTATGCAGTTGCGGCCTTCCAAAAATATCTGAAATTAATTTTAGTATCACTGTCAGCTGGCATAATTTTTCAGTAAAGACAAGAAGCTATCGTTTACATGAAGACTGTGATCAGCAATGCACAAATGCAATGAACAGAATTAATTTTCTCATTCTTTTTAGAATAACTAACAGAGTAACTAGGTAATCCTAGCAACTTAGTTTTTTACAGCAACAATGTGATTAACTGAAGAGAAAAAAAAAATCTAAAAACCTGTAGCATTGCACTAATTGATACTAAAATAAAAGCAATTATCAAACTAAATTAGTGTTACAGGGATGGCTAAAATTATAAGGAAACTCTGGCGAGAAAGTCCTAAAATCAGTTGATAAAATTTATGAATAAGCAAAGTTGTGGACACCCATGATATTAAAGTCATTGAAATAAGAATTTCGTTCTGCTGAAAATTAAAAGTGAAGCTATAGACAGAAGATAGAAGCTTTTAAAAATTCTCCAAGTATTGACAGAAGACAAATAAATCCATTTATCATGTCTATGCTGGCTTTTTGTTCTATCTGTGAAGACCACCTGCATTTCAATATGGATATAATTATTAGTGTTTATACTGTGTTTGTAACTTCAACATTTGTTCCACATTTTTTTTCATTTGTTATTCAGCTTTGTCTGAAGGTCTAAAATTCATCTGTGAAAACATACTGAAAACATTAGTCTTCTCATCATAGTACTGTCTTTCCCACCCAATCTCTTTAGATACAGTGTTAAATTACACTTCTTTATTTGCTACCTACATAAATGGAGAAGATACTTCAGTTGTGTGCAAGGATGGGTGGATCTCCACTCACAACTGAAAGATCCACCACAGGGAGCTTGGACAAAGATATCTCTTTCTTTTCACTACAATTTTTCCAGGGAAGGAGATGGAGTTTCCACATTCCCTTGAAATTACTTCAAACCATGCACAAAAGAACCATCAAATATAAAGTGTGAAAATTATTCCAGAACTTCAAGTGCTGTAAGAAGAGTGATTAAAATGAGGTTTATTGATAATACTATCATGATCTTAAAAACTAACTTTGTTTCTACATCTATTGGCTGTATCCCTCTCTAGTATGCAAAAGAATGTTGTTGCATTACTAACACATTTATAGAAAACAACACCACCTTCTCTTCTATTTGCTTTTTAATTTTGATTCAAGAGGCTGTAAACCTTTTTGGCACATTTGGAAAGACCCTAGCTCTTTATTATAAGTAGCTGCCATTACAAAACAGTAGGAAATATTCTGTCATGGTTTTATTCAGTATAATTACCCTTCTATTTATTTTAATAAAATATCAATTACTGAGCAGGGAATAACCCTGCTTGGGGCAGACTAATCTTCTGAGCTATTTTTGTACACAGACTATGGTCCATATTTAAAAAATTAAGAGCAAAATTTTCTGATGTAGGGATATTTTACACACAGTTAACTACCACAGTGGAAATTAAAACTAGTCTTTAAAATACACTTTATACACAAGTTGTCCCTTAGAAGATATTAAAACAAAAAAAAGACTGCTTTAAAACCATCAAAACTAACCCCCATTTTTATATTAGAAATGGTAGTGTTCTATACAGGCTACTAGTCAAGTGTCCATGAGCACCAGCCTGCGTGTAGTAGAACATGGAGGTGATCAGTCTATCTGACTTCACTAAAATTACTTCCTACACAACTCTCTTTAGAACTGTCTCTACTTTGATTTACCTCCACAAGAAATTAATTACAAGGTGAGGCTAAGTCTAATACTTTTCCTTCATTTAAAATAAATGGCACCAAAAGAACTTACAAACTCCCTCAGAAGAAGCGATACTTACTTTGGATGTTTTTTCCCCATTACATTTTGCAAGAAAAACAGAATTTGCTATGTATTTCCTACATTTCCAGCAACAGAGAACACCAGCCTCTTGGCTGTTCATTATGTCAACTTGGGATTTTGCAGCTCTGTATGTTGACCTGTAAAGACCACAAAGCATACAATTTGGTCACCTTTTGAAACACCAATTTTCTCTTGACACTTTGAAGTCCATAAATATTCTCAACACTGTAGAGGAGACTAATACTTTACTTACAAATACACTCTGATCTTGTATAGCATGCCATCTAGATGTTTTAAATAGTAACACAAAACAGCTGGTTTTATTTCCAGGTTGCAAAAAGAACTAGAAAGCAAAAACAATAAAACTAAAACCAAAATAAAATAAAACCAACCAATCAACCAAACAAAAAGCGTGTCCAATATTTGGACAAAAGATAAGAGAACTCCAGTTTTTCTGGAATATGGCCATAGCAATAAGTCACTGCTACCTGAAGCAATAAATATACACACATATAATGCCACATAACAATAATGAATGCCAACATAAAACCATAGATGACAGATTTTTTTCTCAACATGCCCCTGGAGGCTTGCTCCCTTAAATTAGTTTGTGTGCAAGGATGAGCACTACTGATGCAACCATTTTTCAAGAACCTCCGTATTAACCTCTTTATGAAACAGGACCTACATTAAGACACCAGGACAAGACAAATACTCTTTTTTGTGTCTTGCTGCATCCTAATGGTCTCTCTGGTCTTCTCTAGCTTATTCCAAAGTCTTCCTTTTTTTGTCACATTTTTTCCAAAGATCCTCCAACTTCTGTTTCAGAGTACTTATATTTTTACCCCCTTGTGTTAGCTACATGAAAAAAAAAATCTTTTCATCTATATGGCCTCAAACTCTATACTAGAACTAGGCCTACTCAGAGTGCTAAAGTGCACAGCACTCATTAATGGGCATGCTGGACTATAAAACTAAAAATCAGTGTAAAAAGTTTCAGAGTCCAAACACAACAATATTAACATTTAATTTTTTTTTTTTAGTTTTCACTAAAGCAACTTTGAGGTCTTCACTAAAGGTTGTCTGAAGAGCAGTTTGCCTTGTAGAAACATACAGACTTCTGCATTTTCCCAATTTCTACCTTTCCCTTTTCTGCCTTGTTTTCTGATGCAATCAAAGACAATGAAGCAGACAGGTAAGTTACTTATTATCTTTTATTTACATCTGAGGTCTTAATTTATTGCATTTTTTACTTTTCTACAAAAGTAAAGATCTGAAATATAGTTTGAGAGGGATGAACAGAAACATAGGTACATACAGCAGAATCTGAGCTCAAATATACATGCAATTTTTAACAGTCAGATCCACTCGCAGTTTAAGAAGTGAAATTAAGGCAAACATTAAATATTTCCCTGCAATATAACAATTAAAATGTTTTTTTATTAGGCATTCATTAACGAATATTAAGACAGACAAGCAAAAGATCATGCAAGAGACACATAAAAGCTAAGAACTTATACCAGTAACCTGTCTTGTTCCTGATAAAAACTGAATTATTCAAACGCTTGACTTAAGCAGAACTTCAGTTTTTACTGAACTAAAATTTAGTTTTCACTATCCTACCTAAATCAGTGCTGCTACTTTCTGTATCAGACACATTTCAAAAGTGGAACATATAATGAACCTGTCTATGAATGATTTTTTTAAAAAGTAAATTCATTCTTTGATAATTTTTAGAAGTACTTTGTATCCCTTTGCTGTTACAACACTAGGCACCACAGGGTATTGAGAGACTGATTACTAGTTATGACTTTCAAACACTTTAAAGCTGTCCTAATTAATTTATTCTTCACAAATTCTATTCACACAGTTCTAGAATGAATTTAATTTTACAACAGTTCAGTGTGATCCTCCAGTCTAAGATCAACCAGGACTGAAAGACATTTTGCATGCAGCTAGCTCAGACATAGGTACAGCCATATCCTCATCTACTCAAATACCTTCTTGATATGATGTGATACATCCCTTGCAACAGTTTTTATCCTGTATTTTTTTTATCCAAATGATATATTTAAGGCTCTCTACACATTCTTTCTCCCTTAGAGAAGAGGATATCTTGTTATCTTTTGAACAGCTGCTTCATTTGAAGCTGATGATTGGAGCAGGGCAAAAACCACTTGGTGATAGACCTCTCAACAATCAGAAAAAAGACTGATGAATAAATGCACCTGCTGTATTTAAAACACAAGGCTCATCATGCAAACAAAGGTTCTTTATGGATCACTGGCATTTGAGCTGATGTAAACATCCTCCTCATCTATATAATATCCTCCAAGCTTCACTGCAAAATAAAAGGTCTTTTATTTATTTTTTTTTAGTTAGTTATACCCTTTGAGAGGTTCTTCTTAGTTCAGCATATATCTTTTATTTAAAATTACTCTTACATAAGAGAAATGAATGCATAGTATATGCGTAATGACACACATAGCATGGTTGTTATTTTGTTGTATTTTGTGCAACCAGGAATGCTGATAGTGGACTATATGCAAAAAATCCAACTCAAGTGGATATTTTTTTTCAATATTATGGTACAGTGGGCTGAAGTGTTCTTCTGGCCTAGGAGTATTTAAAAATGCATAGGTGCATTAAAAATGTGCATGTATGTGTCTTTTGCAGTCCTCACAAAGGACAGAAGATACTTTACAGATGCATGTTAACACATTGCAGAGGTTTCTACACATAGCATGTTTCTCACTTATCATGTGCACTTTTATTTTGTTTTGCACGTAAGTTCAAATAATTGCAAATGAACGCAGGATTTTGAAGATTTTTTATTTTGATAAATGCAGTTTAACCTTAGTGTTTTGGATATATTTTTGTAAATTTCATTTGTCTTGGTTTGCATGTATGACTATTAAAATCTTGCTTTCCTTCTGCAAAAAGTGCCTACATAAAGATAAGAAGTTTTCCATTTGGAACTCCAAAAATAGTGTTAGGCCCTGAGTGGGCCTTTTTATCTTAGTACTAGGTCATGTGTGTTGTGGCTGTACTGCTCTCAGGTCAGTTGCTTTGTGTGAGCTCATGCCTGCCTCCCAAGTAGCATGCAGACGTATCAGTGTGTAAAAGCCTATATTATTCCATGGCTTTTGTCTGATGACCTTCAAAGTCTTTTCTGTTCTTTAGTCCCAGTAAAACCAATAGCAGGGTCCTACATGGAAAGCAAAGACTTCCTTTCCAAGCCAGTCTCAGTTCCCTTTCTTGGAAAACATTGTTCTAATCTTCTCTTAGAGACCTTTGATGAAGATTTTACAGCCTTCCCAAATTATTTCATTGTCTTCTTATCTCTTATTACTAACTTTTCCCCTAATATTTAAATTTGATTTTCTTCTAATTTCCCTTATACAGAGAATACAGAGAACAAAATTGCTCCTTTTCTTCCATGCAGGACATTTTAAAACTTTAAACACTTATTAGATATTAGCTCCCCTTCAGTCTTGTCTTTGAACTAAATAAGTCTTTCTCTTTTCCCTCAGAGAGAATGCTTTCTTGATCTCCAACTACCAGTGCTATTTTGTGAACTCCTTCAAATAGGTCAGCTATTCTTGCTGAATGCAAGTTCTGGATGCAGAACTCACTGAAGTTTTACCAGCTGAGAAGACTAGACAGATTACATAAATTTTCAAGGGAAAAAATAATCAGGCCTATTTATATCTAAATGTCTTACCAAGTCCAAATTGTATAATATATTACATTTTGGTCATTCTGTCTTCAAAAAGATTGCTAAAAAACTTGAAGTATGACTCCTATTAAAGATTTTCATATATTCACAGTGAAAACTAAACACAATCCCCTAAATTTCTTTTGAAATCTGGTCTAGAATTTCAACAAACTTGCCCTT
The DNA here is from genome assembly GCA_003676055.1 of Chloebia gouldiae. Classification (NCBI taxonomy): domain Eukaryota; kingdom Metazoa; phylum Chordata; class Aves; order Passeriformes; family Passeridae; genus Chloebia; species Chloebia gouldiae. The sequence goes on from QUSF01000011.1 coordinate 15,850,135, forward strand.
CATTCACAAATACGTAAAAATGAGAAAATAAGTGTAGCAGCACTAGCAGTTATCAATGCTTTTTCTTCAAAAATCACCTATGACCCCTTCAGAATATTGCAGCCATGAAAATTACAATAATAATTAGATTGCAGTAAGAAACTATGGCACTGAAACTTCAGCAGATTGATAGTCTTAAAAAACATTAGGTGAGTGTCAGCTTTGTGGGAGGATAACAGGGAAAATAAGCTGTCCTAGCCAACAACAGTCCATACCCCAGGTTCCTGTTCCCAGAAAAGGATGAACTGATACTTTACCAGACAGAGAGACAGCCATGGCAGACATTAAGGTACACTTTAAAAACTTCCTGCTAGTTTCTGATCTCCAAAGTATTTCTGATTAAAGAAATACTTAAAAAAAAACTACTTCAACAATGTGTCTCAAAAAATAGCACTTAAGATGGGGAGACAGAAAATTTAAAGAACTGTCTCCAGGCTGCTAAAGAAGGGAAGCAGAAGGATCATCATCTGCTTCTGCGCATCTCCTCGTCTACGAACTCTTCTACCAGTTCAGCGGTTGTGTGATCAGCTTCTGTATGATGGAAGTTAATGTCAGAGGGTGGCTAGTGCGATACTTCTGTACCAAGACTAACCCATGTAAAAAACAGAAGTTAAAAAAAAAAAAATGTTACTTGCAACATTTTTTTTTTACTTGCTATCATGCTGCATGCTGCCTAAGGTCGTCCAGGTGCAGCTAGGATATGGAGTGTGTAAATGGCTTTGACAGGGAACAGACCTGGCGGGTCACTGAAGACCACTGACCGGTGTGTAATCTCGTTTTTCCAAGAGATCCCAGGGCCAGAGCTGCCTGTTTCACGCTCTTACACACACAGGCACCAGCTGTTGCACAAAGCGAAGACCGAAGGAGCAGGAGTAGGGCGCCGCTGTCCCAGCACGGCGCGGGACCCGGCCGTGCACTGCCAGCGCCGCACGCCCGACCCGCCCGGGCGCCGGGGCTGCGGCGGCCCTGACCGCGGGCAGCAAGGCACGGGGCTGCCCCTCGGCCGGGCCCGGACAGCCCGGCCGCTCCCGGCGGGCGTCCGCCCCGCCGCGCCCACCGCACCCCGCGCCCCCCGGCCCCGCCTCGGCCCCACGGGCGGCTGCGGCGCCTCCCGCCGCCCCGGCCCCGCTCAGCTCACCGGGCCGCGCCGTGCGAGGCTGCGAGGAGGAGGCGACCGGACGGGCGGG
>QUSF01000011.1:15860014-15926757 GCA_003676055.1 Chloebia gouldiae
CATTGTCTAAACCAATAGGGAAGGGGAGAGGGAGCGGTCTCGGGGGAGAACCATTAGGGATACAGAATACATGGAACATTCTAGAACAAAGGGCTGTAACAACAACTGATTGACAAAGCTAAGGGGAAAGGAAAACAAAGATTGGCAGACAGGGGAGGCAGGAAACTAGACAGCTGTTGTTTCCCAGGGAAGGGCGGGAGGCCCTTCTCCCAACCCCCCTCCCACATCTCCCCCGTTTTTATTAATTAAATAAACATTGCCCAGTGTTTTTCCAACATCTTCTTAAAAAGGGCTAGGGCAATAGAGATTATAAGAATAATAATAAAAATCCATAACAGTCTTTTGAGTATGGTGGCTGCCCATCCGGGGATGCCCCACTGCGACATCAGTCTATTTAGTGGGTCCACAGCCGAAACAGTCTCTGTCTTGATGTCCTGGACTTGCGTCTGGATCCGCTGGATGTTCTTTTGAATGGACGTGCTCCGAGATGATAAGTTGAAACAGCACAGTCATTCGAAGTCCTCACAACTGTGGCCATGGGCTAGCAGCAGGAAATCGATAGCCGCCCGGTTTTGGAGGGTGGCGTGCCTGGTGGCCTGCTCGTCCGCCAGGAGGTCGGAGAGGGCGGCAGACGTGGCGTTGGCATTCTTGATTACCCAACACTCCAGGTGAGTAAGCTCACCAAGGGCCTTGGCTGCTGCGTACCACTGGAGTGCTTGGTACGCAGCAACCCCCGCGGTTTTGCCCCAGTTGAAAATTTGGGAATCACAATTTTCATCAAATCCGGAATACGATCTTTTTGTACAGGCCAATTGTCTTTCTTTCTGCCAATTCAGAATTTGTGTTCTATTGGGAGTGAGGGTAGCAAGCCTGCCAAGGCTGCATGGTCCTCCCTGGAGCCGCGACGGAATTCCCGACCATACCCTGTCCCCATGGATAAGGAGCATCCCCTGGGGAAGCACCTTGGGGTGGATGGAGGAAATCGAAATAGCTTGGCTGGTGTAATTACACCAATCCAGGCTATTATACTTTTTCTGAATAGGGCTGACATTCTTTCGGTAAGTTTTCTTGTTCAGCATCTGATAGTAAAATTTGACGCAATAAGTTGCTTTAGAAGACCCCAGCAGGTCCAATTCCTGGGGCTCTTGTTTACTATTGGGAAGGACTTTCGTCCATTCATCCCAGGTGTCCACCGGGTTAGGCCTCCTACCCGTGGTTCGGAGCAGGTCGGTTTTGATGACTGGCCAGTCGTCGGCTGCCAGAGGGACCCCCACCAGGCATGTGTACAGTGGATTGTCCACGTTGCCCATGGCCAGACAGAAGTTGTCCTGTTGCAAGGACTTCGCCAGCGTAATCCAGACGTTCTCCTTCAGCTGTGGAACAATCCAGCCGTCCGCCGCCGACAGCCACATGATGACAATGGTGACCACAGTGACAGCCAGCTGGGCGCAGTGGGGTTCCTTGCATGCAGATGTACCGTGGGCAGCCATCCTCCTCTTGGGAAAACGAAAGAAAATATGAATAACAGAAATAAAATATGAATAACAGAAATAATGTAAGGGGTATGGTTCTCCCCTCCCAGCTCCCCCTTTTGGTTTAAAATACTAAATAACAAATTTAGGGTGGTGTGATATAGGGGGTACGGGTAAGATAATAGGGTAAGGGGAAAGGGACAAATGGGGAAGGAGTATTGGGGAGATCGTCTATGTTTGCTAAATAGTCTTGAAATAAGGACTCACGCTGCGATGTTGGGGAGAGTCTTTGCCGTCTTCTTCTTCTTTCGGCGTCTTCACACAACCATGTCGTCAGGTGGGGCAGATGCAGAATTCTCAGGGTTGTCTTCACTGGGGAGGTCCGGTGCCGGGGCTTCTTCCAGAAAAAGTTTTACATACTTTCCAGGGATCCACCTGGGGCCTTGCTCTGTGGAAACGCAGGCATACCCTCTCCCCACGTTTTTAGTGGATAGGGTCCCTGGATGGAGCGGGACTCGGGATCTCGGACAAGGACAGATGGGCGCTCCCGCAAGACGGCTCTACTGTTGTTAAAGAAATGCCTGAGTACAGGCGGATTCGGCTCCCGGTCAGAGCAGTTGAGGAAATTTAATGTATACAGCGCTTTACTCAATCGCTCAACTGGCGTCATGGCCAGGGGCAAATCATGTTGTAATTCTGAAAGCCGTTTAAGCTCCTTGTGAGAGCGCTCAACAATGGCCTGTCTGGTCAGGTTGTGGGGTATGCCTGTGGTGTGTTGGATGCCCCACTGGTGGAGAAACTCCTGGAATCTCTTGGAAGTGTACCCTGTTTTGATGGCTTTGGGGACACCTAACGTGGCAAATGCCATGTATAGATGCTTAATAGCGTCCCTGGTTTTCTCCCCGGTGTGCAGGGAGGCGAAGACAACTCCCGAAAACGTGTCTATCGACACGTGCATATATTTTAACTTGCTGAAGGGTTGGTAGTGTGTCACGTCCGTTTGCCAAAGCTCTAAAGCCCCCAGTCCCCGGGGGGGTTTACCCTCGTTGCCACAGGTGGCAGAGCAAGGGACTGACAATTGGGGCAGGTAGCTAAAATGGCTTTGGCTTGCTCCTTAGATAATCGAAGTTGCCGCACCAGAGCTGGTGCATTTTGATGGTAAAAGGCATGGCTGAGCCTTGCCTGTGCAAATATATCAGGAGTGGTGGAAGAAAGTGCATGTGCTTGTGTCTTATGTGTTATGGGCAGGGCAAGCTGGTCCGCCATCCGGTTGCCCTCCACGATAGGTCCTGGCAGGTCTGTGTGCGGCCGGATGTGCATTATGTGATACAATTGCTCCCGGTGGGAGATCAGCCAAATTAATTCCGAAAGCAATTGAAATAGAGTTTTGTTCTGAATTTCTTTGAACATGGCATGCTCTGCCCGCTCCGCTACCCCAGCGACATAGGCCGAATCTGTTACCAGATTGAAAGGTTGCTGGAATTTTTTGAATGCTCTCACGACTGCAGCAAGTTCTGTGATCTGGGGGGAACCCTCAACAATTTGGATGTCAGACTCCCACTTCTGACTATCCGGGTCCTTCCAAGTGACCACTGATTTGTGGGACCTTCCCGACCCATCAGTGAACACCGTGAGAGCGTTCTTCATTGGTGTTTTACTTTTGTAAGACTTTGGGGCCAAATAGAGAGTATCCTTAAACAGTTTATGTTTAGCATAGTGAATTGAGATCTGGCCAGGGTAGCTATCCAATGCAATTTGGAGATGTTCATTTGTTTGTAATAAAGAGTCCAATTGTTCCAAATTAAGGGGTAAATAAATACACGCTGGGTCGCATCCTGCAAGGGTCTGGAGGCGGTGCCTTGCCTTTATGATCAGTTTGGACATAAGTTCAGCAGAAGTAGTGATCGTCTAAGGGGGCTGGTGCGGAAGGAACAACCACTCGATGATAAGGAGTGGGTCCCTCTGACCAGAGTCCCACTGGAACAGCAGTCCGTGGAAGTTCGGGGGCTTACCCAACATGCACATGTTGATAGGAAGGACCGGGTCCACACGGTGGGCCTGACAGGACCAGATGGCAACTGCGACCCTCTCCAGGGCTCCCTTCGCGGCAGGTGTCAGCTCACGTGGAGAAGCCAGGTCACCGTCTCCTCTTAGCAGGGTGAAGAGCGGCACCAGCTCCTCCGTGGTGAGTCCCAGGAGAGGCCGGATCCAGGTGATGGTGCCACACACCTGTTGCAGGTCCTGCGGGGTCCGTGGGTTGTCCATGATGGTAAGGGACTGGGGCGCAACGGTCCTTCCGGCGATGGTAAGTCCCAGGTACTTCCACGGGGCTGTCAGCTGAATTTTGTCCTTGGCTATTTGAAAGCCAGTACCTTCGATAATCTTAATTGTCCTGTCCAATGCTGCTTTGAGATAGGTGTCCGAAGCAGTGCAGACCAAAACATCATCCATATAATGGAGGATGATGGCCTCCGGGAAAATCTTCCTAACAGGGGAGAGGACCTGGGCCACATAGGTCTGGCAGAGCACCAGGGAATTTTTCGTTCCCTGGGGCAAAGTGGTCCACTGGTACCTCTTGTAAGGTTCCGCTCGGTTAAGTGATGGAACCGAGAAAGCGAATCTGGGGGCATCTCCAGGATAGACCGGGATGTTAAGAAAGCAATCCTTGATGTCAATGATTGCCAGCTGCCAATCCCGAGGGAGCATGGAGGGAGAGGGCAATCCAGGCTGTAGGGGGCCCATGTCTTCGATGACATCATTAACCCTGCACAGGTCCTGAAACAGGCGCCACCTGTCTTTGCCAGGTTTCTTAATCACAAAGACAGGTGTGTTCCAGGGGCTGGTGGATGGTACTAAATGCCCCAGGCGCACCTGCTCCTCCACAAGTTGATTGAGCGCATGTAATTTATCGCCCACCAAGGGTCACTGATCCACCCACACCGGAGTGTCAGTTTTCCAATTGAGCGGTGGGGAGGTGCGCTCTGCAGTGGCCCAAACTAAAAATCCCACGCAGGGCTAGGGATGTCAAGTCAGGCTCCCCACTGGGACAAAACGTCCCTGCCTAACAACATAATATTAGCTGAAACGACAAAAGGCCGAATTGTAGCAATTTGCCCCTCTGAACCCTCCACACTCACCAGATGACAGCTCCGCATGGAATTGACAGCTCCGCCAACCCCAGAGATTGTGCCGCAAGGGGGCACCAACTCCCAGCTGTGGGGCCACTTTGCTTGGGGAAGGATGGTGACGTCCGCCCCGGTGTCCGCCATCAGGTCCCAGGTCCTTGATTTTCCCTGTAGGGAAAAAATAGCAGTTATTATTGGTCTTTCTTTAGAAACATTCTGGATGAAAAACACGTTTTGGTGCGCGTCGTCACGCAGCGAGTCCAGTCCGGTATTGTCTAGTCTGTTGACATCCAAGATGTAGATCACGGCGAAGGGGAACCCCTTGTGTAAGGTCAGCGGCGGGTGATGGCAGATGGCGGAGACGGTCACCTCGGACCCCGGAGCCACACACACCACCTCCGGCAGGATGGTGAGCCGGTGTGGTGTCAGCCTGCGGTCTTCGAGGACGAGGACCGTCACCTCGCTGTCGCAATAGGGGGGCTCCACGAATCCCGCCGGGACTCTGACCGGGTCCTCGTCTTCAAAGAAGACAGTGGTGGACGAACTGAGGACCCGGCGACGGCCTTGATCTAGGTTGGCCATCCTTCAAAGGAGGTGGAGACCGGTGTCGTGGTCCCGCCAACCATCCGAAACTGGTCAGTTTGACTGATGGTCAACCATCAGTGGTCCCGGGGGCCACTGATCCTCCCTGATGGTAGGGAGGCTTGGGCGCTGTGAGGGGCCACTTGTTGTCCTCGCGCGGCCCCTCCTCGCGCTCCGCAGCCCATTTCCTGCCAGCTGGTGATATGGCGGGTAGGGGTTCCTGGGCGGTGGATGTGGGGAGGCCGCGTACGGCGGCTGCAGCCGCTCGGGGGGCCAGTGTGGGCAGATGGCTTGTATATGTCCCATTTAGCCACATCCGAAGCAGCGCACCGTATTCATATTTAACATTGCCTCCCCCACCCCTTTGCTGACAGCGACGGTTATCTCGGTCGACGTCGCCTTAGTGCAGGCTTCCACCATTTGCGCAATGGTGGGCTCTGGGTCTTGAGGCAGCGCTCGCAGGATCTTCTTCGTCTCTGCAGCCGCATTCATGAAAGCCATCTTTTGGAGGAGCTCCTCCCTCTCCGTGGGATTGTCAATTTGGCGGTCTATCGCCTCTCGGAGCCTGTCTATAAACTTAATAAAGCTCTCCTCTGGGCCTTGGGTAACAGAAACAAAGCTCTGCAGGGGGAGAGCTTTAATCGGGGATCTTTAAGAGCGCTAGCCGGCCCGCCTCCTTTATGTCCGCTAAGACATTTGGTGGTAAAAGGATTTGGTCTTCGGGCTGCACAAAGTCCCCTTCCCCCGCAAGAGCCCCAAGGCCCTCCTCCCCCAGTCCAAGCACCTCCCCCAGGTTATGTTTTTTCAGCAGCGGTTTCAGCAGCTTCTTCCATTGTACCTCCCAAAGGAGGAGCTCGGTGGGAGTGAGAAGTGACTTAGTGATATATTTTAAGTCATGTTGTACCATGACATGCCCCGAAAAGGTGAGTTCTAGTATGTTCTGAAAAAAGGGTGAGTCCCGGCCATAGTCTTTGGCTGCCTTTCGCATCCCCTTCACCTCCTGGTAGGGGAGCTGCTCCCACTTGGCCCTGCCACCCCTTGTCTTCACCACTGACACCGCCAGGAGTTCTAGGTCCTGCGCGAACTCCAAATCCCCATCTCTGATGGCCGCTGCCCTTATCTTGGCCCACCCTTCCCCTGGCTTAGGTGTCTGCCAGGGGCTGTCACTGTCCTCATCCTCCGAGGAGGATGAAGCAGGACGGGTGAGGGCCTTGATCCTCTCCCTGACTGGTGGGGTCCGGTGGCGTGAAGCCCTGCAGGCCAAGATGGCTGCTTCCAGCCAGGCCGGCTTCTGGTTCTGGTGGAGTGGCAACCGGAAGCGGCAGGAGAGGGGGAGGCGTGGCTAGGCCGGTCTCCCAAGGCGGGGCTTTCTGGCAGAAGGTCACTACCCTTGGAGGAGTTCCCTCCCACTGGGTGCCCTCCCAGGGGTGTGGTCGGGAGGGCGGATGGGGCGGGTCCCGACGCTGACACCATTGACGCAAGAGCGGGGGCGGGACCCGGTGCAGGGGCGGCAACTGACGGTGGGGCAGGAGCAGGGGCTGCGATGGTAGAAGGAGGAGGTGGGGGCAAAAGGCAGCCATTTTGGAAGTCCGTGCGGCGCTCGGCCATGTGGCCGGCGCCATTTTGTATAAGTCCATTGCAATGACAATTGCATATATCATAAACAGAACAACAGGGTTTCAACTTAGGACTGGGGATTTTCGGGTCATGGTCGGGTCATGGGTCTCAGAATGGGCGCACCGGGGTGGCAAGTCCCAGGGCGGGAAAGGGACAGGGGGGATCGGGGGGCAGCAGGGAGTAGGCAACTGCCCTGTGCCTCGGGTTGGCAGGTTCTGCCGCCCGATCCACCCTTAGGGGAAGAGGGGGTAGGAGAGAGGGGGGTGGAACATGGGGTAGGAGAACTGGGGCCCAACTTTCCCCCTTTTTCTTTAAATAAAGTAAAAATAGAATGAAATAAAGGAAACAAACGCCCTATTTTAAAGTTCCCCTTGACCTGTAGGTCATACAACAATCTCCCAACTTTTCCCCAGAACAGAACAGAATTAAAATCGTCTTGGGAGACATTAGGAAAATGGTCAAAAATAAGAATAATCAAGGTTTTAAGGTCCCTTTTCTTAAACGAAATGTTGCTGAGGATAAGGGAAGCTTTAACGTGGGAATAAAAATCCCGCTGAGCAGCGGACAGGCGGTTGCCCATCCTAACTGCTGAATAAGGTCCCCAAGGAGGTAAAGGAGAAATGAAAAGAAACGGGACGGGGTCGGGTGCCAGACAGGGCTCAGAGACTCACCAACAGAAGACACCCGTCCAACAGAAAAGCATCCGAGGGGTGGGGGTGGAAGAACTGCAGGTCCCGCCGAGAGGGAGTGCTGCTCCTTAGCGCTGCTGTTCCTCGTCGGGCGGGGTGTCTGCAGCCCACGGGACGGTCAGTCTTCTACAATGAAGCTTGGCCGGTCGTGGCGCTGACGCTCGAATGGCACTTGAAATCCTCATCAGGGCAGCTCACAGAGCCGGACGAAGCCGATGGACTTGCTCACAGGGCACCGTAGAGGGTCCCTGTTCGGGCGCCAGCTGCGGCAGGTCTTCCCCGGGACCAGTGTCCCGCCGAGAGACACTGCGAAGGGTTCCACAGCTGGAGAGGTCACCCGGTTGCCGGATAGCTAAGAATAAAGTGCAGTTCCACCCAAAGTGGGATGACTCTCAGGCTGCTTTTATTCTGTGGGCTCAGTAAAGGGTAGGCACAGCGGAAGGTAGAGGAGCACAACCACACAGAGGGAGAGCAAGCTCTGAGAGCCCCGACGAATGGGCGGGGCAAGGTATAAAAGGGGACAAAGGATAGGAGTGGCTAGGGTCTGAGGGTCCAACCAGGTACAAGCTCAGGGGAGGAGTAAACATGGGGTGACATTGTCTAAACCAATAGGGAAGGGGAGAGGGAGCAGTCTCGGGGGAGAACCAATAGGGATACGGAATACATGGAACATTCTAGAACAAAGGGCTGTAAAAACGACTGATTGACAAAGCTAAGGGGAAGGGATAACAAAGATTGGCAGACAGGGGAGGCGGGAAACTAGACAGCTTTTGTTTCCCAGGGAAGGGCGGGAGGCCCTTCTCCCAACCCCCCTCCCACAGTGGACAATGAGGAAAACAGTTTCCCCCTTTTCAGGCAGGCTGTAAGCATCAACATTTACTCAATGGAGTAAATTTTTGGACATAGCTCAACAGCACCCTCCGATTCATCAGTTGTCAACCACCAGGATCACCAGGTGCTGTGGGGCAAGAGACCCACATAGATACATGGGTATCTTTCAACCTGATGTCTCAAGCAGACATTTTCTAGAACTGCTCAGAGATCCTTGTGGCCCTGCTGCCCTGGCTAAAACAGTTGCTGTATGGGAACCACTGGTGAACGTGGCTTTGGCCATGTAAATGGCAAAAGAGTAAATCTGTGGTGCTGGGTGAGGAGACTGTTTTGGGAGTTGCAGCCCTTTTTTCAAAACCAGACAGTCGTTTTTGCATGTCAGCTCATCAACATTGCTGGAGGCAAGTGCCTCACAAAGAGGAGGGCCAGTGGCCTCCAGAATACCTCCAGGAGGCCTCTGGCAACAGGGGCAGGTCAGTGCTTGGAAACGTGCTGGCCCCTAAAAGGATCTGAAGGTACTTGTAAAAGAAGAATATAAAACTATGAAAACTGCAGGAAATGCCTTGGTCTCCCATCAAAATTGTGCAGTTGGTACTGCTATGCCCTCTTGCAAAGTCTTTTCCTCTTTTTCTGGGTGCTGTACACATGTTTCCCCTCATGTGTCTGCAGCAGCCTGAGACTGATGGGGCCTGTCTGGTGGGATGGAGTACAGCCATGTACTTCTTTGCCAGGATAGGGATGCCATCAGGTCCAGCCTATAGCTCATTTCTCATGAGCCCAGGCCTGGCCTCCTCTATGCCTCACTCTATGCTGTCATCTTGAAGCTCTTCTCCAGCCTTTGCTGTTCACTACAATCTTTATATGGCTGAACTCAATGCTTCCTTCTGCACAGAAGCACAACTTTGTGCTGGTCTTTGTGCAGAGCTGTCACTGTACTCTGATGAGGTGAGCAGGACTACAGTAGAAGCACCAAGGCTGTCTGGTCACCAGGCAAAATGTTATGGCAGCTCAGCCTGGTGGCAGCCCATCTCCAGGCTGCAAGACCACATCCTGGCAGAGCATGCCTGAGCAGTCAGTCTGTGAGGTCTTGAGCAGACTGCAGAGCTTGTATCTTACTGCTGGCAATGGCTGTGGTGAGATCCTGTGTTATGGGGCTCAAAGGTGGGGGTGTAGGATCTCCCTTTCCACCCCAGGCATGTGGAAGGCAGGCAGGATGGGGCTCACATCCTGGGAAGACCAGAGGCACAGTCCCATTTACTTTCATCTCCTGGGCAGAGGATGGGAATGACTTTAACCAAAGTGTTCCTCAGGGATGCTCTGGATTTAGCAAAGATGCTCTTCACTGTAAAAATCTTTCCAGCATAATCTGGTGTGTTGCAAGCAGTCTGGGGAAATTCGTGTGGACCTCTGCTGTAGAAACACTTTGTGCTGTGTGAAAAAAGAGCTTTTCTAGCCAGGAACCTGGCAAGAGCTTCTGAATATATGGGAACTCACAGCGTCTGCATTATCAGTCTGTACTGTCTTCTCATCTCCCCAGTCCTTGCAAGTGTTTGTGTAGCCTTTTGTGTTTCCATCTTGTTTTTCAAAACCAACGCTTGCATCCAGAAATGCCGTGCTTGGGAGCTTGCTCTGACCTGACGATGGAAAAACTGCACAATTCACAAAAGCCTGGTACTTGATATGAACCATCCTGGATTCTGCCCCTTATGTCAGTTCCCAAAAGTCAAATGTCTTCCCTGTCTGCCTTTTCATCAGGAGCAAGAACACAGGAACGCTGTCCTCCTCAATGGAGCTCTTGACTGTTACATCATTATTGAAAGAAGGTGTCAGAAATCCACCTTTAGATCAGTAAGGTAGGAAGACTTGCTGTTTTGAAATGTAGGTTGTATGTAGCCAGGTATGTCCATTAGAACCAATAGGAACTCTTTCCCAGGTTTCTTATACACAGAGAAAATTCCAGCAACTGCAGAGATCATGCAGGACTTCTAATGTGGTTTGGTATCACAGGTGTTTTCCCTCATTTGTGTACATATTTAAAACATGCCCATCAATTTTATAATGAAACTTACTAAGCTGTGACTATGAACATTGCTTAGTGTCAAAATTTTTAACAAGGCACAGAAAAAATATCTGCTGTTAATAGGAGGGGAAAATGTGCAGATAAAAACCATTCCAGGGAAGATAATGAAAATGTTCTTCTGTAAAACAACAGTTGTCTGCAGTTAAGTTTTATTTCCATCTGCTTTCACTCCCCTGATTGCTGCCTGCTTTTCCAAACCCAGACTTAAAATAGACTAAGGAACCTGAAGTTAAGCATCCTTATTAGTCCAGTAGAGTTGGCTGTATGCATCATACATTTCATACTGTGATAAATATGCTTTCCTGTCATGTCTGAGGATACAGATACTGTTGAATGAGCCCAAAAATGCATAGTAGTTAATCACAACATTTTATACACAAGACTTTCCAAATATGAGAAAAATATAGTGATTTATAGTGAGCTGATAGGTGATGAGTATTTTACACATTTCAGAAGAATTTTAAAACATATAGGACAGGAAAGCTATAGCAGACAGGTTCAGGAAACCTTTTCCCATCTTTCCTCATATGTTTGAAACTTGGCCCAGTTATCATGATTACCATAAAATAAATTGGTTAAAAAATTGAAAGGATGAAAAAATAGAAAAGAAGGAAAAGGCAAAGAAAAATGAGAAGAAGGAAGTGAAGGAAAAATGAAAAAAATAAAACCATTCCTAAAATATGTTTATGTGGTAGCATATTCTCACATCCTGATATATAAAATACTTTTGTATGTATTTTGTAGATGAAAAAATAAAAATTACTGAACTCTGGGCAGGGAGACTCTGTGGCCTCCCTAATCAATCTGTTCAACTACTCTGTCACCCTCACAGTAAAGAATTAGAGAATCACAGGATGGCCTGGACTGGAACCAACCTTAGAGATCATCTAATTCCAAGCCTCCTGCTGTGGGCAGGGATACCTTTCACCAGCCTAGGTTTCTCAGAGTACCATACAACCAGACCTTAAACACTTCCAGGGATTGGGCAGCCACATATTATCCTCTGAGCAACCTGTTTCAGTGCCTCACCATCCTCACAGTAAGTAATTTTTTCATGATATCTAATCTAAATGTACTCTCTTTCAATTTGAAACCACTGATGTGTCAAAGAATCACATTCCCCTCCTTTATAAGGTTGTCAGGGAGAGTATATTAGTGTTTGTAGTGCTCCAGGAGAACAGCTAGAGAAATATGTGGACCAGAGTTCTCGCTCTTAGAAACATGCTTGCCCTAAAGTTTTCTCTTTCTGAGTAGTCACTGTGTGTGGGCAGCACATCTGATACTGTTTCTGAATGATCCTGAGACATAGGCACCTCCTGAAGCAACCCACCTGTGCTGAGGCCTTCAAATATCATATCACTGACCAAAAGAGCTAAAGATGCTATTGCTGCATCAGACAGGTATTATTGTCTGACTCATGTCCATAAAACCATGTTCTCACATCTTCTAAGTTGCGAAATCAGATGTATGCTTTGGCATATTTTTAACATTACAATTTTGAAATGCAGATGTCAGGATAATTAAATTTTCAGCTATTCATATTCTTCCCAGAATAATTGTCATGATTGACAGCAGTTCAGCCTTGATGTAAGCTGATGGTCTTACACAGTTAGGATCTTGCACTGCACAGGATATATGCATTTCTCACCTTGCTTTGCAAAAAGCACATGCTTGGGGTAGTCACAGAATCACAGAGTGGCTTGGGCTTGAAGGGTCCACAACAAAGATCATCTAGTTACATCCCCCTGCCATGTGGTTTGAGACAGCCAACATGGCTTCATCAAGGGCAAGTCCTGCCTGATCAACCTACTGGCTGTCTGTGATGGACTGGCTAACAGTTGACAAAGAGAAGAGATACGGATTTATACCTCCCACTAGACCAGGTTGATTAGAGTCTCATCCAACCCTGAGCCCTCTCAGGGATGGGACATGCACAACTTGTCTGAATGTCTTATCTGAGGTTCCAGTATCTCATCACCCTCACAGAAGATAATTTCTTCGTAATACCCTAAATTCCTAAGCCTACTCACTTTTCACTTTAAATCCATTACCCCTTGCCCTAGCAAAAAATTAAAAAGTCCCTCTCCAGCTTTCTTGTAGGCCTCTCTAGGTTCTGGAAGTCTGCTGTCCAATGTAGGTATGTGCTTTTGGAGTTCTTTTTTAAATTTTCCATGTTTCATCTAATTGCATTTTTAAGGTACTTCTGATATCTGCTTAGATTCTGTGTGTTTTCTGTAGTATCTGTTTTAAAACATTTATGCCACTTGCACATATATTTCTTATTTTGGCAAGGTGCTAATACTCTCTTGTTCTGGTTGTTATCTACTGTTTTCTTATTTGCCTTCAATTTTTATTTTTTCTTTTAATTGGTCAGTGCTCTTTTTCTTCATTTATTTACAAATTATCTTCTCTTTCCATTAGACTTATCTCTCTCTTAATTTCTGAGCCAAGCAGAAACACGACTCTTTTGCTAATTCCAGGAATACATATGCGATGACTACTGGCTGTGGTTTCAGCGGGCCACCAACACATAGGGAAATGTAAATCCTCAATTGAAATCCATTTGATAAACTCTGGATTGAGATTACAGTAAGAGCAAGAAACTCGAATATCCAGCAGAGGGAGTGATTTCCTCAGCCAATATTCCTCTGCCCACTTGCCTTGACTCCAGCCTCAAGGAGGGAGCATCAGCGTGTCGACAGAGGCGTGACAGAAAAACTTGTAAGATGTGCGGCAAAAAGAGAGAGCTAAAACACAATATGTAAACTACCTAAATGGAAAGAAAGAACTATCTTGAAATGGCTGTAATTTTTATCTAAGTACTGAAAAATTTTGAAGAATTTAGAAGATAAAATTCAAAAATAATGATTAGCTGGCATGGTGGTCTTACCCCAGTGGACAACTAAGTACTACACAGCTGTTTGCTCACTCCTCGATCCCTATTCCCCTGGTGGGGAGGAAAATAGAATAAAAGAAAAGTAAATTCATGTTATGACGTAAGAATAGCTTAATAATAATATATTATTACACTGCACTACAAGCAGTAGTTGTAGTGTAATGATAATTCAAAATATGAATTTAATATAATAGGTAATAATATGTAATAATATAATATATAATAATATAATATGTAATAATATGTAATAATACAATATTTCAAAATGTGAATTATATTTTATATAATAAAATTCAAAATAATAATAATTCAAATTCAAAAATAATGATTAGCTGGCATGGTGGTCTAACCCCAGTGGACAACTAAAAACTGCACAGCTCCTTGCTCACTTCTTGATCCCCATTCCCCTGGTGGGGAGGAAAATCAGAATAAAAGAAAAGTAAATTAATCTTATGATGTAAGAATAGCTTAATGATTGAAACAAAATATTATTACACTACAAGTACTATTACAAGTACTTCTGCTGCTACAACTACTACAAGTACTACTCCTACTTTACTCCTACTTCTCTTGCTCCTACTAATAATTATCATGATGTAAAAGAGAGAGAGGAATAAATGCCAAGAGAAACAAGTGATGCACAATACAATATTTATTGTACAATACAACTGTTGACCAGCTGCTGACCAATGCCCAGCCCCCCGCAGCAGTCAGCCCCTCCTGGCCATCTCCCTGCAGTTTGCATCCTGCACACAGTGTTCTGTGGTGTGGAACATTCCTTGGGCCTGTTCAGGTCAGCTGTCCCGGCCATGCTGCCTCGCAGTGTCTCGTGCACGTGGTCACTGACAGGGAATGGGATGCTGAAGGTCCTTGGCTGAGGGTCAGCGCTGCTCAGCAGCAGCTGAAACATCAGCGTGCTACCAGCATTACTCTCATGCTGGATCCAAAACACAGCACTGAACCAGTGACTAAGAAGAAAATCAATTCTATGCCAGCCAAACCCCAGCTAACTAGAAGTGTGAAGTATTGTGCAAGAAATATTTTTAAATAGTGGTGGTGATATTTGTCTTCATGATTACCACAGAACAGATATTGATGAAGTGATTTTAAATATGTTAAAGGGAAATTTATTTAATTACTGGAACATATAATTTGTCATCCCAGTTCATTAAAGGGTAAATCGAAATGCTTCCTCTTTTTGTTGAAATACTTATTGATTAACAAAAATTTTTCCACTAACTATGATAATGATGTAAATAAATAATAATAAAAACCAAACAACGTATAAAAACCGACATATGTAAACACAAATTAATTCACTGGTAGTGCCTGGTATTTGTTCAGTATGTACTGGCCAAGTAGCAAGGCAAGAATCTCTGAGTGTTTTGCATAAGGCTTGTTATTGATGACTCCAAAGATTCTCCTGAAGTAACTTTCTGGGAATGAATGGAAAAGTCAAGTTGATTTATCCATGAGTTGTCAACATTTTGAAAGCAGTCATTGATCTCTAGGTGTAATTAGCATTAAAAAGGTGTTGACTGTACTGAAGTATTTAGCTATTGCTTTCTCTCAGTTTTGACTGGAAGCAGACAAGGGTGAATAGATATGAGGCACAGACAAAATGGACCAACCTGAAAAGCAACCCAGCAATTAAACTGACCCAAATCAGGTTTTTATTATGTTTGATATCATTCCTCCCTTCCATAATTTACTGAAATTAATTTTCAATTCTGTAAAAAATAAGGCTGCTGGGCAACAATCCTTTAGTACCTCTAGACTGGAAACAAAACTTGGATTGGAAACTTGGTAATTATGAGCTAAAAAATAATTATTCAAACTGTGTTTGCAGAGGTAAGTTTCAAGGTTCAAAAAAAGTCAATGTCATAAAAAATATGAACTTGTTAATGATTCAAATAACATTTTAATTTATGGACTGACAATGTTCTAGGATGCCATTTTACATCAAAATACAAGATAATGTAAATTATAGAACAGTGTGTTATTTTCAAAAAGCATAGGGTAGCAAAGTTTGTTAACAATAGGGAATGCTAAGTCACAACCTAAAACACACGTAGTGGAGTGCTGGGTAAGTAATCCAATCTATAATATGTATATATTGATTGAAACTTGGGCAAAGTAAGGAGGCTTAGTCTTGTTATCTTGAGGTAATGCCAAATGCCAAAGTAATACTTAACTACACTGTTGTAAATGGGATTGGTAATAAAAGGATAATTTATTTGGTAGGAGAAAGGATTACATTGTTTTTATAGCATTGTCTCAATTTATGAAAACCATGTTACAAAGTGTGCACAACTGTTACTCATTTAATATTTGGAAATACTTCTAGAATTCAACACAAAGCAGATGGAACCCCCCAGCAAATTTATCTGGAAATTATCAACATTGCCTACTTACTTGCTATGTTTTTGTTCAGCACCTGCCACCATAGAACTCAGCATGGCTTTGATCATTAGGAGCTACATTAAGGATATCTGGTATTAAAATTCAAAGGAAGAATTCAGAAGCATCTTGTTCACCATAATTATTTGCAAAATATTGTGGTAATTTCACAGTAGCCACAGCTGAGGCAGGGAGCCAGATTGTGCTTCATTCCATATCAAGACAGAATGTTTCTCTTAAATATCTCATCTGAAACTGTGAACCATCGGTGAGTAATACAGGTATTGTCATCTAATAAAATAGAAACATGATATAAAGTGATGAACACCTGTGACTTCTTTTCATAGTCTGTTGCAGTCTGAAAATAAGGCTTGGAATTAGTGATTTGATAACATTAGCCAAATTTGTATTCTTCTCAGAAAGCAAGGTGATAGGATGTAATGTTTTCCTTAATTTCTTTTCTTGACTAGAATACCTATAATCTAGATCTAAACAGAAAATTAAAATAAAAAAAATAAGAGAAATTGAAGTTGTTAGTAGTGAAAAATAATAAAACTGAAGTATTAAGAGATGGCAAAGACTGGACCTCTCAAAAGGATGTGGTCATGACTGTGAAGATTTCTGAATTATATCATTGTGTCTGGACAATATCTAACATTCACAAGAAGAAACTGAAATACTGACAGAGTGATAACTGGTGGGTGATGCACTAGCTATTTATGACTCCACCTGCAATAATTATTTTTATATAGAATTAAGGAAAGCAATTATTGTGATTTTGTTCTTAATGTGGGGTTTAAAAGACATAGTATGATATTAATATGTAAAGGAATATATATGAATTTCTGACAGAGGAAGTATTTGGAAGTGTTTTGGCAGCAGGTGCCATTCTTGGGATATTTTTTAGATTTGAGAGAGTTCCTTGTATTTTAGGGGAGAGGGGGAACAGGTTTCTGACAGAGTGTTTGGTAGCTTATCTTAGGCTAGATGATATGATCAGAAAAAGAATTAAACAGTATTTCAGAAGGCTGCTCTTCTTTAAAAATTGATACAAACTGACTGAGGAGAGCATCCCAATACCATAATGTAAATGGTTTAGGTATATGTGAGAACAAGATCAACACAGAGGCTTTATTTAGACATGTATCTATACTTACTTCATCTTCCTCCACAGGGATATTTTGACAAACTGTGTGATCTTGCGCTGATTTTTGATCCTCAAAAAGCATCTTCTGCAGTGCCACAAGAAGGTTAATTAAGTTCTTGATAATTGTGTAATGAGATACCTTTTTAAAATTTGACACATATCAATGACATTTTAATCATATATGTTAACTCCCATCGTCGTCTCACCATCAAACTGTCTCCAAAATGTCCTCCAAAGTACAACATGCACTGGCATTATGGCATTGTTTATATTCTAGGGATACTTTTTCCAAGGAAAATAGTGTATGTTGGAGAAGACTGCTAATGCAAATTGACCAAAAACTGTATATTAAACTTTTGTATATTTTCAAGAGGAAATAAAAATGTATGGCTTGTGAAATAATTAACACATTCTTTACCCCTTCCTGTCGTCCCCCCCCCCCCCCCCCCACCCCCGGGAATTAATAACATTTTTTTTTAGCAAATACTTGTAGCAGGTTTCAAGGGATAGCAGAGTCTAATGAAAGAAATGGGAAAACCTAGTGTTTATAATTAGGTCTTCCCAAGTGCAACAAGTACCAGTAAAAATTGGTGTTTTCAGAGATGTTATTTCCCTATTAGTCCTTTCTGAAGAGCTTTCCTTGCTCTGTCAAGCATTGTTCTAGATAGTTACCTAAGGTATAGTTAATGGGTTTTATTAGATTTTCTGTAGTCATCATTTATATTTGGTATAATTACCTGTCAGCTCAATACCAGTAGTATTTACCTCAAGAAAAACTTGTAGTAGCTTAAAAAGAAGATGGATGTTATTGCTTGCTTTGTATCATACAGCCATAGAATCACTATTAAGGTTGGTAAAGACATCCAAGAGCATTGAGTCCAACTTTTGACTGACACCACCATCAAATAAACTACAGCCCTACGTGCTATGTGGGGACTCCACTGCTTCCCTGGGCAGACAGGTTCAATGCTTGATAAACTTTTCAGTGAAAAAATTATTCCTGAAAAGACACTGACTTTTATGTCAATTAATAATATTTAGTGCCCATGAGCACACTGTTAGTAGGAATATCATATGGTAGCAATATGTTTGCAAAGTACAGTAATTGTGTAGTTTCTAAAAGGTCTAAGGGAGCAATGTTTAGGAAGTTAGGTACAATAATGAGAAACACTCAAAGAAATGCTCAGTGTGTGAATATATGGTGAACAAATACTAGCACGCATAGTTATCAGTTAACCAAAAATCTTGCATGTCAGTGAAAAGAAGTTATATGTGTTAGCAGTCCTTTCCAAAAAGTCAGTTGTGTCCTCTTGTAGATCAGGCAGTATCTTTCAGGAAGGCATACTGCTCTGGTCATTCTGGGGTTCTTTCTATAGGCTGTTAAAGGTTATGACCAGCTCTAAACTATAAAGGTATATGAAATATGGCCTGAAAAATCAAGAACTGTCCACTGAAAACAACATTAAGAACCAGTCTTTGCCAGGGTAAGTTCATTTTCTGTTGAGCCATGTGACTGTGGCTAGACTGTCAAAGGTTTCTGAGATAGTTTCTTTAAAGTTGTTGTGATGATTGCTAGCACTTATGCTGAATGGGGATGAGTATTCACAGACATATATACTTTAGGGTTTCCCAATCACCATTACATCAGGCTTTCACTCTGAATTGTGGTTTACATTATTGTTATTTTAATTAGTTTTAAAGTTACCATTATTTATAAAGTGCATTGACAGGAAATAGTTTATCTAGAGAATTTAGGTGAGGCCCTGTTTTCACCTAATTTTTTTGTCAGAATTTACCGTGTGGCATGAAAAGTGCTTTCAGATGTTTGACATCAAAAATATAAAAAACTTGAAGAATAACTCTTCTTAATAACCTCTAAATATCTAGTATGTCTCTCTAAGTACAAACTGTAATGTGTCTTGGTGTGGGATGCTCCAAGTGTGTATTTACTAATTCTACTGGCTCGGACTGGTTTCCTGTGTAAAGTGTGTATGGATCTGGGTACACCGTAATTGGCCTTCCCATCGTGCCTGCCATAACTTTAGAATTCACATCACACCAAACAAACAGAACAAATCAACACATAATTCTCTGATTATTAACTCTTCAGTACTGCCCAGAAGTCACAGATTTTTCTGTGAATAGCAAAAAACCATGCTGAGCCATCAACAGACTGCAATTAACCTCTTTCCTTCCAGACTATTGCTGAGGGAAAAAAACTAAAGATGGATGCCCCTTTTCTTCAACAAAACTAAACCAAGGGTCTACCAGGAAGGGTGATGGCTTTTATGGTTCATCTTAAAGCACTTCATAGCCCAAAACAAGTAGCACCACAGCCATAGTTGTTTTTAAGGTCTAGATACTGGCCATCCTTTTTCTCATTTTGAAGATATGCCGGAGAACACTGAGCCATAAGTTGTCAAATACAGCCCTTCTTAAAATTCTGAAATGGATATGGAAATCACAGAGCTCTTCTAGGCTACTTTTATTGCAAGAGTATTTCTGACTTTCAGTGAGATATTCCAATTA
Organism: Chloebia gouldiae; assembly: GCA_003676055.1. Classification (NCBI taxonomy): domain Eukaryota; kingdom Metazoa; phylum Chordata; class Aves; order Passeriformes; family Passeridae; genus Chloebia; species Chloebia gouldiae. The sequence goes on from QUSF01000011.1 coordinate 15,879,383, forward strand.
TTTTTCTTATTCTGAAACCCAATGAAAAGCCTTACTTCTTCATATAAAGATATAAAGATAGATAAAAAGATATGTTTGTCATCTTTAGCTGCTTTTGGCTGCTCCTCCCTCATCTGTAGAAGTCAACTACCTGAATGAAGAACACCACAGACAAGAAGGGGATGAAGGCATTGAGAAAGGGTAGAAGTAATAATACTGCAGCTTGGAATGAAGAGGCATAGAGGAGACACTTGTCTTACAGTGCACCCAAAAAGTCTTGAAGTTGCCAGCTGTTTTATGGATTTGAGGATGTAGCTAAATGCTGATATTAATGCTAATTCATGCTAATTTAACATAAATATACTTAAAAGCTTGTGGGTGCCTTTCCCTACTTCTTTGGAGACTTCAAATCCCAGGACACAGCATATGAAATACTAGAAAACTAAATCAATTTCATAATTTCTTTAATATAATTTTAACTTTTGGTTGCATACCTTCTTCATATTAGGGATGAATGCACTTCTTATTGCTCTTTTGGAACCTGTCTTGGATTCTTTACACTGAGACCTAACTTGCATTCCAGTAGAGTAGTATCAGTAATCAAAACAGAAGGATGGTAAAATTGAAGAAGCACATATAGTAACAGATCCCCTGAAAAGAAAACAGGCTATAGCATAAATCTACCATCTGCTCTAAGATTTACAGTCTCCCTTTTTCCTTACTAGATGGCAAATAGATTACCTACCCTATTAGCATATGATGAAAAGAATTTTTTCTGCTGTCTTGTCATAAAATTATCTGGGCTGAAATTTGCCTTTCATCCTGAGCTTGGTCACCAGAGGACGGAAAAAGTTTAATGTGTTATTTCTAGACAACAGTCTCGCCTCCCACAATGAAAGGTGTTGCTCAAAAGTCATTGTAACAGCTAGTGGTTTCTTAAAGCATGATGAAAGGGAGGATGGGCAAAAGTATCTAGTAATAAGGCAAATCAGCTGTAAACCCACATTTACAATTTAATAAATGCAGGAATGAGAGCACAGTGGTGTCTTGTTTAGATTATACTCCACCTTGCTGTGGCTGTTTTTTGCAGCTGGGATCATGGCATTGTAGAGTCTTTTTGTTCTAGGTGTTGCCCAGCAACATAATGTGGTTGCTTCTACATACAGGTAATATTTGCCTCTGTACAAAAAGAGGCCATTCAGTGCTTTGTACTTTCCAAACCCTCAGTTAAAATTCCTTATTTTTGAGGTAGCTTCATGAAGCAGAGCAAGACTAGAAGGAAGCTGTTTTTCACCTCTTCAGAAGTGGTTGCTACTTACTTGCCTTTCACAGAATCCTTTTCCATGTGTGTGAGTTTGCTGTCAGAACTATTGAAAATGTGGAATAATCTCAGTGCCGGTAGAAGAAATCTGAATCCAAAGATTAACTCTTCCATTTCTACCCTCTGTTAACTGTTTTAGTTAACCAGGGGACAGGAGTCCTCAGCCTGGACAAACACACCAGTGTAACAGCTACATTTCCTCTACTTCTGGAGCTGGTAATGGTATTCTTAGTGAGACATAACACCTTCAAGGCCTAATGATTTGTCATCCCCTCCTGGAATGTCCTTTCAGATTAATTTTTCTCTTTTGGTTACAACATAATTAACACTATTGGTATTTCAAATATCTACATTTGACTCCGCATTTAAGACCTCAGATATAAATGAGCCATTTTAAGTGTTTTCTCAGAACATTTTTTCCCCATAAATGATCTGCATTCTCATTTGGATCACACAGAGGTTTCAAGCCCAGAATCACAGCTGCATATAGAGGAAATAGAATTTGAAAGGCGTGATCTGCAAGACTGCTAGGCACATAAAATTTAAGGAAGTCCTGATAGAAATCTTTGAAATTCAGAAAACATTGAGAAGTTTTTAATCTTCAGTAAAGAAAAACAAAAACAAGGAAAAAAAAAAAGAAGAGAAAAAAGCCCCCCAACAAATAACAGGAAAGAGGAAGCAAGAAAGTTTAGGTTCTAGGTAGAAATTTCAGAAATCCTAAAAATGTGTGGATAGACCATTGATCTGTTTGGTTGAACTGGATTTTCATAACATTTGACATTTATCTCTCTTACAATATTTTCTCAGCAAAAGCATCATAAGTAAGATTATTTTATTTCTTTTTCTGTCTCATTGAAAGTTTCTGCTGGAAAGCTCATTAGTTCCACTTTTTCTGGTTTGAGAATTCTTCGGCTCATATGAAAACAGGAGATGGCCTAGAAGGTGGTTGGGAAAAAAATAATCCGAATATATCCTTTTCATCTTTAAGATACTTTTTCCTTCTAAATGAAGCTTTAGCAGTAGTACCCCAAATACTTTTAGATAAGCAGCAAGGTCATGGGTCATAAAGACATACTTAAGTCAGTAAAAAGTTGAACTTCTTTAATATCAGCCCTTTTCCTTTTTTTAGAATACCTTTGGTAATTCAGTATGTTTGAGACTAGGCTTTTTCCCTCCTTTCTTCTGTAAATTTTGAGGAAACTCTGGAGAGCTGTTACTGTATCAGAGACTGGTTCTCTGGCAATCTGCTGCACAGATGTGAAGAGGAGTGTTGGCAAAAAACCTCTTGATACTGTTTACCTTGTAGCTACTAGTATTCTTGCACAGAAATCGTGTGGAATTGCTCATACAAGGGTGCAATTATATCTACAAATTTCTTGTAGAAAAAAACCAAAAAACCATCTTTCTTTCAGTGTGATATCTACTGAACATACCCCTTGACTTAGTGATTGTTATTACTGGAAGTGTAGCTATTATTCTTCATACACAGAGACATTTGCATCACTGTCTAGATTACGTTAATAATTAAATTAACTGAATAAACTACCTCAAACAGTTCTAAGGGGCATAAAAACATCACTGTTATGAGTTGTCTTTTTGAAACCTTCTAATAAATTGAACTGTGCTGGGGAGTGCTCCTGAGAGCTGAATTTCTTTTTTATTTCACAGTACATACTGCGAAATTTTTGCTGTGGTTCTGTTGGGGTTTAACAGCAGTCAGCAATCAAGCACCACACAGCCACCTGCTCATTTCCCCACTAGCAGGATCTGGGACATAATTGGAAGGGTAAAAGTTGGAATATTCGTGGGTTGAGATAAAGGCAGCTTAATAGGAAAAGCAAAAGTCATGCACACAAACAAAGCAAAACAAAGGAATGAATTCACTGCTTCCCATGGGCAGGCAAGTGTCCAGAATGTCCAGGAGTGCAGGGCCCTATCATATGTAACAGTGACTTGGGAACACAAATACCATCTCTCCAAACATATCCCTCCTTTTTTCTCCCCACTTTATACACTGAGCTTGATGTCACATGGTCTGTAATATCTCTTTGATCAGCTGGGGTCACCTGTCCTGGCTGTGTCTCCTCCCAGCATCCCAGGCACCCTCAACATCCTCAGCACTATGGCAGTGCTAAATAAGAAAAGGGCTTCTTATTTAGCAATATGGTGCTAAATAAGAAAAGGGCTTGGTGCTGAATAAGAATTGTTCAGTGATAAAAAAAAACCCTCTATATTCTTAACCGTTTGCTCAGCACAAATCCAAAGCACATCACCATGCAGCCACTGTGGAAAAAATTAACACTACTCTAGCCAAACCTAGCACAAGTCACTAGTTTATCTTTGTCCCACATGAGATTCCAAATAATTTCCAACCTCAGTTTGTGACATATTATGGATCATTTCCATTAGTCAGTTTGCATGCCCCTAAAACTATTTAGGAGTGTGGAAGTAAGCTGTTCTCTCCTAGTTTGCGTCAGCAACTGTAACTCAGGAACATTTAACTAAACTTACACTATATGAAATGTTTCAAGAGAGACTACGTAATTTTTTCATTGGCATAGGGAAGTGCTAGTAACAATCTCACATTGTAAGGCTCACTTATTCCCTCTTTCATAGTAGTCAGCCAGAATGACCTTGTCTCCTTGACATCTGTCTGAGCATCCTAAGACCAGCTGATACACAAATCTTATCTCCTTCCCTCAAATCTCAACTAGAAGTGATGATGCTAATTTAAAAAACTCTTTGCTTACTAAGGCACAAGAAACCTGTTATCAGCTCTTAGTCATAAGATTTCCTAGTGTAAAAGTAGTGATCCTGCTTCTTAAATTGCATCCATGAGTATCTTTTCTCATTCAAACCAGGCAGAAAACATCAACCTAAAACTGCAAATGGTCACTAAAAATCACAGACAATATAGGCTATTGCAGGAAAGTTCATTAGGTCTTATAAGAGAGAAATCCTGAAGCCAAACATGGCAGAGTACAAACTATGTTTCTGAAAATCACTTTAAAACAGGTTCCTGTCTGTTCTGTGCTTACCCACCCAATTTAGGTCAACTACTAAAGATGATCAAAGTGCAAAGTACTCTGAAGTAAGGAACTCTGGGGAGATAAATTAATTTTACTTAAAAACAATTGCTAATACAGTGATGTAGCTGAATTAAAATAATTAAGTTATATTCTCAAGGGCAATTTCCTACATGCTTAAATATAGAGGTATCAAAGAAACTCTTAAGCACAAAGATGACAAAAGATATTTTTTTGCAAGTTAATCACACCTGTCAAAGTTAAATAGATTCTGCAAAAGTCCAAGGTAAGTAGTCAAACATTTCATCTCATCGCTAGTGATAGTAATGGAATTCCTTTTTTGAGACATCAGCCTCATACTGTGGTTGCTAGTTCTTAAGGCGTCCTCTTTCCCTTTTCCTGATGCCTTCTTACATCCTGGAGCAGCCTCATTCTTCCTCCTGCCTACTGCACAGTAGCAGGATAGCAGGATAGCGCAGTATTCTGCTTGTCATATACTACATTTGTGGTGTTGCAGCTTCTAAGTAAAAAATCAAAGAGCCAAATAATGAAGGTACAGAATCAAGAGTGGCTGGAACTTTACTGCCATAAATGTGGGAAGATCCGGGACTATTTCTGAGCAGCATTTCTTTGTCTTGTCTGGAAAACTATTTTGAAGATTTCAGTAATTTCAAGGATTATCTGTTTGAAGATGCCAGTTTCAAAATTTTCTTTCCTTCCCTCTAAAGATAATTAATACAAAGTATTGACAAAACTGGAATGGGGATTGCATATTAGTGTGATGTCTATTCATTGACAGTATCTTTAATCTATACAGTATTTTTTTAAAAGTTGAATCTATTTCCATCATTGCAGCTTATAATTAACATCATGTTAAAATTGATAGGAATGAGTTATTAGGAAATCCTAAAATTACTTACTTTTGGATTTGACATAAAGGGAGACAAAAATATTGCAATTCTTCTGACTGCATGTCATATATTCTACAAATAATAAGCACCTCAGGAAAAGTACACAGCCACTTCTCTTATGCAACTGCTCTTGCAATCTCTCCTCAGTTTTATCTTTTCATCATTCTCAGTCTAGTATACCCTGAAGAGAAGTTAAAAGCAAAAGTGGTTGGATTCACAGGTAGAAAAGATTTGGAGCATCAGGACAGCTCTTTTGATCCTTCTCCTCACATAAAATATAGCTATATAGCTCTGGAGAGATTAGCAGGAAACTGACTGATCACCAGTAGTTCAAAGCATTAGTAAGAAATATTAGAGTCTCCAGATTAGGAACTTTATGAACATAAGGAAAAGACAATGGATGAGGAGAGGAAATGCAGTATGTAGTCAGTACACAGTTACAAATGTTATTTTCTTTATATGGCTACATGGATTATGAATTACAATAAAGTGACTGGCAAGTTTGTCTCACTGAACTCTTGACAGATTTGAATTTTTTCATTATGGCTTTTTCATTACTGACATCCATGGGAGTCAGACTTTATACATCATCTAAGAAGTCTAATGATATAAAAGCAAATATCCTACCTTGCTTTTTAAATTGGAAAGCACAACTGTGCTGAATCCTACTAATTGTTTAGTCCACTCTTATATAGAATAGCAACTGTATTATATTGATGACTCCCTTGAATTTGAGCTATGGCTTTTTATATGAACTTTGATATATTGATTTTTTTATTTCTGATTTTTAAAGTGGACCCTTCAAGTAATTAAATCAAAGCACTGCATGATGGCCACAAAACAAACTAAGCACTGAAGATCCAAGTAAAACATTCTTATGAGGACACTTTTTGGAACAACACACCAGATTTTGTATTGCAACCTTGGCTTGGAACTATTTGTTTTACCTAATAGCTCACTTGAAGGTCAAATTTACTAGGGAAATCATAGGTAAATCCCTTGCTTACAGTTGCAGTGGCATTGTATTGCTTTTGTTGTCAAGATAAGGAAATTATCTGTGACAACCAGAGTTCAAACTTTTCAAATGTTGCACTGATGTTGCTGATATCTGACAAAGTAACTGTGAAGGACATAGAAAAACACTGTGGAATGAAACAAATAATTTGAAGAACAATTTAAAGGCGATTTAACTAGCTAAAAGTTGCAACCATCCAAAATGAATTATGGTTTGAGGAAGAGAAATTATCAATAGTTTTTCTATGTAGAAGAGTAAATTATGAAGTTTCTCTGTATCTATTGCAAATTATTTTCTAATAGGAAAAGCAAGAGATACTTACTCCATGGTTGAACATGTTCTGATTTCTTCAGCCCCATCTGTTGGAGTTTTGCTCCTTTTCCTGCTTTTTCAGGTTACACTTGGTCTCCTGGTAAAGAGCTGTACACAATAAAATAGACTGCCCTTGGAACTTTGAACATAATTTATTTATTCTAGGTGAGCAATTTGATACCACATGCTTTCTTCTATTTCATACTATATTAATATCAAGTGTCTGTAGTTATAGTAAATATAATGATACTATTAATATTTACGATGACTTATGATTATGAAATCATATTAGAAGATTATAATGTAATAGAGTCTTAGAATCATAGAATATCTTGAGTTGGAAAGGACTTCCAAGAATCATTGGGCCCAACTCCTAGGAGTTGGAAATGTTGCATAAGACACCCCAAGAATCACAGAATCACCATGTGCCTAAGAACATTTTTAAAAGTTCCTTGAACCCTGGCAGACTTGGTGCTGTGACCACTTCCTTGGGGAGCCTGTTCCAGTGCCCAGCCACCCTTCAGGTGAAAAAACTTTTCCTAATATCCAACTTAAACACCCCAATACTGCCTCAAGCAATTCCCTTTGGCTGTATCAGTATTTACCAGAGAGAAATCAGTGCCTGCCTCCTCTTCCCCTCATGAGGAAGCTGTAGACTGGGATGAGGCATCCTGTCACTTTGCTCCAGGCTGAGTAGACCAAGCTGTCTTGCTCAAGCTGCTCTTCACCTCCAGGCCCTTCACTGTCTTCTTTGCCTTCCCATGGTTGCTCTTCAATAGCTTTATGTCCTCCTTCTACTGAGGCACCCAAAACTACAGTAGGCACTCAATGTCAGTCTCCAGTACCAGTGCAGAGCAGAGTGGGAAAATCACCTTCCTCAAGCCTGCAGCAATGCTGTGCTTCATGTACTCTAGAGATTTACTACATATGGGAGAGCATGTCACAATAGATTTGCTTGGCTGGCTTGTCTGTATGCTCACATACATATTTGAATTTCCTCTTTGTGCCTAGCCCTTCAAATCATTGCAGTTTGAGCCAATTCTTAGCTCAAATTGCAGCAACATTGATTCCTCCAGTTACAGAAATCGTTCATTTTGTCCTTGTGAGCTGAACAGCTGGCAGCCTTAACAAACTGTGATACTTTTGGATATTCTACATATGCAAAATGTTGCAGTAGGGCAAACTGAAGTTTACATGGAGCAGTTTAAAGACCTAAAAAAAAATGGAGGTAATTGTCATTTGACTGAATTAACTTGAGTCTATAAGTTACTCTGCAAAATAGATGTAAACAAGTATTCAGCTCATTTAAATGCCTCTACATTAAGGCCCTTTTTGTACTTTCGTGACCAGTATATAAAAATGTGAAAAAACTTATTATCAGAGGCTCAGAAAATGGAAGTCCAGTAAATATGTTTTGTACTTTGGCTTTAGAAAACCAATCTTTTTAGGGCTGATCAGCAGAAGTACAAAGAGGCAAAACATTTTCCAAAGAAAAATGTTGTCCTTCTTATTCTGCAGTTTAGTTAGAATTAAGACATCCTTGTGCTGATATAATAGGCTGTACAATAAACCATGTAAATCACATCTTTACACTTACAGACTCTGCTTCCCAGTTGTCCTCGTTTTTGGCCAGGACAGAGTTAATATTTTGCAGTAGCCATGAGGAGGAAGAGACTGGAGCTGTGTGAACATGTCTAGGTTGTTGTTCTGTAACACCTCATGTCTCCCCCAGGCTCAGAAGAAAGGGATTTCTCGAATAGACACACAGGGTCCATGGTTAACTGTCTCAGCTGGTGCTGCATTGGATCAGTTGGTGAGGGTTTTTTGCTTGTTAGTTCACTTGTCTAGTTGTGGTTTCCAGTAAATTGTTCTTATCTCTACCCATTATTTCTGTCTTTTTTCCCCTCTCACTAGAGGAGTTAGGAGAGTGAACAAGCAGTTTCTGGTTTGGAAGAGTCCTGCTTGCAGGGGGACTCAGCTTGGGGAGCGCCATTCCCAAACCATGACACCTGCGGACCTCCATGGACTGCCAGGCCTCAGATGCCTCTGCATGTGCTGCAGGAGAATCTCTGCTCCAGCACCTGGATTACTTCCTTTCCTTTCCTTCCTGTAGACCTTGGTGTCTACAGGGCTGTTCATCTCATATATTTTCATGCCTTTCTTCTGGCTGCAATTGCACAAAGTTTTTTTCCTTCTTTCTAAAATACATTATCCCAGAGGCATTTCCATGGTCACTGATGGGCCCAGCCTTGGCTTGCAGTGGGTATGTCTCGGACCCAGCTGGCTCTGGCTCTGTCAGGCATGGAGGAAACTTCTTGCAGCTTATCACAGAAGCCTTCTCTGTTGCCCCCACTGCTACCAAGACCTGGCCATGCAATACACACACTTCCAGTAAAAGCTAGTTTTCTGTAAAACAGTTTCATCATACTAATTTTTCTGTAAGATAGATTTGCCCTTGGAAGATACCACTTTTGATATCTTTTTATAGTTCAGTATCTTCGCCAATAGATTGTGAATGGGACTTTTCAGGATAAAAAAGTAAAAAGGAAATATTTAAGTAAAATAAAATAGAGACATGAAATCTCTGAAAGTTTGGCCAAGGAAGGTGTGTTAGTGCTGCTGTCATTAGCTTACCATGGGCTTTGTTCTCAAGTATTCTTGGCCTGAGTTTCATCATCTTTATCTAGTTATTAAGACAAAGAAATTCTTAATACCCCACTATCTTTTCAACAGCCTAAAACTGAAAACCTGTTTTCTAGTACATATGAAACCTGAAGTATAAGAAAATAAGAAAATATTACAATAATAGAAATTTTTTTATTTCCCAGTGTTCTGGAAGACAGTGACTTTTTTGCTAGGATTTTTTAGTGTTCAACTGTTGAGGACTAATTTATGTTTTTAAAATTTTTATATCAAATTAACTTATCCTAACATCAGATACTATTCACTTTTTCTGAAGGCATATTTATAAGGAGAAATATCAACAGAACTTAATGGAAAAATTACTGAGCTTTTAATAGTCATCAAAAAAAATATACCATTATTTGAATAAAACAAATTTGGAGGGATGTCTTTCTGGAGTATAAATTAGATCTTGTTTGAACAATTTCTGCAATCTGATTTTTTAACTTCTCCCTTGTTGTCTTCACTTTTGCATTCCATAAGAGTTTCCCAGGGAGTTGGTCTTATTCTAAACAACTCCTGGTATCCTGAATCATAACAGACATCTGCATATTGAAAAACTGGTTTTTAATTTGAGATACAAGTCTGTTGGGTGTAGAAGACTGTGCAACTTTATCCAAGCTTAGTGCCAAGGTCAGATGTTTGTTTGTTTTTTCCTTAAGGAAAAATAGAAAACTTTTTTTTTTTTGAAACATCACGAACTCTTCATTTTTTAACTGGTGTAAAGACTCAAGTTTAAGATACAAAAAACAAAAGACCTGTTTTCAAAGGACAGCCTAATTTTGCTCTTTGATTTTATAACTCCACGCCAGTGAAATGCATAGAAGAAATCACTCTGGATAAAATAGAGGTAAAGATAAATGTGTATCAGTCATGAATTTTGATCAAATAAAGGAAAGATGTGCAGAATCACTTTTCCATTAATGCATATGAGAATTCTGTATTAATGCACAAGTTCACTCATCTGTGATCTAAAGAGAATAAAATTTTATACTGTGGATACAGATAAAAGTGTAAAAATACACAATATTTTCATTACTAGGATTATAATTAAGGCCTATTTTGAGAAGAAAGCAATTATTTTTACTGCTGTGAACTGTGTATAAAAAAGAGGCAACTGCTCACTATAATAATGCCATTTTAATGTTTTATTTTCTATTTTTTTTAACTGTGCAACTTTTAGAGACATTTGCTGTGTTTTGTGCTTTTTCAAACTTTGGGAAAAATATTTCCTGCATATATTTCACTTTGATCTCTGTCCATCTTCATGCAAAACCTTGCACTGTTATGTACTGGTGAATAAAAATATATTTATTAACATTTCCTGATGGTACAGAATTCACCTCACTCAGTGGCAAAGATTGAGAAGGAAGTATCTTGACAAAAGGGAAAATAGATCCTGAAGCTCTTGTGGGAAGAGCACATGAAAAATATTGTATGCAGATATTCACTTGCTTCTCACAGATAATACTGAAAGTTCTCTTCCTAGAAGATTATGCCATAAATATGCTTGTGTAAGTCACTGGAAGAAAAAACTGTCAAATAAGTTTGGGATTTCAATTTCAGTTACATTTCTTGAGTTATAATTCTATAAAATTGACCATAAAAGTGTTAATGTCATCATCAAAGACACAAGAAAAAGAATGAGAGAACAGAGCACACCAGGGGAGAAGAGGCAAGCACCTTCCTAGATTAAAAAACTTAGTTATAGCTGGTTTGATTAACTGTGGAATTAGCACCTGTGATAGCAAGATGATTTTTTTTTTTCCCTGAAAGGATCAGAACAGCTGCTAAGGAGAAGACACACATGATGACATGTCCAGGAATTACTTAACCCAGCAAAAATCTCCAAACATACACTAAGGTACTGGAAGGGAAGCATAGCTGTTTAAAGGGAGTGTGTATGACATGCAAGATTCATACTTACACTTTTCATAAAGATATGCCAGAATTTGCAGATTCCTTCTGCATTTACACCTGGCAAACATTAATAACAAAAGAAGGATTCCTCCCTCATTCCATTGTATTGCCATTTGGATTACCTTTGAGAATAGGCCCTGGGAAAATGCTAATAACACAAGTGAAGACCTGTGAATGGATGAATCCTGCTGGACATCTGGGTGCAATGCTCACAAGGGAACTAACAGACAATCCACCTGTGGCATCAGCGTGGCCTTTTGGATCCTGCTTATGGAAACACAGTGGTTGCCCTGTTTTGGAGGATGTCACAAAATGTTACAGATCTACACGCTGAGAAGGAAGGAGGAACAAAAAAGAGGAGCTTTGTTCTCCTTCCCTATTAATGAGATTGATTTGTCACAAGCATGAGGATTGCTAATGGAAAGAGTTTTACTTTAATGTTGTGTGTTTGGCTGTGTAGTTGCCACGTCTCTGGCTGCATAAAGTCTGTATAATTCTGAGAAGCTTTACCTGCCTTATTCTTTCTGGTATCCTATTCAGCTGGAAAAATGTCAAGAAACAATGAGACTAGAACAGCTTTGGTGTTGCATCTAGTAGGCTTATTTGACTTACAATCTTGACTAAGTATTTTAGTGATTTCATGCAAATGCAGTAGAATCTGATCTATCGCTAAACATGAGTTCCACTGTAGACATCATTATACAATGGCTGAATAAATCTATGTTAAAGAATAGACCCTTTCCCCCACGTGATGCACGGCATACAACTATATATTATTTCCATAGTCAGTAAATACTGCAGAGAGATTTCTAAAAGATTAGATGCCTCTGAAAGGTATCTTAAGGTATCTTAAAAGCTGGCAGCTTTTAAGTGTTGCATAGCAAGAGTGATTCACTACCTTTAGGCAAAGAGAAATTACAAACTGAGGGTAATTTTTCCATTCTCTTTTAAGAAATGTGAAATAGAAACTTCTTTGTTGCTACATTTTATATGAAGATTAGGTCCTTAACAGAGAAAGTCACTATTATCATGCATAATATGGTATGCATCCAAGCAGAAGGAACAGAAAATATTTCATCTGATATTTGCAGCATTTTAGCATTTGCTATGTATTACTGTAAAGTGGGGAGTATTATAGATAATAACAGATAAAAATCATCCACAAGAAGAGAAATAAGTTCTGTGTAGTACAGACTTATGTGTATGAGTTTTTTAAAATTATATATCTTTGTAATATTTGAGCAGAAGTCTGTCTGTTGTGCCCTGTTGCACTGGGCATGTATGACTTGCATAGCATAAAGACAAAACATTACGTTATAAAAACTTGTCCTTTTAGCACTAGGAGAACCCAGAAATACTTAGAGACAGACAGGCAATGTTTTAAGTTTTCACCAACCGGCCTACCCTGGAGGTGCAGTAAAACCTGGGTGCTGCTAATGCTCAAATTAGTCTTAAAGAAGACATGTATGGATGGATTTTTGAGCAAATCTACTGCAGAGCAAAGTCCTAATCTAATGGCTCCATACAGCTAAAATTTGTAGTAGTCCTGAGCAACTCGCCATAGTTGCATCCCTTTAACATGTCACAGATGATGTCACAGCAAAATCAAACACCTTCCTGACCTAACCTTCCAGCATAGCTCCTTGACAGCACTGCTCTAGAGTAAATCTACCTGGCCACTCATAAATCAGCTTGGTTTTAATTTAGCCTGCCAAATTAATGAGAATATAACCTCTGTGAAATACCACGCCAGAGCAGCTTATATACCAATCATATGAGTGTTCCTCCAATATGTAGCATAATACATAAGTAACACAAACTTCAGAACTATTATCTTTTGGCTTGAATCATCTGTATTTTCTTGAGATAAGGGATAATATAATTTCTTTTCTTTCTAGGTTTTTTAATTGCAAGACACGATCCTGAATGAATCTGGTATTGCTCTGAATTTGTGTCTAGAGTAATTTCTAGGAGAAACAAATAAAAAATTAGGAAACAACAAATTGGAAAACAACTGTTTACTAGTAGGAGGTGTTTGCTAATGCGTTATATCAGAGAACCAATTGGAATGACAATATTATTGAAGAAAAGTTTCTTAGGGAAGAGAAATTATTATATGGCAAGTAGAAACTGTTTAGACTCACATATTTAGTAGACATAATCCTGAAAGTAGAAGTAAGAATACAGTTAGACTAGAAATTGGGAATTCTTTGATATAAGACAAAATTCAGCTGTTCTTATGTTACTGAAAGGACACCTGAATGAATGCAAAGAGCTAGTCAGTGGGATCTTGGCATGATCATGTAAAGGAATATATAAGAGAAAATAAGTATAAAAGACTTCATTGAAATCTGGATGGCAAACTGACCTGCTGTGGAGAAAAAAAAATAGTAACAAAAAGGGAGAACTATGGCTGCATGTGCTGTTATTTAATGGATGAGAAAAACCAGATATACAAGGTCAGAATTGAATAGGCTCAATGAAAATAAATAAAACAACCCCCCTATTGAGAATCAGGCATTATTTTGTAAGAGAATGAAACTGAGACTTATTCTGTAAAGGGGAGTGATGGTTAAATAATCCTAAGTGCAGGAAAGAATGACAGAGCTGTCAAAGAGCTGTTTATTACCACTTGGTTAATGAATTCTCTTTACAGTGGTAACCAGACCATAACATAACGAAAAATAAATTATGTGGATGTGCTGCATGACTACAGGTTGCAAGAGCTGGTGAAGCTCAATTTTGTTTGTTGAAAAAGTCTTGAGCAGTCTTGAAACTGATCGGGATTACTGCTTCAAAAGATAAGACATGTATGGAACACAACTTAAAAAGTAGCAAGAAAGAACTTGAAAATTTTTAAGTTCTTCAGCCTAATGTTAGCATTGGTTAAAGTCTTAGAAGAACCTCTTTTGTGAGTATCTGTGGGACCAAATATCAATTAACTCTCCAAAGTAGATTTCTCAATGTCAAATAGTGGAACCCAATGTAATTCTTCTTTTGGTAGAAAAGACTAGAAAACAAGGGACAACAGGTTGCATGAGATACTAGCTTTGGTATGTCACCATCCCGCTTGACATTCTTATTTGCAAGTTAAGGAAAGATGGTCCAGATGAAATGGTCATCCACTGTACCCTTCTCAACTGTAGCTCTCAGTCTGGGAAGTCATTCCAGTATTGCACAAGCCTGTCTAGAGAATGCTTCTGTTCAAGATTTTAGTTAATGGCCTGGAGGGAGGAAAACAGAACATATTGAGAAAGTCTACAGATATTTCTGGAATACTGAGGGTTTTAAAAGTTTTTGAGGGGAGAGAGGAGGACTTGCATTCAGAGTGTTCTTATTATAAATAGTTTAAACTGCAAAGGACATTCCTGTGATTCCTTTTGTGAATCCCATTAAAAAAAAAAGCAAATAATATCTGCTTTATTTGTATAGATTATATTGTTAAAGGTTAGTTTTTCTTTAAATTAAAAGCATGAGTATATAGACACAAGGGAAAAATGTCTTAATTAGCAGTCAATCGTTTTCGCAGAATTGATTAACCCTGGTATTCATTGCACTAAACCCCACAAGAAGAGGAAGATGTCCAGATATTTTTTGAGGGATATCTGAGTAAGATTATCATTATTATTTAAACAACTGACATGATTAAAAGCTGTTTTAACTTAACCCAGAAGAACAAACCAGGCTGGATAGATGAAATAAGCTGTAGTGCCCATTTAGGAACAAGCAATCAAGCATAATCACACATCATATGAGCACAGAATTACAGAATCACAGAATATACTGAGCTGGAAGGGATCCATCAGGATCATTGAGATCACCTCCTGGCCCTGCATATATGTGATATGTGGGGGAAAATCACAAAACTGATTACTCTGAGGGGAGATACTATTGGAACATGATGGGAGGTGAACAGAAGAGTCTATTATTATAGGATGACAGTGAAAAAGCAAATTTAAAAGAACAGTTAATGCCCTATTCTGCACAACAGCCCATAGTCTTACTGCTAGGGAGAGGATACAAACACAAACCATCAGGCTGTGCAAATAGACAACACCAATTTATACGAATGGAGAATAATTTTATGATAGCAAAACAGATATTCCTGATATCTCTTTTTCCTTTGTGGATTTTCTGTGTGGAAAAGGACTCCTGGAATCAACTGTGAACTTTTTCCCGACTGTTTGGTATTGCAGACTCCTTTTGTGCTCCCCCAGTGCAGTTGCATTAGTTTTTTTTTTTTCTTGGAAATATGTCAGTGGAAATGCAGGCATGTCTGACCACCTACTGTTTGGTGTGAAATGGAGGAATACAGTCTGCAGTGGTGTTCCGTGACATGTGACTCTAAAGCTTTTCATTAGAATAAACAAGGATAGGAGGATCCCTTTAACATTTCTATCTGTAGTTTTTTTTGTGTGTATATTTTCTGAGCTGAATGGGCAAGATATTGAGGGAATCTTATGTACTTTCTCTATTATAAGACATCAGATTAGTAGAATCCTTGGTCCATTTCTCCTGTGAGGACTGTAAAGAGAGTGATTTGACCAGGAAAGCTGTGTGGACAAAAAGCTTCCTTCATCATTGTGCTAGACTGCTTATGTGAAATTCGTGACAACCTTTGAGCCAAAAACCAGATATAAGAAATTAAATAATACTGGCCTTATGGTACAAAGTCAGCCCATCAAAAGGTGTAGAAGTATCTCAAACTGCTGGTTCACTGCTTTGTGTCATGTGATGGTAGTGATTTTGATCTATTACTGGGAGCTCTAAAGTCAGACTCAGTGTGTCATGAAACTGTGGACTAATGCCTCAGTTGTAGTTATTTTCACAAGTACATCCCAACTGGTATAAAAAACTTCTCTTTTCATGGTGTGTGTCATGGTTTAACCCACACTTGAGTACCACGCAGCTGCTTGCTCACTCCTCTGCTGCCTGCCTCCCCTCCAGTGGGATGAAAAATGGAAAAGAAAAGAAATATTTGTGGGTTGAGATAAGAACAATTTGACAATTGAAGAAAAGTACCATTATTACAATAATATCAATGATAATGATAACAATAATAATAGTAATGACTTTTGTGATAAAGAGGTGGAGACTGAGAGAGAGGTATAAAACCCAAGAGAAAAAAGTGACACACAATACAAGATCGTACCCCCTGCTGACCACTTCCTAGCCCATTCCCCATTCTCCTAATCATCTTTCCTCAATTTACATCCAGGGCATGATGTGCTGTGTTATGGAACATCCCTTTGACCAGTTTGATCAGCTCTCCTGGCCACGGTCCCTCCCAGTATCTTGTGCACCTGCTTGTTGACAGAGAATGAGAAAATGAAAAGTCCTTGATTTAGGGTAAGCACAAATTAACAACTACTAAAACATCAGTGTGTTATCAACTTTATTCTCATGCTGAGTGTAGCACTGTACCAATTAGGAGGAAGAAAAATATCTCTACTCCAGCCAAAATCAGGACAGGATGCATGTTCTTATTTCTACATTGCAGTTTGTCACCACTCACTTTTGGCATTATCAGAATGTATAAGATGGGCTGCACCCTGGGCCATGGGAATTGAGTGTACTCCAAAATGGTATTCCTTGTTTACTCCTTTTTAGACTGGGAAATTTCAATGGTTCAGTGATTAAATCTACAGATTCCACTAAGCTATGCAAAACCAAATGAGGTGTGATGCCCTGTGGCATGAGGTAGGAATGACTAGTCACAGATGTGTGTAACATATAATGCATAATAAAACTAAGAAGCTCTTCTGGTCAAAACAAGGTTTATTGTGGGAGACAAGGTGCAAACGCATGTATGACAGCTACTAAAATTACCATGGAAAGAAGGACACTGATTGACTGCAGCCAAACCCTTGCCTTTGCCCTGAGCCTACCAGTTTTCAAATTGCCTGAAATGACCAGTACTCTGCAGATGACCCCAAAACCTCTGCAAAGCAAATTAGTTACTGAACATTTGGGGTTTTTTTATTCTTTTTTAATATATTCAAATAAATTTGTATATAAAATATGCATTTATCATATCCAGCTAGTGTGAATATAATTTATGAGTGATTATATATTCACAGACTGGAAGAGGCATTGTGATGGTGAAAAATACACTAAATACAGATTTTCCTAAAAAAGAAAGGTGGTGTTGAATGTTTTTATTTTTAAAATGGGTGAGTACTTTAATGATCCAACAATAAACCAGGGGAAGCAGCTGAATGCTCATGAACAGATGTAGAAATACCTCCAAACCTGCTGGTGAATGTGACACTTTATGGAGATGTATAGTGAAATAATGTACCACAAAATCTTAAAAGGCTTTTCAAAACTGGGAGAGATGATTATTCTAAAAGTTACTATAATCCTTCAATTTGCCTGCTGTGGAATAGTCTACAGCTAAACATTCTTTTCTCTGTCTATATAAAAAAAATTAGAAGTGTAATTGCTGTAAATTAGAACTTGAAGCTCAAATGAGACTAATTAAAACTGGATGTTGAGCATAGCCTGTAAAAAAAAAAAGTATGAAATATGGAAACAAACCATCAAAGTTTTGGGGTTTTTTAAAATGATCAAATGCCTACAAATCAAAATTATTTGGATAAGTGTTGGCGTAATTGGCAGAAAGAGAACAGCCTGTGCCATGTAAACGACCAGGCTAAATGATCAGAAATTCCTTCAGGATTTAATGTTCTCAGTTTCTGGGAAAAGTTGGTTTGTTTTTTTTTTTTGCTACTGCTAAACCTGCACTTTCACTAGCTGAGGATTCTGCATAACCAGCCACTGCACATTTTCTCATTTTATAGACATTGCTAATTTCAGCAATATCCCATTGCAGCAGTCCTGTGCCAAGGCTGCAGCCTAGTTTGGTGCCAATGTGAAACAAAATTAACAGAAGAAAATCTGGGTGTAGAACTGAAGTAGATTAACAATATTCAGAGCTATATGAATTTGTATCTGTTTAGATAAAGGAGCAATCCCTCTTCTCCCGTAGTCTGGGCAGTTCATCACAGAAAATTCTTGAAGTGTGCAACTGTAAGTATTCAGGTTTGTATACAGGGGTGTGTATATGACACATTGGGCATCAAGTTACAAATTCACAGAATTCACAGGTTGGAAGAGACCTTCAAGATCATCGAGTCCAACCCCTTCCCTAACACCTCAACTAAACCATGGCACTGAGTGCCACATCCAGGGATGGTGTCTCCACCACCTCCTCAGACGGACCATTCCAGTACTTTATCACTCTTTGCATAAGAAAACTTTTACCTAATATCCAGCCTATCTTTCCCTTGGGGCAGCTTGAGACTGTGTCCTCTGGTTCTGTCAGTTGCTGCCTGGTGAAAGAGACCAACCCCCACCTGACACAGCCACCTTTCAGGGAGTTGTACACAGTGATAAGGTCATCTCTGAGTCTCCTTTTCTCCAGGCTAAACAACCCCAGCTCTCTCAGCCATTCCTCACAGGGTTTGTGTTCCAAGCCCCTCACCAGCCTCGTCACTCTCCTCTGGACACACTCAAGCATCTCAACATCCTTCCCAAACTGAGGGGCCTGGACACAGCACTCAAGGTGCTGCAATGTACAAATACACCTGAATTACCACTGCTTCCCAATTGCTAAGCAGTAGCTAAAATAGGCCCATGCACTAGAAACTACTTTTCTTCAGATGTACTTCTCCTGGGATGCTTTAATCTCTGGTCATTTGCACTTCCAGTATATTCCTGTCCTCCGTGGTGTTACTAAAAGACATTCAGTATCAGCTACCACCTTCTGGGTGCTAAGAGTTTGTCAGCACAGCTGTGGGACTTTTCACACATCCCATATTGGTGCCCAAGAGCATTCCAATTTAATTAACTGGAATAGTGTGAGCTACCTGCCTCAGTTTATACTGAATTTGGTTATGGATCTGGGTCCTGTCAATGGCTGATGATTCCAAAACTTTTTAAATTATTAATAGAAACAAATAACTAGTAGTTAAGTAGTAATTAAATAGAAAAAAATGCCTACTTGTTCTGCTACTTCTTTCTTTCTATTGGAGAAACACTTTTAGCTGTACTCAGTGTTAGCCTAATTTCTTCCCCTGATGTGCATGAAATTCCAAGCCCATAAATATAAATCAACTACAAAAAGGTGTGTTTTACTTCATATCAACTGTGACCCCACATCTCAGAATGATAAATACTGGATATGTGTAGCTAAAAATCAATGAGACATATTTCTGTCCATTTTCTCACCATTTGTCAAAACCAGCCTGCCTTCTTGAGGGGAGATGGTCCTGGAGAGTACACGAACGTGAGCTGGCTGTTCCTTGGTCATAGCACATAGCCAGATTCTACAATGTTTGACCTGTATGCCTTACAGGCATGAGAAACTTACTGAATATGAGCAGAAAGGATTTCTGGAGCAGAGATAGTCTTCTGTTTTTGACTAACAAGCTCCAATATTTGCATATATAACGTATATAGCTATAACTGCTATAACTTACATGGAGTCGTTTGATCATTTTCTTTTAAAGGAAGAATTCTTCTTTAAATTATTACTTGCTTTGATGGTAGATTATATTCATCCCAGATAATAATTTTTACTGTACTTCTTTCAACTCTAGCGGTAAAATGCACATAGCATAAACCCTTGACCAGGGTATTAAAAGTTCAGGAACCAATAATTTAGTGACAAAGTTCTCCCCAGTTTAATTCTATTATGCTCACAGATTTAAGTGTATAAGAGATTAATATCCTATCAGCTTTTATTTGTTCTTTTTTTTTTTTTTTTTTTGTATTTCCATTCTCTGTATATGAGGAGCATTTGGCAGTTTCCCAGCTAAACAATGAATTTTAGCAGCTTAAGTCAGCCAGGACACTTCTTTCATTAGAGAGCTGATTAATTGATTCTTCTACATTGTGAAAATGTTTCTTCCTGTTTCTACTGTCTTTGTGAAATTGACTTCCTTAAATCTGTAATCAATTGACTAGGTTCCTCTTTAAATATTTCCTAACCTGTATTTCCGCAGTCCCACATGCACTAATACCAAATATACTTTTTACATCATCAACAAAAAAATCCCCCTTC
Organism: Chloebia gouldiae; assembly: GCA_003676055.1. Lineage (NCBI taxonomy): Eukaryota > Metazoa > Chordata > Aves > Passeriformes > Passeridae > Chloebia > Chloebia gouldiae. The sequence continues at coordinate 15,899,616 of QUSF01000011.1, forward strand.
CCAGCCCCAAATAAAGAAGTTGTCCCTAGAGAATATGACATAAACTGAGCTCATTTGATATTTAGATCTATTCAATGTGTTTCACTGATACTGCAGTGCTTGGATCACTTCTATTAAGACAGAAGTGGTTAGTGTAAGTTTCCACATCAATTTCAACTAATTTCAATGTTTTCAGGTGCACGTGAGGGTATTGGCAGCATCTCTGGCAATTCTGTGTACCTCATTGCAGCCCGGGCAGCAGCTGAGATCGGATTTAATTTTAGGATCACTAACCTGAACTGAAATGATGACTAAGAGAGAGTGGACTTTATAGGAAGATTACAAAATTCTATCAGTCAAGCTCAAAGGTGTTTCATCGTGGAACTTCTGGGGATTAAGTATTACATACACCAAGATTTCTTGCATTTTTCTGAATAACTGATTGCTAATCACAGGCATCTGAAAGGAAAAACAAAGATGCCTCTCTGGAGTACCACAGTGTTGTGCTTCATCCCAGCCACTGTTTGCATATACATATTTAAGGTATTCTCACCTACCTTTGTTTCAAGAGTCATGCTCAAGTAACTCCCTATTGTGTCCATATAATCATTTAATGTGTTGATCTGATTTAGACATTTAACATATTTATGTGCTTCCCTAAGGCAGAAATACCATTGAATCAGTGAAGAGTACTGATCTGTAACATCAAGCAGACATGAGACTGTGTAATTTGGTTCAGTAGCACTGAAAAATGTAAATGCCTGCCAGTTTCAACATTTTTATAAGTATTTTGCTGAATCAGGAGTTATCTCTAAGCATTCAAATAATCCCTGGTCCCTGGAATCGCTATATGTTAAAGGATGTGTTTTGCTACTCTAATTATGGGCTTTAAACTCTTAAAAAAAAGGCTTGCCAAAAGCAGAACATCTACCATTCCACTTCAATATCCGCATTATACCTTTTTGAAGAGAACTGGCGTAGCTTTTGCTTCTTCTGTGCTCTTTCTCATAGCTATTAGCTGAATTCTAAATGGAATTCTCAAAATTTGGATTGCCTTCCTGCAGCTGAGATGTATTTAAAAATTAATTAAACTGGCAGTTTCTGTTTGCCAGCTGAAATACATTTAAACACATTTTCATTCAATTTCAAAAGATGGAGTTCCTTTCTGACAGCTTGTTACCTAATGCATTCCACCAGACCAGTGTCTTTCCAGCAAAAAAAACATATTTTATCTTTCTAAGGATATGCAGTAATCTAACTTGCAGTGTTCCTATTTGAAATCTTGCCTGTCTTTGACTTAGAGTCTGCTACTTGCAGTCTGTATTTGATGCAGAATTTTAACCTTGTGGGAGTGTGTGAGAACTTTGAACTTCGGTGGAACTAGGATTTTATTCACAAGTTTCATACTCTTATCTATTAGATAATTTTTGGTCCTTTTCTGGTTTCTTTCTCTGACTTACAGATATTTTGTGTCATATGTAGTGTCTACAGTAACATCTACATTTTCACATGCAATTGTATGTTGGCAATTGTTTAACATGGTGACATATGATGTCTTTGCAGAAAAAAACAGCTCTGCATTGTTTTCCTGGGCAACAAGTAGGACATTTACTGTTAGCTATGGAAACCTTAATGGCAGAGCTGTCAGGCTTTGCTTCATTACTGTTGTACACTTTAAAATGCTGAATGCTCCCCAACATTTAAAGCATAATGCAGAAAAACATTTTCATAGATAGTGACTTGTAAGTTACACAAGACTTTGCTTAGAAAAAGAAACAGCAATGACAGAACTTTAAGACAATGGTCTTTAGAATGGTTTGTGTCCTGCAAGGTATGCACAAGAAAGTCTGTTGGAGTGTAGAAAAAGAATATTTTTTGTCGCATTAACAAATAAAATAATACTTTAAACTCTCTTTATTTTATTTTTATCTTATCTCTTATATTTTATATTTTATGTCCATTTTATGCAGCTGTGGGCTGCAGGTTGACATTTTTGAAATACACAAACCCTACTACACTTAGTATCCAGAGAAAAGGTAAAGAGTAGTGACCACATACATGCACTCACAGAAGTATTAGACATTTAGTCCAATTAAGCATCCTGTTGTGGGAAAAAGAAGATATAGCTTGTAGATATCAAAAACTTCTGGTCTCTTACACAAATCATGGTTTACCAGTCTAAAACCACAAGTGTAGAGACAAGTGAGCATCCTGGACCTTTGAAATCAGGCTATTACCATGACAAACCCAGAGACAGATGTTAAGTTACTACAACTGATCTGCCAGGAAGAAAATACATGTCTAGTTTGGTTTATTCTAAATTTTTTGGGAAAAATCCGTCCTAGTGCAGAAATGTTGATTGCAATGACTGTGAGATGTGGACCTGTTGGAGCCAGTCCAGAGAAGTCCAGAGTTGATCAGAGAGCTGGAATGCTTCTCTGTGAAGACAGTCTGAGACAGCTGGAGTTGTTCAGCCTGGAGAAGAGAAAACTCTGGTGGGACCTTGTAGCACCCTCCAGTAATGAAAAGAGAGATGGGAAAGGACTTTTTAAAAATGCAAGGAGTGATAGGATAAAGGGGAATGGCTTAAGCTAATGGAGGGTAGATTTAAATTGGATATTAGGAAAAAATTAATTACCAAAAATGTGGTGAGACACTGGAACAGGTTGCTTGGAGAAGGTGTGAATGCCCATCTCTCAGAAGTGCTGGAGGCCAAGCTGGATAAGACTCTGAGCAGCCTCATCTACAGAAGCTGATCCTGCTTGTGAATAACTCTCCCTGTGGACTAATACATATTTATTTATTTATTTACAGAAATTAAAATACTTTTGATTTGAGAAAATTGGAGAGAGAAATTCTGGCTTTATACTTCTTTCACTATTCTTATCCATTTAAGAAATGAGGGATAAGTTCATGTAACCTAGCAATGATAAACATGAATCTAAAATGTTGAAAAGAAGCCTGTCCTCATTTAAGACAATTAAATGATCTTCAGTGCAAAACCATCTTGTTTTCTAAATGATCAGAGCTTAACCTATTGCTTCTGTCTGAATTTTGAATATTTTTGGGGAAGCTGGCTTACCTATATATATCAAAGGGACATATCCATGCGAGCAGATCTATGTTCTATATTTTATGAGTATTACATATGTGCTTAAAATACTTTGCAAAATCAGCATACTCAGCTCTCTGGGTGAAATAAACAACAGCTGAGAACAGAAGAAAATAATTTGTTGTTTGATGAAGAGTCTTATTCCAAGAATCCATTTATTAATTGATTTTTTGCTTACCTCAATCTTTATTTTAATGTAGTTCTGCAGAAAAGCTGTCCATATACACTTGATAAACCTGTTGCCCTTACAGCTGTAGAACTTTCACTAAAATCAGTGCTAGTTTCCCTGAAGCACAAGTTGCTTTAAGTTATGACTAACTACATTCCTGTTGTGGTCATTCTGTGAGCATCATCCTATGCGAAATTTTAAGATCCACCTCAGGTATGAAGGAAAACAGTAGTCTAATATAGAATAATTAAACTAATAAAGATTTGCTTGCAGTGAATCTCAACAGAGGACAAATAAAAAATGGAAAAATAAGTTAGAAAAAGTAGCATGTACATATTATAACCAGAACTTCTTTTGAGGTGGCCTTCATTACAATGGCCCCCAAAACAGCAGGCAAACAGATTTTTACATAGGTCACAAGAATTATAGAGTGAGCACTGGTTAAAATATCATCAGAATGACATGGCAAACATTACAGGAAAAACTGGTATATGCCCAAAGTCACACATGTGGATCCTGTGGGTGAGTAGTGATACCTTCAGGGGTACAGGCATCATGGAGAAATAAACCACAATTGTCTCATAGAACAGTATGCAGTTGGTCTTGGATATATGCATTGGATTTTACTGGTCTTGGATATATGCATTTTTACACTACCTTTGCTTTAAAGGAATGACACTTTTGCATTTAGTATCTTGCAACTGGTGCTATTCCCTTCATTTGCATCTCATTAAGAAAGGAGGAACATGCTTAATTAGATGAAAAAGATACACTATTGTTGTGGTAGAGAGTAATCAAGAAACAATTGAACAACAACTTTTTTCACTCTACCTTCATTCTTTCATTCAACCAACTTAAATGTGGAACAATGGATTAACATGTAGAGCAGCCAAGATCTTCATCCTACATTTACTGACCAGCTTAAACAGCAGTGAGTTGTTATCTGTCTATGTGACTGAGGATATTGAATTTTAGCTGTCACAGACTCCATTGAATCCTACTGTGTTCTCAAGTTTGTTATAATTTGTGGCCCTTACATTTTGATGTAACTATCCTGATTTACAGTAGCTAGGAAACCAAACTCAAACGTCTTAATAGTTAGATTTATTCCAAATAAATTCCACTGTTCTTAATCCAGGAACATTTTTCTGAACTTTTAAATTTAAATATTAATATGAATTCCCACCTGCTCTCTCAATTAAAAATATGGACAGTGCTATTACTTATTGAAAAGGCTTGAAACAGATTTCTTTACCTAACCACCAAAAAGATGGGTGCAAGAGAAACCAAATACTGTACAGAAATAAAAGTTTGCTCCAAACTACCTTCACTGACTAAGGTAACTCAAGGAGAGAGAAAAGCTCTTTACAGAAGTAGCTACTGATAATGATCTTTTGAATTTGTTACTGGAAACAGTAGGTGAATATTTCACATTTATCAAAGTGAAACCTCTCGGGAAAAAGAACTTTACAGGCTTTTTTTCTAATGGGGCAATGTTTGAAGAATCACAACAGAGAAATATGAGACAGATAAAATCCAGATAGAAGTTATTTCTAGGCTTTTCTCAGTGTACAAATAGAAAGCTTCCTATTAAAAATGTAAAAACTCATTTATAATCCTTTACACAATATATAATTAAACTGTTCAAACTTTGCCAAATACTAAATAAGGGCCAAGAGCAAAATATCCTTTCTTTTTAAACCTGAAGTTTCAATGACCTTAATTACATTAAGATAAAAAATGTATAGAAAGATGTATGAACAAATTATGTCTTGTTTTTGAACATACATTAATCATTAACTGAAACATCTCTCAAAATTTCTCCAGTAGGTCTATAGTGCATAATTGCCCAATGGGGGCTTATGCCTTCCCGTTGAACTCAAATCTGTGGTCACTCCACAATCATTTGTCTTAAGGAGTCGAGCTTTTCCCCACTGCAGTAATTTCTATACAACCAACTTGACTTTTTATATTCAAGTGCTGGGGAGCAAATGATGTTTGGATCCCCGGAGACTTAAAAGAAAGGATACCTGGTGACAGAAAGGAAAGACAGGCATTTATCACTTTTTGAACCTTATTTGCTTACCTTCCACTTAGTGAATGACCAGGTAGAATTACAGAAGCATAGAAACATCAAGGCTGGAAGAGACATCTAAGATCTATCATGTCCAACCACCTGCTCAGCACCACCACTGTTAGCTCTAAATCACTAAACCGTATTGCCCAGCAGCAGATCCAGATGCCTCTTAACTCCAGAGATGGTGACTCCACCCTCTCCCTGGGAAACCTATTCCAGTGCCTGACCACTCTAACAGTGAAAAAATATTTTGTAATACCTAATCTGAATCTCCCCTGTCTCAGTTTAATGACATTTCCTTTAGACCTGTCAGTGCAGGCAGGGTAGCAGAGAGCAGCCCCTACGTGGCTACACCTTCCTTTCAGGGAATTCTAGCAGTGATGTCACCCCTGAACCTCCTTTTCCTGAGACTAAACAAACCTAGCTCTTTCAGCCATTCAGCAAATGATGGAGACAGTCTTTGAGTCTCCTTTAGTCAACCATGTATTTATAGAAACCATTTTTATTTTTAAGTGTAGCAGCCAAATCTAGTTGCAGTTGGACTTTGTCCCTTCTAATATTTTCCCTACATGACCTCGTGACATCCTTGTAGTTGTCCCAGGTCACCTGACCTTCCTTCTAGAGTCAAGAGATTCTCTTTTTTCCCCAGGTTCCTGCCTAAGCTCTCTGCTCAATCAGGCTGCTATTTTTCCCTGGTAACTTGTCTTCCTACACCTTGAGACAGACCGGTCCTGAATATGTCACCATTCCTTTTTAAAATATATTAGCCTTCCTGAACTCCTTTGCCTTCCAGGACTGAGTCCCACCGGACTCTGTCAGTCAATCTCCTAAACAGGTCAAAGTCTGCCCACTGGAAATCCATGGAGGAAGGTGCCCCTCTTTCCTTCAACCAATATTGAAACCTCCAACATTTCTGTTGCTCCTGACAGTCACTGAGCAGCACATCACCCATCTTCCTCCGTTCACAAACAACAGGTCCAGCAGAGCACCTCCTCAGGTAGGCTCATTTTTCCAGTTGTATAAGGATATTCTCTTCCACACACTCTGAGAACTTCCTAGACGCTTCCTCTCTGCTTTGTTGCATTTCCAGCAGACATCTGGCACGCTGATGTCCCCCATGTGTACAAGGGCTGGTGACTGTTCTGGCAGCTGCTTGCAGAATGCCCCATGTGCCTGTTCTGCCCAGCTGGCTGGTCTGTAACAGAGCCCCTGCAGACCTGCACCCTGCTGGCCTTCCTCAGTCTTCACCCAGAGGCTCTCAGCTGTTGTCTTCATCATCACCAATCAAATCACTCCCTCCACTTCCCTTGCTGTCTCTTCTAAAGAGATTATAGCCACCTGATGCAGGACTCCAGTCATGAGAGTCATCCCACTACGTTTCCATTATAGAAATCACCACAGAGGAGGATGCAACCACACTTAAAACATAAACCTCTAAATATATGTACAAGACTTAAGACAGAAAATGGAATATAGTGCAGAAGAGGACTGATAGAAAGTGAGCAGTAGATGTATGGCTCCAGTGGTAATTTTCGTGGAGTTGTCTTTAGAAAAATCTAAGAATAACTTTGTACAGTTAATGAATAAACTATGTTTTTTCTTAGTTTACATAATCAATGTTGAGTGGGGAGAAATATAATGCCCCACAGGGGAAGAAATAAAGAGGCTTTTTCCATGTTCCTTTTTTTTTTTTTTCCTAAAGGAGATGTACAGAAACAGGTAAAACCTGGCATTTTACTCTCCTCTCTGGAGAAGTGGAAAGATAAATTAATTGCTCCTCTCAGGGACATAATTTTACTCTTCTTTACAGTAATGCAATTGTGTATTGCAACAGACTGCAAGTTAAAAAAAGCTTGTCTAGCCTTTCATGACTAACATAAAATTTGTCTTATCAAGAAAAACTGTGATGAACCTTGAGGGATACATGATGTACTGGATGCATAAAACATATCGTGACTCTTTTGTATGAATAGTCATTAAGAGAAAATTATTGAAGAGAATGGAGAGGAAGGGTCTGGTTTATTAAAATTTTCTTAACACCTTGTTTTCAGTTGATTTTTTCCTTGTTTTTATTCTTGTTCTTGTTTTTGTTTTTGTTAGTTTTAATAGTGGCAAAGGTACTGGTGCTACAGTGATGATTTCTTTATGTAAGTAATTGGAGACAGCCTATAATCAAATTAACAAGCTGCCAGCTTTACAACTGAGTTCATTTCAATATGTGCCTATGGGCAAGCTTTTACATCTCAAAAAGCCTGCTTGTAGATGAAGATTCCTAGAAGATTTAACAGGATATTGCACTATAATTACACAGTTGTAATGTGCCATTCTGAGAGTTTTGAGGGCCTCAAAATCTGATCTCATCTGCTCAGGTGGATTAAAACCAAGGGACCCCTAATTAGGTGATATCAGGCTAAAAGAAACTATTAGTTTTTATTTATTTTGAATTTAACTGAGTGACGACAGAAACTGTGAAGAGGGAGTTCAGATGACTCAGCTAGGAAGGGAATGCTGAATATCTGTAGTATGTGTGACAGAGGTCCTGAGAGAACAGAAGTTTTGCTTAGAGCTTAGGAATTTATAAAGAGTGATTAATGGGATAGGAGACCAGAGAGGGGAGGGAAAAAAGCCAACCCAAAAACATTGGGAAAGACTTAATGTCATCAAAGAACAGCATCAGCACCCAGGATATAGCATGAAACCTCCCATACTCTTGTGCTAGTTTTAAGATCAGATCTCACTTCAATATAATTTCATGAGCCTTGTTCCATTGTAGCAGACAGGATCTGCGTAGCTTATCTTGATAGCAAACTCACCCATTAGGTTATATAATGTGTTACTCTCTTTGTGCTTTCAAGTGCCATGATTAACCAAAATACCTATTTATTGAATTTGTATGGTTTCCTTTGCTGATCTCCTTCAAGGCCATCTGGTGAATAGACTGGAAACGAGGTTGGGGACAGCGGCCTGAGCTACTCATTGGTATCCTGGCTTTCCTCACTGTTTGCTTCCCTGGTCAACCTAAGAGGGCCCACATTCTTGCTGTGATGAATACACAGAACTGATTGTTTCCTAGCAACACTGAGGACACATCTAAGATCTGTCTGGATTCAGACCGAACTATGTCAGGCAGGTTTATTCTGAACTGGCTTAATCCCATACAAACACAACCAAGACAGGGTGGTAGTGCTGCCTTTCATCACTCTATACCCAAAGCGCCAGGATTTTTAAAACTGTTTGAAAATAGACAGCAATTTCCTGAGGGGAAAAAAAAAGATTCTCTGCTGATGGAATTGGGTAGCTGAGCTGCTTTGTTAAGAACAGACTAAGAAACACTCTTAATACTTGATCATGGAAAGATTAAGGGGCTGCACGCTCAAGGCATCAACTTTTGTGGGTCTGGTTTTTGTGGGTCGCTGAACTCCATTTGTTACATAATCAACTGGGTGGTAAACTTAACCTGAAGCCCACTACTTAGCAGGGTGTTTAAAAGTTAATGAGCAGCAACGATGAATGAACCCTTATAAACTGACAGCGGGTAGGGGATGCTGCTGAGGGGGCATTTCTGCCTTACACTGTCCCTGGCTGTACACTCCAGATGCCTCAAGCACTAGCATTTGTGCATGGCACAGAGGTGGTACCAGGACAACTCATAGAAAAAGAAGGCATTGGCAGCTGAATAATTCCTCAAGAAAACATTTACTTCCAGCAAAAAAACCCACAACTTTTCTCCTTGACAGGCCCCAGATTCTTTGGAATACATGATGGTTTACTACTATGGTGCCAACTAAAATGCCCTAGATAAAGGAGATTAATAGATCAGCAAAGACAATATCCTCATGGCCTTTGTCAATGTCACAGTCTGTGTGGGCCTCTCTAACTCCAGGTGATTCATCTCTGTGTAGATAAAGCAAATTGTTTTTCATTTGAAAGGATAAAGTTAGTTTGCAAAGACTAGACATTTATTGTCTGTACATCAGCCCTGCTTTATTCCAAAAGTTGTATTTTTAAAATAATAGTATTATGTTAATTTCAATGTGAGAAAATTGAAGTGAAATCATAATAACATGTATTTTTTAAATTGTCATGGACTAATATACTACTGAACTGCAGGCACTACTGTTGAGCTCCAGCCAGCATGATAAAATTGGAGAGTTTATATCCTTTATAAATTTTGAAATTCTAGCTTTTGTCCTTGTTGATAAGGAGATGATGCTATGTAATTTACTTTTAATCTAATGTAGCATTGAAGTTCTGACATGATAAGAACAGAAGAAGTCATCAGTTGTTACACTTGTAACTCAATTGTAAGATTCATTCCAAACTTAGTTTGGAAAATACTGATAAACTCATTTAGATTGGCTTGATAGTTAAAGATGAGGCCTGTAGAGGTCTAGTTAGAGATGTTTTTTCATAACTTGTTGTTCTTACAGAATAAATTTTTGTTTCCTCTAAAATGAAATACTATACATATATAAAAATGGCAGAAATTATCTTTGCATTAAAATTCTTTAGAGCATAAATCTTTCACTAAAATTTATTTGAAAATCTTTTAATGTTAATTGTATTTAATTCCTTCTCATTTAGAAGCTAGTCTTTTTTGGAAGGAAGACATGGGTTAAGGATAACAAACAAAAAAAAAACTTCAGCATGTCTGCTAAAATGTATCCATAAATAAGGTCACAAATGAGAAAAAAATTAGAAATTATTACAAAACTTGGAATATATTGGCACTCCTTGTTTAAACAATTGTGCAAATGCTGTATAAAAACCTGTGAAAATCGCCTAAGATCTATAACACTCCTGTAAGTGGGTATGTATATTGTGCAAATAGTTTAAGCTAGTAATGTATTTTGATGTAAGATGAATGTGAATATTAAGTAAATGCATTAAATAATCTTAATTAGCTAAAAGGAAAGCCAGATTTAACCAAGAAGTTCCTCAGTGTTAGTCAGCAATTTTAGAATTGTACATTGGATGTTATTAAGTTGATTTATTTTGCAAACATTGAGAAAATATGAATTGTGACAGTATTTTTAATTAGATCGCAAATCTTAGAACAGAGTTTAAAAAAAAACATTCAGGCATCATTCTGGATTCTTGGGACTGCATTGCACCACACAGGTGATTCTTAACCAGCTTCTAATGCACCAGTTCTGTGCATTGCTGCCCCTTGTCTAACACAGGTGTGCTGATAAAAACCTCAGCAGAGCTGGAGCATTGCTCCGTTCCCCACAGCGTGACTAGAGATGACTAAGTAGATTCTCCCAGTGTTCTTCTGAAGTCAAATTAATTCTTAGCAGCTTTACTATCAAGAATGTGCACAAATGGTTGAAAGACATTCTCACAGATCTTCCTTCATCACAGGTGCACTGTGCGACAGAAGGGACAACACAGAAAATTTAGCCTAAATTGAAGCTTTTACACAATGTCAAAATTCTGAGAAGTCTCTATAAACTTATGAAAACTTACATTCACACAAACAGGCTTGAAAGTCTCTTTACTTCACAGGGGGAGAATATGAAAGCAAATATCTTCTAAAATTGATCTTATACTTCTGGACTTGCATAAAAGTTGTCCAATGATTTAGACAGCAGGCATCTCTAGTAACTTTTTCACTTAAGTGATATTGCTTGAATTTTTAGATTACTCATTTTAGATTAAATAACACTCATTTTAGATTACATGTTTACCTTCTATTATTTTTGAGAATGCTAGGTGAAATGGATTATCCCCTTTTGCTGAGTTATGGTGTAATTTTAGTTACTACTGTAAGCTCTTGGCAGAGAAAGGCAAAAATACCAAATAAATATCTGTTATAATAATAAATATCTGTTATAAATAATTAGTATCTGTCTAATAAAAATAATGGCCATAAGAGTTGTGGTAAGGCAACTGAATGGAAAGAGAATACGACACAGGAACTTACCATCAGCCTACTGTTTTCTATTATGACAGTGTCATGTGGGATATCTGAAGCAATGGAAAATATGGTCAATACCACAGGAGAAGAAAATAGACAGGTATTTCAGCATTCTGATATGGTGGTAAATCCTTCTTCTTACAGATTATTCCTCTGGGTTGACAGGCCCAGATTACTGATCTGGTTCTAAGTATGCAATAAAGAAGGAACAAAAATCTGACTGGCTTTGATGCAGAGCCATCTGAAGCTGAAATCGTGGCATGTGAACCCAGCTGTACCATCCTCAAGACATCTCAGAGCCATGAAGCAGCGCTGCTGCTTAGACATGTCTGCCATGAGCTAGCAGATCCTTCCAGGCCTGACCTTGGGTGCCACTGTTCTATGTTTGCAGAACTGGGAGTGTTAAGGAGCAGCTTGAGACATCTCTCGGTACTTTGCAGCACTTAAGTCAGGGCTGAAGCTGAGTGATGCACTCATGCTGTAGGCTCTGTTAGACCCCAGATGATCTTGCAGGATCACAGGAATGTCTCACTGCTGCACAGCGCCTAGTGGGACAGAGGTTGCCAGCTCTTGGCTGGCTGGACAGGGCTTTGTAGACAATTATCTGGCCCACTTTCTCTCTCTAAAGAGGAAAAAATATTAAAATGGCATAAAGGTGATTCAGAAGTTGAAAATTTATGCTTCCTTGATGTGTTATTGTACTGGCTTTGTAGTGTATTTACTCTGATTAGACTAATTGTAGGATTCGTTATTTTTTTATCCTGTTCAGAAGTATGAGCTTTACTATCCAGGATTTCAGAAACTAGCTATATCCAGAGATAGGACACGGGATAGTTCTACTACTGGTAACAAAAGTGACTTAGTTTCCTAGCTGATTCATCTTGTCCACAAAGTCAGGACTAAACAATTTACCAAATCTGGACTCATTTTGATCCAAAATAGTTTGGGGGAGACCTATGCAGGTAGACACGAGCTTTGGCCTTAAGATTTTCAGTCACCTTCTAATATATTTTGGTTTTTTTTATAGGAGAAAGCCTAAATTTTTTAAATTCCTGTGAAATATTTGGTACTTTATGAAGTGTGAGAGATATCCTGAAGTGGATCTTATGGTGAAATGCATGTCCTTGTGTAAAGAGGATGTGTTTCAATGATACTGCCACTTCAGACACAAAGTTCTTGTTTGCTTCTCTGTATTTTAAAGTTACAGATGTTTCTCAGAATGACTTTTGAGCTGTGTGGAGTTGTAAGAATTCCTTTTGACTACACTTACAAGATGCCTAAATAGAAAATTCAAGAAGGTACTATAGGTTGCCTTCAGCCACGTTTCCTTTCAGCTGTTTGAGCTTCTCTCACAGAAAACTGTACACACTCTATCAGTTTCAGTGAGCTGAAATAATTAATTTCCTTGTCTCCCTAGTTGCTTAACCCTTTCATTTAGAAAGCATTACTGGAATATACTTTCTGGAATATCACAAATACTGTATTTTATCATGGTGAAAAGTTAAAAAAACAAACCTGAGATTCATATCCTTTTCAAACCAAAGTGTAATAAGCTACCACATGAAGAAAAAGTTGTGATCAACTTGTGGCATTTCAGTTTTACTTTGACAAATAGATAGCAGTCATAATCTGAGAGCATCAAAAATATGTAGCCTCTCCTTTTCTACTCTTGAAAATTGTATAATGAAATTGCTCAGAAAAGACTGTTTTAACACCACTGTTAATGCTTCTTCTTTTTGTACTTACTGAGGACCCCCTTGTTTGCTGCAGCTGTATCTTATCTGAATAATATTAAAGTTTTAATTTGACTTTTTAAGGCTGTGCGTGTTAAGTTTTCATTTACTCTCAGGTCAGGTTGGACTGTATGAAGATACAGTTTTCCTTAAGAATTTCCCTAGATACTTTACCTAGGTTATCTAGAGACATTAGGACATCATTTAGTTACTTAAAAGTTTAAGTGGAATTTTGGTGTTTAAATGCTTAGTAGGATTAAAGACACTCTCACATCAAAAGAGTGAATTTTCCCTTCTTCTACATCTTCCACCTCCTACTCCCTCCCCTTCATCCATGGTTGCCTAAATTGCTTCTCGATTTAATTCTGAGAGAAATTCCAAATCCTGAAAAAATTAAAAAATTAAAGCCTATTTAAAATATTTCAGTTGAAAAAAGGACCCTGTCAACCTTTTCTCATTGGGTTTCTCACCAAAATGTGTCTGGGATTGACTTCACTTGGCCGTGTCAGCACAAAACATTTCTGGAAACAGTTTCCCCAAGAGCCTGCCTCCCCTGTGGCTTTGAAATGCTAATTTCAAGATAATCTAATTAGGCTAATGACTTGTCACCCAAGAAAGTTGAGTGAAATTTCCCTGCCTCCCAGACTTGTGATTTTATTTTATTTATTTGTTTTTTAATTTTATTTTTTTTTAAAGAGGTAGTTGCTTAGAACTCAACCATGCCATGCATTTGAGGGGACATTAAAAAGAAAATAGGTGTTGATAGTGAAGCCATAATGCATAATTATATATCGATTAAATTTCGTCTGTGTCTCAACAGCATTCAGTAGGACACAGATCTTGTCTCAGCGATCAGCTGAGAAAAAAGGCATGCAAGGGTGCAACTCTGATCTACTAATCCAGCTAATCTCTATGCTTTGGTCATTTACAGAGGGGATCGAAAGCTTAGGGTCAGAGAAATCCAGCCTCGACCCCTCATAAAAAGGAACTGTCCGGAATCTGTCCAGATGTTTTGAAGCTCCAAATTCAATTTGAATTAACTGAGAGAAGATGAAGGAAACCTGAGGGTGTGCAAAGCAGACTCTGTCAACCCCATCTCAAGTTTGATCAAGTCAGAATCACAAAATCTTCCTGTTAGATGATTACTTGGTTTTTTACATTTACTGAGCTTACATGGCAGAATTACAGAGCAGAATGAAAGATCACTAAAAATACTGAGCTGCAAGATAGTAGAAAACCTATTACTGAGTTATGTTGGAGAACTTTTGTTTGCCTTTCACAGAAAGATAGAAGCCTGTAAATATCACCAGTAATTTTTTTTAATAGCAGATTATTCCCAGGTTTGTGACTGTTGGTTCTATTTACTGAATAATACCTGAATTGCTTATGATATGCCAATCCAACACTGTTTTATTTAAGATTGTTCTCAGTAGTATGTTTCTCATTTCACTTTCAGACACAGCATTTCCCCTCCTATTGGACTGAACTACGACCTACAACATTTTTTGGTTTGGGATTTCTTTAGTAATTTTTACCATTTCTTTTTGTTGCTGTCGCTGCTGTTACTGTCGCGAGAGGACAGTCGTTTCTCTATGCGCGGTACCGTGATTCGGCCGTCGGAAGGGCCGGGCGGCAATGCTGCCTTTGGTTCTAGGGGAAGTGACGGGCGGGCCGGCAGCCAAGCACCGGCGCGGAGCCCCCGCCGGCAGGGCGCTGGGCCGGGGGCGTGAGCCATCACCAAGGGAAGGTTCTCCATCGCTACAGCACTAACCAGCGGCTGAGCAGGAGCCTGGCGGGCTATACAGGGGTCCCTCCCGAGACACACCAGCGCCGCCCGCGCTCCCCTTCCCTGCGCCCTCACGGCCGGTGCCGCTGCCCGGGCACGTCCCGCAGTCGCTGCGGCGGCCGGGCAGGGTCGAGCCTCACGGCCAGGCCCGTCCTGTCCCGGCCGAGCCCCGCGGCAGCCGCGCCCTCGGGCGGCCGGCGCCCGCCTGCAGGTGGCGATCGGCACCTCCAGCGCCGCCCGCTCGGCGCCGCCGGCCCGGGCAAGCCCGGGGCGCGCTGCCCCCGCCGCAGCGGCAGCGCCTGCTCGCAGGATGCCCGGTCCCCTGCCCTGCTCTGCCCTCCGCCCCGGCGCTGGTCCGGGAAGAGCCCAGAGCCAGCGCTGCCGGGCGCGGAGCTGGGAAGCGATTTGTAAAGGGCGGGGGGTAGGAGGGGGGAGTCGCGGAGAATTTATCTGCGGTGTCACTCCAACGGGAGGGGGCGAAGGGAAATGACATCGGCGCCCACCCGACGATGGCGACCCAGCGAGACCACCGCGGAAGGGGAGGGGGGGACGGGGACGGGGAGGGGCGAGAGTAAGGAGGGAGGGAGGGAAGGGTGGAAAGCGAGGGGAACGCGGAGAGGCAGAGCGAGGGGCAGAATCTCGGCAAGCGGCGGCAGCAGGGCCGCCCCCACCGCGCGGGGCTGCGCGCTGGGCAGAGGCGGCGGGGATGGGCGGGCGCGGGGCGGCTCCGCCAGCCGCCGTCCTCCGAGCTTCGGCCGCCTCCCGCCGCGCTATATAGGGGAGGGAGGGAGGGGTGGTGGAGCGGGGGGTGCCCGGCGTGGCGAAACCGCACGGGGCGCCGATGCCTCCTGCCAGGGGAGCGCACAAGTGACCGGCATCTCTTCCCATGTCTGTCTCCTGAAGCGACCCCCCCCCACCCCCCGCCCGGCATGGATGTGGCCAACAATACTACCTCCCCAGCGCGCTCCCCCGAGGGGACAAGCGGCCCTGGGCTCGCCGAGATGACCCTGGGCTACCAGGTGCTCACCTCCCTGCTCCTGGGCACGCTTATCCTGTGCGCCGTGAGTGGCAACGCCTGCGTGATCGCAGCCATCGCCCTGGAGCGCTCCCTGCAAACCGTGGCCAACTATTTGATCGGTTCGCTGGCCGTCACCGACCTCATGGTCTCCGTGCTGGTGCTGCCCATGGCGGCTCTCTACCAGGTGCTGAACAAGTGGACGCTGGGGCAGGTCACCTGCGACATCTTCATCTCGCTGGACGTGCTTTGCTGCACCTCTTCTATCCTGCACCTGTGCGCCATCGCTTTGGACAGGTACTGGGCCATCACGGACCCCATTGACTATGTTAACAAGCGAACTCCCCGGCGGGCGGCCGTGCTCATCAGCCTGACCTGGCTTATCGGCTTCTTGATATCCATCCCGCCCATGCTGGGCTGGAGGACGCCGGAGGACCGCTCAAACCCCGACGCCTGCACCATCAGCAAGGACCACGGGTACACCATCTACTCCACCTTCGGCGCCTTCTACATTCCGCTTCTTCTCATGCTGGTGCTCTACGGTCGCATATTTAAGGCGGCACGCTTTAGGATCCGCAAGACAGTAAAGAAAGCAGAGAAGAAAAAAATCGCCGACACCTGCCTCACTCTCTCTCCGGCCACCGTGAAGAAAGGCAACGGGGAGCCCAGCAAGGGCTGGCGGCGGACTGCAGAGCCCAAGCCCGGCACTTGTGTCAACGGCGCGGTGCGGCAGGGCCAGGATGGGACCGCCCTGGAGATCATTGAGGTCCAGCACTGCAACAGTTCCTCCAAGACTCACCTGCCGCTGCCCAGTGAGGCGTGCGGTTCCCCACCGCTGCCCTCTTTCGAGAGGCGCAACGAGAAGAACACGGAAGCCAAACGGAGAATGGCTCTGTCCCGGGAGAGGAAGACTGTCAAGACCCTGGGCATCATTATGGGCACCTTTATCCTCTGCTGGCTGCCGTTCTTCATCGTGGCCCTGGTCCTGCCCTTTTGTGACAGTAAGTGCTACATGCCCGAGTGGCTGGGGGCAGTCATCAACTGGCTGGGCTACTCCAACTCCCTTCTCAACCCCATTATCTATGCCTATTTCAACAAAGACTTCCAAAGTGCTTTTAAGAAAATTATCAAGTGCAAATTTTGCCAGCAGTGAAGCCCACCGCTCCGGGACGGAGCAATGGGGTCCTGTTACTTCCTCCACGCCCCTGCCCCTGAGCCGCAGCGTGCCCCCGCCCAGCCCCTGCACAGCCCTTCCGAAGGGCGGGGGACTCCGGCTTCCCCGCTCCGCGCAGTACGCCCGAGTCACTCGCTTTACGCCCGCCGGACAAGCCCTGCGGGTCACGGCAGGGCTCCGCTGGGAACGACGGGGGACGCCCGGCCCGGGAGGGATCCGCGGCCGCCCTCGTCCCTCCCGGCCTCCGCTGCCGAGCGCCGGCGCTCCCGCCTCCCTCCCACTCTCCATCGTTCAGGGTAGACTTAGGTTTGCAGGTTTGCTTGTGGTGGCTGTAAACCAGAGCGTCTGCCCGAGTAGCATCGGTAAAACAAAACCACCCTATGCAGGAAACCGCCGTGTCGGGGATTATTCTTGGATTTACGAGGCGACGGCAGTGGACTGGTCGACCACTGGACCGACCTCGGTCTGGGGGTGTGAGTATGGAGGCTGAAGGCGACTCCTCGATCAGGAAGGAGCTTTGAGCACGTTGCTTCTCTGTTTGGGAAACCCTCAAGTGGATGTTCCTGGGGGAAAACCTCCCGCGTTTGGTAATCTTGCAAAGTACTTACAGCAACGTCCTCGCCTGCGTTACGTGTTGCCTGACAGCCCTCCTGGTATGCTAGGACCAGCCAGTTCACCGGGGTTCCCTTTGTTACAACACAGGGAAATTATAGAACTTTAAACCCCAACCGCACGCCTCATTATATATGGAGATTTATGGGGATTATTTTTTAAATGCCTTGGACCGAGTGTTTCCCAGCAAGGAAAGGCTTGGCGCCGTGCGACTGTCCCTGAGTACACCGCGCACGCAACGGCACAGGGAGTTTAAGCAGCCTGCGAAGTAGCGTTTCTTTATTTTTTTGCCCTCTCTTTTTTTTTTTTTTTTTTTTCCCTCCTTACTTAGACGCTTGAAAGTTTCTCCTGAGACATTGCGGTTGCTTTGGAGTCAGTCAGCTGCGGCACATTTTGCTCGGGAGAAAAAAAAAAAAAAGACAACAAAACGATCCAAACCTATCAACCAAAACATTGCCATGTGCTCCGTGGCAGTAGGGGAGGGGCCGAGAGCATCAGCCAGCGGCAGTCGCAGGTGGGGAAAATAGTATCTCGCCGCAGAGAAAGGATAGGCTCTCTCCTCCTCCGGGCGAGCCCCGGCGGAGGTAAGCACGACCTTCCAGTCTGGGAAGGTCTGAGAGCCGCGGCCAGAAGTAGGCTGAGGGCTCCGTCCTGAGAGTTCTCCTTGCTGACCTGGCCGGTTCCCAGGGCGGATCTGCAAGCCTCTACCGCTGGCCCAGTTGCTTGGCCCCGGGAAACCCGGTGTACTTCTCCTTCCCCGCCTGCCCGGGGTTGGGGCAGAACAGCGTTGCCCGCCGCAAAGCCCCTCCTGCCCCTCTGCCCCTCCACTGTCCATGCCTTTCCCTCCGGCTGCGGCCGGGAGCTGGAATCGCTTTCGGCCCAGGGAGGAGGGAAAGGCGCCGGGCCGAATATCGGCACTGGGCCGGCTGCCGCTTACCCCTGCGACGGGTTGCCTGGAATGAATGCTTGACCAAATATATATATTTTTCTCCTGTTTATTTTTGTGTAGTCTCTGTTGCTTGTAAGTAAAAGGGAATGTGAAATATGTGTGTCACGTGAATGTAAGTGTCCAGTAATTTCTGAACTTCAACCGCTTACATTAAACGAAAATAGTGCTTTTGACAACCTCCGATATGTAGCTGGTTTTCTGAAAATCTTATTTGGCCTCATTTTCGCAATTAAAGTGATCTTTGATCTTATCTCTTTGATCACTCCTAACCACACGTGTCCTAGATGCTGCTCTCTAAGTGTCGGAGTGTCAGAGGAGATACCCTAGAGCGATTAGGGAGACGAAACTTCTCCTGAGCACTCCGGTGCCCGGTGACTTTGGGAGTACCCCGCTCCGCGGTGGGCCTGGGCGGAGCGGCCGGGCGCCGCGGGCAGGGAGCGGGGACGGGAGGGCCCGTAAGCGCCGTCGGTGTGGGGAGATTGCTGCTGTGCAGCACAGGACGGGCTTGCTCCTCTTAGCTCCTCCTTTCTTGAATCCTGCCGACTTCACTTCGGCTTCTCCACGTTTTGCCTTTTTCCAAAAAACTTTTTTTTCCTTTGTAAAGCTTCCTGTAAACTCTGCGGCAACGCTCTCAGCTGGGACAGCGCGGCCGCCCTCCGGTCCCGCACGATAGACCGCGCGGGGTCCCGCTGCCCCGCGGGGCTGGCTCCCGACTTCGGGGTGGGATGGGGCGGGACGGGGCCACCCGACTTCGCCGAGAGCCCCAGGACCTGGAAGCAGGGTACACCCCAAGCCGCGTGAGACGGGGCAACCAGAGGGGTGCCCCTTCGTGCTCGCTTTAACCCCTGGACCCGCCCGCGCTGCAGGGCTGCGGATGGCGGGGGTACAAGGGCACCCGTGCCGCGGGCTGCGGGCCGTCTTGGCCCGGGCACACCGGCTCCTGCTCGGCAGTGCCGGAGCCTGTGACCCTTTCGCGGACAGCAGCAGGAGAGACCCACCGTTTCCTGCCGCTCCGCCCGCTTCCCCGCGCGTTCTCCGACCGCTCCTTCCGAGGGCGGGAGGCCGGGGCGGGGCAGGGCTCCGCCGGGACCAGCCTCTCACCTCGGCCTCTCTCCGCTCCGCGGCGTGGCCGCAGGAGCCGGACCCGGGAGGGTCCACGGCCGCGGCGGCAGACACGGTGCCCTGGGCGGCTCAGCGCATCCTCCTCCTTCTTCCTGACCTCGCGGCGCTGCACCAGCCACGTCGGAAGAACCAGCCCAGAACTCCGTGGGAATGGTTCTCTGAACAGTTTTACGTTCTCCTTCCGTTGCCTCTCTCTTTTTTTTTTTTTTTTCCCCTGCTTCGCAATAAATTTTATAATGTGGACGAAACTACTTGGTTTAAAAAATAGAGCTTTTTATTTCTGTACTGCGATTTTCAAATTAATTTAATTTCTACTACAATTTAAGAAAAACCCAACCAAATCAAATCCCTAAAAATCAACCAACCAACCTAGTTTTTTTTTAATCAATTTTTCATTAAATCAATATTTGTTGTTAGTTTCAGTGTTATTTGGTCCACTTACAAGCAATGTCCTTGCAGTTTAGCCATGTTTTCAATTTTTAAAAATCCTATGGAAGTTCAAGCAATTAATAAAAATCCAAAAAGCAAGTAAAAAGATCTCAAATTTTGAACAGAGCACAGAAAACTAAGTTTTCACAAGTCGAGAAAATTCTGAGTATCAAAGATAAGTACATATATAAAGGCTTTAACCTTATTTTCCTTTAAAATACCTCTTTAGACAGTTGTAAAACAAAAATAGAGTTTCATAAGTCTAGATTTTCTCTGCTCTTTGGCTCCAGTTGAGGCTGAATTTCGGATTGAATCAGACATCTGACAAGAAGTGCTGGCAGAGCAATTGAAGTATGCTTGCGCAGGCCAACATTCTTTATCGTTGGGGCTAGAGGGATGAACACATAGGAATAAGAAAAAGACATGTAGGCTTGAGGTAGTTTCATCCAAACTGCAAAACAGATTTTGAGACCATAAAATTTCATCAATTTAAATAGAAACTTTCAACATAAAATTCTTTATACACCTTTCTTTCCCCTCTCAGTCCCATCCTGACAGCAACATGCTGTATGTGTGGTAAAAACAACCCCTCAAGCCAATGTCTCTAAATATACTCAGAGTTAAAAAAACTGGTCTCTAGAATCTGCAGTTTCAAATATTTTTCAGGACAACATTGTGAATCTTGCGCTAAAACACACAAAGAAATGATTCATCCCTAGAGAGAAGAAAAAAAAATTATGATGCAAGTGAATTTCTGTTTCATAGCTGCCCAGTTTTAACAGATTCTGCTTTAACAGTAGAGATTGACTATGGCTCCTTTATATGTGGCTGGAGAAAACCTAAAATGGCTATCATGTAGCATGCAAACAGTACTGTTGGTGTTCTGTAAAGTCTAGAAATGATCACATGTCTCAGAGTTTTGGAAGCTACAGTGTCTTCTGTATTTTTGGATCTCAGTCCAAGTCTTCCTGTTTGTGTATATGCTGCTGTGAGCCTCACTTCACCTTTCTGCTCACAGCTGAGCTCATGTTCTCTCTGAGTAATCAGTGTTGTTTCAGGGGCAATTCCACAGCATGAAATAACTTCTGTTGGACTGGAAGCAAAAAATTTTGGTGAATAATCCTTTCCACAGCAAGAATGTACTCTAAACTATATAATGTAATGGGGTAGTTTCTTGACTTGGGCAGTCAGTGACAGAAGAGTCACTTACCTCTCTTGACTAAAAAATTGCTCAAGCACTCAGAGAATTCTACTTACATGTGGCCACAAGTTGCAGCCTTGCAAATGTCTGTGCCAAGTTAGTTGGGCAGACTGTCAGTATTGTCCAGAAGAATGAATACGAGGGATCAGAAATGGATTGTAAAATATTTTAAACATTACTAAACCTGAAAAAATTTTGGTAGGGCAACAAATAACCAACCCAAGTCAACCCAAACCCAGAATCCTTCTCCCCACCCACAAATATCAGAGGCACATGGCCATCCACATAGTTTCTGAAATTTTCACGGAACTGTTTAATATAGTGAGTTCTTTCTTAAAAAACCCAAAACATTTCTTGCAAAAAAGCAAACTGGAAGAAAGTGAAAAAGGTACAAGAGTCATGTTGAAAATGCTACTCAGCACAAGCAGAGATCAGTATTTCCTCCTATTGTAATAATGTATTTATTTATTGTTTGTACCAAAAGGCACTTGAAACATCTTTTGCTATTAAACAGTCAATATAATCCTTTCAAATCAACTTTCACATTTCAGAACTATTTACACCCGCAGCTGAGCCATAGCTTATGAACACACAGAAGCAAAGAGAATGATGTAAGATAAAGGTGTTGTCTGTGGCCTATTTTAACTTGTATCTTGTTCCTACCTCTTGGCATCCCCACTGTGCTTAGTTTGGTGGGCAGACATAGGTCTAATGGATTCTGTACAGAATGCACTGAAGTGAGTATAATACAGCATATGCTATACCATTTCAGGCATATCCTCACTACTGAATGCCATATGTAATCAAATCTTTAAAGTGAAATCTGCTTAGTGAGGTGGAGTTGACTTATACTCTAGTCTTTCAAGTGGCTCAAAGAGAACATGCCCTTCTTCAGTTTGATATCAAAATGCATACCAAAAAGTACATACACACATATCTATCTATATCTATCTGTATCTATCTGTATCTATCTGTATCTATCTGTATCTATCTGTATCTATCTGTAATCTATCTATCTATCTATCTATCTATCTATCTATATCTATATCTATATCTATATCTATATCTATATCATCTCTATCATCTATATCTATATCTATATATCAATATCATCTATATCATCTATATCTATATCTATATCTATATCTACATCTACACAAACACACACACACACACACACACACATATATATATACACAAAATATATACCGTAGTTGTCTGGTTGAATTGCTGTAGTTCAAGCATAAATTTCTGAACTCACAAAGTGAGTTATGAAATACATGGAAAGCTATTAAAATTTACATGTAAATATTATGTCTTTGGAGCCAAGATCTCGGTAGATGACAATTTTTTGGTTGGCCTTTGGAAGAATGCTGCCTGATGAAGTGAAGGTGGTTTGGATTGGAAGATACCCAAACCAGTCAAAACAGCACCTGGACCACAATCAGAGGCACTGCCTGTACTCAAGTTTGGCTGTTTGCCTTTAACCAGACCAGTCTCAGGCAGAGACTGTGGCATAGTCACATCTTAAACAGAAAAAATACTTGGCTGGGTTTTGACTTTAGGTGATAAAGAGAGACGGGGAAGATTGATTCAGTGATTAGAGTCTGATTTTATTGTGGGATACAAACACTTAATTACTATTTTAAGGCAACTAGTAATGTGTACCATAATGATTAGGTTAAAATCACATGCAAAAACATATGCCTATAACATCTTTTGCTTGCAGAATTTAATGAGATTTTATTTTTTTGGTAAACATGTCTGATTTAATCTTGCCATTTAGATCTAATTTTCAAAGTTCCGTTTGTTTTTGCCATGGCATCCTGTTATCCTAGGTTCAAAGTCCATTGTCTGTCTTGCGTCCCCCAACATGCCAATATTGCCTTCCAATTGATGGCATTCAGTTGTCATCATTTTCTGGCCTCTCTGCCTGTCTACCCAGAAAACATGGGCAAAGTGCAGGTAAAAGCTCTGGGGGAGAGCTGCTTGTGATAGTCTTTGGCACTTGCTCTAAAGCAATTTTTTCCTAGTGTCCACAAGGCAAGAAAGAAGTGGTCAGATAGTGAAAGCATTCGGGACAGAGTCAGCTCAGCTTGTTTTCTTGGAGGAGACTTGGTACTGAAATATGTTTTCAGAAACTTATGCTCCTGAAATGAAGAGAGCTGCTGCCTCACATTGGGCAGATGATTATAAACCTCAGGCCAGGCCACTGAGACAAAGAGGATCTGATTGGGTCAAAGTGTCCATTGAAAATTACCCCCAGCATATTTCTCTCTTTGTCTTTCCTGTACGCAGTGCTAAGTTGAGCCACTGCCAGCTTTGGGCAAGCCAGTAGCTCCTTTCTATCTGCCTTTGAGGGCTTATCTATTGTCTGTTTCCCAGCCCCAAGAAACAACAACAACAACAAAAAAGGTCAGGAAATTCATTAGATCAAGTCTCCCATTGAAGAACACTATTTATTTCAGAAAGAAGAATTGCAGAAGACATGAATTCCATTTATTATTTCTTAAGACAGCTTCTGTGCTAACTTCTTGTGATATAGTTAAGTGCATATGCATTTAATCAGAATACCGTTGAGGTCAAAGAGGCATTTTACCCCACAGTACCTCAATTACAGACAGTTTAGTGAAAACCTTGAGCTAGTTGCCTGAAAATTTAATTTTCAGTAGCCCTCAGGATTTATTCCCCCATTTCCCATTCACAAGTCAGTCAATTTCTCAAAATTATTGAGTTAAAGTTTTCTAGATTTTTAAATGGCTACCATTAAATTGCTGTGATATCTGCTTTTGAAGCTCCATTATCATCTGCAGTTTAATAGAATTTTAAAAAAAATCAGATTATCACAGATTTCTAGCCTGGCTTCACCAAGGGAGACAGAAAGGACCATTCTTTCTCTCTCATTCTTTCTCTCTCTCTCTCTCTCTCTTTCTCTCCATCAACATACTTACTATTAGTAAGAACAATGTCTTTGTTAGAAGGGTTTGGGAAATACAATGCTTCCTGACGAATTTCAAGTAAATATATGTAGAATGTTTTTGAGCATATTACAAACTTTCACAGCATCACAACAGAATGTGATTTGTTGTAAAAGCAACATAGATTGTAGCAATATAAAATGAATATTTAAGTTATTGAAATGAAAGACAGGTAACATCTAGTCTTATGCAGATTTAATCTTCTTCTTTATAAGTCATTCAACAGAGAAAAATATTTCAAACAATACAAAGTAGCAGCCATGTTTAGTGACTTATGACCCTAACAGTTTATGTCCTATAGTACATTGTTAATATTGATATTATGAAATTATGCCAAAATAGCCACAGAAAACTCCCACTGAAAGAGATTTGCACATCTGAATATTTAATTTGACAAGATTTATGAAGGTATGTATGAAAGATTTGAACAAGAAATAGGTAACTTATATGTGCAATGTGAGTATTTAGTAGAAAAAAAAATGTTTTCTATTTACTTGCAATATCCAAATCAGTATACTTGTGCTCTAGGAAACTTTACTGAACTGCTGAAGACAAAGGTGATAACTTGCTAAGAGAGAAAAGTAGCAATCAGTTATGAAGTAATCATAAATGAACCTGCATGGCAACAAGCTGAGAGTTTCAACAGCCTTCTGATGCATCACATAGACTGTATTTGTTTTTCTCTATTACTTAAAGTTCGATTCATGAGTTGCCTCTTCAGTTTGAAAACATTTTCATTTTCAGCATCTCTATTTTCCTTAAAAAGAAAAAAGAAAAGGATAGTGATATATATATATATTGGAAGAGAAATAATTACATTTTGTTCAAAGAACTTCCCACAGACTTTGGCAAAAAAAAAAAAAAAAGAAAGAGACAAAAAGGGGGTTGTTATTTCATTCATTATTCAGTCAACTTTTACTGCTGTATTTCAACAAGTATGGATCATAAGCATGTTCCTTAAATTAAAAGCTTATTTTTTTTTATGGAGCAATTGAAATTTTTCTTTCATTTCCTGGGTGGATTTTAGGGCTTATGGTATGCATAAGATAAGTAGCAGTAATAGTGAAATAACATAACACAGAGTAGATTACAATAGAGAGCAAAATAATTCACTCATATAAATTCCAGCAGTCTTTACAGACAGTGTAAAGATTTCCATATTTTTTCCTTTTGTTGTGTTTGTGTAATATACTTGTAGAATTGTACCAATTGTACCAATTTGGCCTTGTAACATAAAGTAGCCTGGTAAATCTACAGCTTTAGAGCCAAATACTATCATTATTATTCTGAAAGGCTACTGGACTTTGATACCACAACTTCTGAATAGGTGCAGTAGCTGCTGTAATGAAAATTTGCCAGTAGGACTGTATTGGATATCCATACTGCACATCTTCTGGAATTCATTCCAAAGGGAAGTGCATGCAAAGTGCCAGCCTCTCCAAATGAGATAGTCTTGTCTTTGTTG
Organism: Chloebia gouldiae; assembly: GCA_003676055.1. Lineage (NCBI taxonomy): Eukaryota > Metazoa > Chordata > Aves > Passeriformes > Passeridae > Chloebia > Chloebia gouldiae. Next base: position 15,925,337 of record QUSF01000011.1, read on the forward strand.
CATTCAAACCCCAAAGAATTGAGGAGTTGGTGTGTGAAATCAAGCTCCTTGGATTTCTCCCAGAGTGTCCAGCTGGGAGTGCAGCTCGTCGTATTCTTGGTTGATAATCCTGAGCCAGGCAGTGTCGCCCTTGAGATCATGGCACTGACAGCTTCAGAGCTGGCTGCCATTGTCCTTCAAAGTATATCCTAAATACAGCCAGAAAGTAAGAGCTATTCAGATTAAGATACAGGTGCAACAGCTGAAGTACCCTTGACACAAATACTGCAAAGGTCAATATTAGGGTCCAATTATCTTTTGCTTTTAAGAAGAAAATAAAGGGAGAAAACAAAACCTTTCTTCTTCCTTGCTACTTCATCCTACTTTTCCTGAAGAAGCAGGTAAAAAAGCAAAAAGGGATCATGTCTGAGGAAGCCTAAATTCAGAGTCTTGAACAGCTACTTCTATTGTATATTGAAATTGTAATTTGTTATTTTAAAAATGCATTTAATTCAGATTAAAATATATATATACACTACTTTAAAAAAAATAGTTCGAATTTAACAAGATCTGATCCAGACAAGGTCGTGATTGGTCAAAGGTTGGACTCGATGGACTTGGAGATTTTTCCCAACCTTAATGATTCTGTGATTCTGTAATTGAGCGATTACTTTGTGGTAGCACTTCAGACTGCTGTTGGTGAAGGTAATTTGACTGTTCTGTGGCACTGCTTAGAAGCTCATGAGGAGACAGTCAGAAGGGTGAGAGATAGGCAGCAGATCCAGTAGGAAATGAGTTTTGGCTTGAACTTGTCTGAAAACCTAAAAGACTGATAAAAAGAGTGCTGTTCCCCAAGCTTGAAGATATTCTTGTGATTGGAATCACAAGGCACAGCAAACAAGATGTATTTGATCCTTTGATGTCAGTAATGGGAAGGACAGTCCATGCAGACTTCTCTCCTATTTCACCACAAAATAAAAAATTTGACAGGAATCTAAATCCTTTTTTCCCAATGTGTATAAGAGAAGAATGCAGGAGAATATTAACAATTAATCCCTGTCCTCAACCAGACATAAGTTTAATAAAAAAATGTATTGCAATAGGATGAAATTCAAATGTTAAACAACCCAGGGATATAGTCAGTCTCTGGGAGAAGGAATGAATTGCATGCAGCACTAATGTCAGATGAAGAAAGCATCAGTTATCAGACACATCATTCATGCTGGCATTTTAAAAAGTCAGATAAAACTGGATTTTTTAAACATTTTGACAGTGTTCTTATACTATTGGTTTCATATGTTGAGGATATAATAAAAAAATTGAAATTAATAATAGTGTGCATGAAACAGGTCTCAATAGTGATACCTGAGGAAAAATTCCTGTGCCTCAGGATAGGGAAGGGAAGGGAAGGGAAGGGAAGGGAAGGGAAGGGAAGGGAAGGG
>QUSF01000011.1:15926767-16128071 GCA_003676055.1 Chloebia gouldiae
GGAAGGGAAGGGAAGGGAAGGGAAGGGAAGGGAAGGGAAGGGAAGGGGCTAAATATTAGGAAACTAATAATTCAGATGAAATACTTAGACCAAGCAAGAGAGAGTCACACAGTTTATCTAAGTGTCAATTAAATACCAGCAGCTGGGCTATCTACTCACCAGGCACTTATGACTCTTCATGTTTCTCTCTTTCTACTTGTCAATCTCATCCTTTGTAACCTCAGGTTTACACAGCTATTTCTACCAACACACATGTACTATACCTCAATCAATATGTTGGTAAAAAGCAAACATTGAAAAAAAGCCCAAAACCCCCATGCATTTAACCTTACTGTGTATGGCAATTTTTAGAGTTGTTATGTTTCAGTTTTTCATGACTGTGCTATTCTGCAGCTTGGAATAAATCCCTTTAGAAATTAAAGATTTTTGTCTGGAGCAGGATTCCGCAAGTGTTTTCATGGAATAATTGAGTCTCAGAACAGTTTGGGTTGGAAGGGGCTTTTAAAGGTCATCTAGCCCTACACTCCTGCCATGGGTAGGGGCAGTTTTATCTAGATCACTTTGTTCAGAGCTCCTTTGAATTTGACCTTGAATAAGTTCCAGGGTTGCGGCAGTTATCACCTCTCTGGGCAACCTGATCCAGTGTTATCACAGAATCACAGAATAACAGAATTAAGTAGGTTGGAAAAGACCTTTGAGATCATCAAGTTCAACTATGACCAAGCACCACTCATCAACAAGACCATGGTACTGAGTGACATGTCCAATCTTTTTTTAAACACATCCAGGGATGGTGACCCTACCACTTCCCTGGGCAGACAGTTACCACGTCCAATCCCTCTTTCAGTGAAGAATCTTTTTCTAGTGTCTAGCCTTAACTTCCCCTGGCTCAGCTTAAGGCTGTGGCTTCTCATCCTGTCACTGGTTGTCACTGTTGGAGAAGAGACTGACTCCCACATGACTGCACCCTCATTTCAGGCAAGTGTAGGCAGTGATAAAGTCTCTCTGAGGCTCCTTTTCTCCAGGATAAACAATCCCAGCTCCCATAGCTGCTCTTCATAGGACTTGTGCTCCAGAACCTTCACCATCCCTGCTGCTCTTCACTGGACTCACTCCAGCAGCTCAACGTTCTCCCTATAAACTGAGGGGCCCAGAACTGAACACAGGATTTGAGGTGTGGCCTCAGCAGTGCCCAGCACAGGGGGACAATCCCTGCCCTGCTCCTGCTGGCCACACCATTGCTGATCCAGGCCAGGATGCCATTGGCCTTCTTGGCCCCCTGGGCACACCCTGGCTCATGTCCAGCTGCTGTCACCAGCACCCCCAGGTCCCTTTCTGTGGGGCCACTGCCCCAGCCTGTAGCCACTCTGTCCCCAGCCTGTAGCACTGCAGGGATTGCTGTGGCCAAAGTGCAGGACCTGGCACTTGCTCTTGTTAAACCTCAGATTGCTGGACTTGGCCCATCTATCCCAGCCTGTCCAGGTCTCTCTGCAGAGCCCTCCTACCCTCCAGCTTGGTGTCCTCTGCTAATTTGCTGTGGTAGATTTAATCACTTCATCTCAGTAATGAATGAAGATATAAACAGAACTGGTTTCACCACCCTTATTGCAAAACATTTCATCTTTGTATGTAATTTAAACCTGACCACTTTTGTTTTGAAACCTTAACCTTTGTCCCATTGCAAGAGATCCTGTTAAACTGTCCCCATCTTTCTTATGAGCCCCAGAAAATACTGAAAATTCTACACAAAAGTCTATTCTATTCTAATTCTACACAGAGCCTTCTCTTCACCAGGCTGAACAACGCTAACTCTCTCTGTCTTCACAGGAGATGTACTCTGTCCCTCTGATCATCTTCCTGGTTCTCCTCCAGACCCACTGTAAAAGATCAGTATGTTTCCTGTGCTAAGAACTCCTGAGCTGGATGCAGTGCTCCACCTGACATTTCATCAGCACAGAGCAGAGAGGCAGAATCCCCTCCCTCACCTAGCTGACTGTACTGCCTTGGATGCAGCCCAGGGCATGTTTGGCTTTCTGGGTTGTGAGTGACTGTCACCAGATCATGTGCAGTTTTTAAACAACCAGTTCCACCAAGTCCTTCTTGGCAGGGCTAGTCTCAATCTGCCCACCTCCCAGCCCCTAATGATACTGGGGCTTACTTCAACCCACTTGGTTGGAGGACCATGCTTGGCCAAGGATCTTACACTTGGCCTTGTTCAACCTCCTGATGTTCATATATTTTTACTTCTTGATGGCTCAGGACAGCCTCCATCACTCTGGATAGCATCCTCTTCCTCAGGCTTATCATCAGCATTACTCAGCTTGGTGTCATGTAAAAACTTGAAGGCTTATGATTGTAAGACTTGGCAGACAAGCAGTCAGACCACGTTAATTCAAATGGGGTCAATATAAGGTGGGCTGAACTGCCGGGCTAGCTCTGTGCCAGCAGATGCAGACTCTGATGGAGGTGCTATGCTCTCCAGCTTTGTAGTGTTATATTTTAGTACAAAATGGCTGCATCTGTAAGCTGTACAACTCAGAAGGTGCTTCTAAGGGAGGCATCTGAAAAAGAAAGAACCAAAGGGAATATTTTTCCATCTACAATGGCAGCTGAATACAGAGCTCTTTAGGTTGTATTTTATAATTTGTTTGCTTGCAAAGTCAAGGCATCACATGCAAATAGTTGATTCACATTGCACTATCCAGATTTACTCTGATGTCTGTGAGCTGCGTAATTTAAAGGCTTAGCATTACTGTGAACCTCCATGTCCCTCTCTTTTAATTTTTGTAAGGTTGTTTACAGTTTGTTGAAATTGCTATGCATGGGACTTGAAGTGCCATGCAACAAGGAGTTCTCTGCAAACATTGTTGTATGCAGCTGGTAGATGGCCCAACGGTACTTCCTCCAGGAATACTTAGTCAAATCTGGGCTAGATACTGGTGTATCAAAAGTGCCCTCCTACACAAACCTAAGAGAGGTTAGTTAAAACTAGCTACTACAATGAAAGCTGATTAGAGCCTAGATCTCTTCACACTTTACTACTAGAAAGTGTGCAGTGGAGAGGTTGTTTCTAGAGGAGGAAGGTATGGAAAAGGGACTTTTGCAGTACTTGCTTTCCTTATAAACTTTCATACAGCACTTGAAGTGGAGATGTGTGTATTATTGAGAAGCAAAGCTGAAATGGTTAGTGTGAATAAATTGCTAAGAATTTTTCAGTTCTTTTTATTCTGTTCACAAGCTATTAATGAGTATACTTTTTTCTGACTTAACATCCCCCTGTCCCTGCTGCTGAAGCATTGCCACTGGCTTTGGAAATGTCACATTTAGTAGTTTTTTCTGTATGTTTGGTATGTGGATATTTACAAATGGTGACATTGTCCATCTTCCTTTCTTCACCTGTGGGTGCAGCTGATTGCCAGTGTCACTTAGCATAGACTGCTTCAGTATTGGAAGGGAGTGTCTTTAACAATAGTATAGGGGTGGCAGCAGTAGTTTTGCCATTCTGGATGGTACAAACTTTCTCTGAACATTCTTATTAACAAGATCTTATCAATAATATAAAAAAAAATAATGAGAAAAGGCAGAAAAATTGTCTCCTACTCTTGGTTCTTTTTCATAATACAGTTCAAGCACGCTCTTAGTGTGCCCAACCACTCCATCCCTTTCTGTCAGTGTTGCTAAAGGCTTTTCAGCCAGCCAAAATAAACTGTGCCATAATGAGGACAGACCAGTCCAGAGAACAAGTGAATTCAGCAGCTCTTTATTTGGCAGTCTGCTGTTTAATGCACGCCTCTCACCCCAACACTGAGCCTTCGTGGCAGGCTGGGAGGTGCAGTAAGAACAGAACAGAGCAAGAAACTGAGCATACCTGGTCAGAGTTACTCTTTGTCTGTGTGTTTGTGCTGCTCACCTTGAGTCTGTGATACCTACCAGAACTCTACAGCTTTTAGCAATCAAAGGACTACCCAAGACTTTTTATAAATCACCTGAGATGCTCTTACTACTTTGAAAAATATCCACATACTTTTTCTCCACTGGTCACACAATATTGTTAATTTAAAACCAAACATATGCTGGCTCACTTTCAATGTTTGTTACTTTTAATCTTAATCAATTTAATCTTAATCAATTTTTTCCTATCCTATTCATAGGGAGATTTGTATGTTTTCATAATGTTCTACAGTTGTAGCATTTAATAATTTATGGTCCACTAGTGATTCACTGCACACAGATTGATAAATTGTGAAGGATTTTTTGCTGGTTGTTTTTTTTTTGTTTGGTTGAGTATTTTTTGTTTTGTGTTTTTTTTAGTGTTTTGTTTGTTTTTTTTTTCTTTTGGTGCTCTTATGAATGTATTACTTTCAGAAATGTGTGGCCATCAGGATTAATTATTAAAGTGTAATAGGATCTAATCTTTCTATAGATTTCTGAATACAGAATACAGTGTTTTTTGACTTGTTTCTCCTGAATGAATTAAACTGCTTTCTGCCATAAGGATTAGCTGTCAAAATGAAGCAATTCCTCTTATGTGAAAGAAAGTGTGGAACAAAATAGGAAAATCAGTAGCATTTAATATAGGAGAGTAAACTCATATAGCAACATAGTTATAGTCTCTGATGTCAGAGGAGATTATTGTTGACTTGAAGAAAAAAAGTCTTATTTAATGATGCCAGATTGTGTACAGTGTGGAAGCTTACTCACTTTGCATGATACAGAGATGGCTATCTTCAGGAAAAAATCTGACATAACTTAATCAGTGCAAAGCATTTAAATCTCACAGTGAAGGTATGTGGTGGTGGCATGAATGAACACACTAGCTCCATACACTGCAGCTGCTGTAAAATTGGTGAACAAGGTGAATCATAATTTTTAAAAGAACTGTTAAAGAAAAATTACCCCTTTTCACCTTCTTTTTTACCTATTTCATTTTCAGAAGAACTTTGTGCAAAGACAGCAGTGCATGGGCTTGTTGTGTGTGACTGCCCCCCAGCAACTGGTGTGGTAATCCCTTGTGCAGCTGCTCAAGTCAGAGGATACATTTTTTTTGGAAAGGAAGATTGCTTGGGGAAGATCAGGGATTTTACCTGGCTTTCAACTGTTACATTGGTATGCATTGCTGTAAGTCAAAAAACATGAGAAAACAATATTAGAAATGTTGCAAACTTATTTAGAGATAGACATTTCTCTTGTTTTGGGTCTGGGTAGTTTATTCTTATACAATTTTTTTTTTTTAATAGAAACAAAAAATGAGGACATGTTGTCCAGATGAGTTAGACTTTCCTGTAGGTGATTAGAAATTCTCTGGTCATTGCTGTAAGCCACATTAACCTGCTTGAACCAAAACAGCACTATAAATGGCTATTTACACATATCTGTTGTTTACTGCTGCTAACATTTGTATGTTCAGGTACCTCATACAATGCATGAGTTCAGTGGGAGAACTAGGAACTTTCCCCCAGGCTTTGTGACCCAGAAATTGAACAAATATTCCATTTGAGGCTTTGTACTATAATTTCTCAGAGTGTACACTGCAAACATTACTTATGGAAGTGAACCAAAGATCTGGTATCTACTTATCTGATATTTAAAAAAGAGAAATAATTATTTTTAAAATGTTCTGCATCAAGTGTTTTTGTTTACATCTAATACTACTTGTCTCCTTCAATGTTTTCTATGGAAGAATTAAGCTCATTCCTTTATTCCTTTGCTTCTCCTTTTTCTCTTGCCCAAATCGATAAGAAGTGTGTTGCTTGGATGCAGGCCAATAGACCAAGTTAAAGAGAAGTTTCACAGAGCATTTAAGAGGAACTCTCTGACATAACCCCTGACAAATGCAGGCACATGTTTGCTCTCCAGCTGGGCATTCTTTGCACAGCCCAACATGAATGTCTTTTAATGTACACTCTATTCACAGAATCACAGAGTGGGTGAAGTTGGAACCTGAAGACTACAATGGCTCATGTGGTCCAGTCTCCCTGCTCAAGCAGGGTAATCCCAGAGCACGTGGCATAGGATTGTGTCCCAGCAGTTCTTGAGTATCTCCAGTGAGGGAGACTCCACACCCTCTCTGGGCAATCTGTTCCACAGCACGGTCACCTGCACAGGAAAGCAGTTCTTCCTCATGTTCAGTTGGAACTTTCTGTGCTCCAGTTTTTGCCCAATGCCCTTCAAGATGATCTCATACACTTTACACTTGCCTCCTCACTTTAACCAGCAACCTGGACTTCATCAGTTACAAGTTTTAGTAGAAAGAGAGACTTCTGAACCACACAGTAAATCTTAGTTATATTTTGGATATAGGTATCTAACAGACTCCTAACTATTATTTTTTCCAAAATCTAAGGTTAGCTTCCCCCTCCTCCCAGTGAATCTATAAAAATACAAAAATGAATTGAAAATTCTCTCTGGGTAAACAGTTGTAATGCTATGGTAGCATGTTCTGTGCTAGGCTTTGGCAAGACAGCTATAAAGCATAATTGTACCTGCAGGAGTGGGATTAGATAGAAGAAAATCTCAATTTAGGCTAGTGGCGTTCATTTGTTTATCTGTGAAGAAGAGGACATGTATATTATTAAATGGCCATAACTGACACCTCCAGTTATATATATTTTAAATACCTATGGGTGCTTTAGTCATTTAGAAAAAAATCTTAGCAATAGATGGATAATGAATCATAAAATAGATATGAATACTTAGGTGATCTTAGTTTTGTTTTGAAAGGCTGAAATCGAGGAGGGAAAAATTATGCCAAAAAAAAAAAAAAAGAGGCACTTTATCTTTAAAAATCTTATAAATATAAGGACAATTTATGGTTAATAACCATTGATTCCTAGGGGATTAATAACATGGTACAGTAGCTTTTGAGATAAGACTTAAAAAAATCAAGCAGAACAATGACTCTTCCTTTTTAAACTTAGTTACTTAGCCATCTACACTGTGTTGCAGAAATAGTATACCCAAACAGTTTATTTGCTGATAAAAATGAAGAATCATTTATAAAATTCAGAAAGGACTTGGAGTTTTGGTGCCTCTTGAATACTGGGTAGCAATCCATGAAAGAAAGGATTTAAAACTAATTGGAAGGGGAACATGAGCAATTTTTTTTAGATAGAAATATGGTAAAAAGAAAAAAAATATCAACAGATCTTCTCATAGATTATTCCACTAAGTGAGATCTTTCCAGAAGAAAAGGGATTGAAGAGGAAGGGACATTTGGAAAGTTCTATTTGCCATAAGCACTTAATTTTTGATGGGTGTATACATTTCTGAAGCCTAGGCTCAGTTATGAGGTAGGTGAGATCAAATGGTTGGAACATTTAAGGTGATCCAATTAAATTAATTTTAAACCATGACTGAAAAAGAAACAAGTATAAATGCTAAAAATTGCTATAGTAATTTTTAACCTTTCAAATATATATTTCATTTTTGAATTTAAATAATATAAACTTTTTTGTAAAGTGTTTAACATTTCCTAAACATTATCACTTCATACAATTGATGTGCAATTTGATATCTATGAAGTAATCAAAATATTTTGCTTTTAAAATTAAACAACTTATTCTACAAGGAAAATGACATATGTTAACTAAGCAATTCCAGTCAATTAATCTTTCAAGATTTTAGATTGGAAAATATACTTCCTTATCATCTTAGTCATGCAGCGTAGAAGGAAAGTGTGTTGTATTTTCCTCCCTCAGCTTCTAATAAATTAGTAATTTTAAATGATCCAGCTCTTGAAATGAACTTTAAAACAAATAAAATCTGCTTGGAATTTGTAGAACAAGACATTAATGCTCTCAAAAGCTTAAGATTTAGCACTTCAACAACCCATGGCTGTAGATGGTTTATGAGAAATTTCCGTCAGTCTAGTAAGATTGAATTCCTCAAGCCAACTTTGATTATGTTTTTAATTAGATTAGTAAGATGTAGGTGGTTTACTTCTCATTGTAGGTAATCAATATTTTTAATTTAAGCTATGAATAAAGTGCAGGAAGTGACATTTTCAATGCCAACAGGACACTGTTACTGGAAAGCCATACCAAGGTATTCAGTGGTTTGTCTGGAACACGACATTAAAACTCTGTTAAAAAAAAAAACAACCTTTTCAAGGCAGTTCAAGGCCGAATAAGGTACTAATGAAAATCTTGCTCTTCTAGTTACAAATGCCCTATCTGTCATTATATCTTGTGGGATATCCAAACCAAAAGACCTCCAGGTCTTTGGAGACTGTGCACCTGAATGGGTGCAGGAAGTAGAGGAAGTCAGAGACTTAATACAGTCAGGGGAATGAAGCACTGGGTTCACAGGGACTTCAAAGAAGATGTGGACATAAACACAAGAACAGAAGAAATTAAAGCTGTACAAGGTGACTCTCCACATATGACTAAAGAAAGGATAAGAAGGCAAAAAGTGGAAGAAGCAGGAGTTCTGTGCACCATGGCTTTCTAGCCCCAGCACACTGAAAGGGGTTCATAGTAGGGTGGCATTTTTCTCAAGCAGCCAAAATGTTTCCTTCCCAAGGTCTGTGTATTTCTGCTTGTGCCTTATTGTGTCTTGTAGATGGCAATGTCTGACTTTTGTTTAGGTTTTACACAAGAGGAAGACCCCCTTTTTCTACAAAGATATAATTTTTGGGCCACAAAGATGGACAGGTCTCACTGATGGCATTACCCATCTCTGTGATTGCCAAAGCCGTTTTGAATCTGCGCTCAGCTTTGTGCCAACACACAGAGCCACCACCACTTAGGGAAGACTAACTTGCTTACTGTGCCTTGGAAGATGGGTGGGAGAAGGTTTCCAGAGCTACCTGGTCTTGCTAGATGCATCCCACTCAGTCAAAAAGGGCACAGTCAGATCCATGCACTTACCCAGGAGAGATCCTGCTCCTTCCACAACACAGCAGTCACCACAGATTGCACTTCCTAAAAGCAATTTTGCTTTATGAATAGCTTGTATCTGCTATTTTTAATATTTATTCTATAAACAATTAAAGAGAAAAAATTATGGTTTTTGGTTATTCAAAAGCAGATTATTCCCAGGTGTCTGAGCTGTTCTGGGTTTCTTTCAGTCCTCTAAGAACCTGCTGAAAAAAACACTGGTAACTGTAGTGTCCATTTTCTAAGTCAACACTTACCAGCAGAAGCCGGATGTGTATTTCTGATTTATCTGCATATTTTTTTTTGTATTTTAAACTGGCATATGTCAGTCCTTCAGCTTGGATAATTCCTTACTGCTTTCCAGTCTGACATTTGCCTGCCTCTTCTTCCCTTATTGTCTTCAGATTTTTTTTTCTCCAATGTGTGAAGAAAGAGGAAAGATTTGAAGACTGGTGGAGGGCAAACATAGGAAAGGAAAGGTATACCCCAAGTTTACAGCAATGAGTTGGGTAGTCACTGATGTTGACATTGTCCAAGGTATTTGGCCCCAGTCTGCAGCACTGTTCTGCAGCTTGTCCATGACCTGAGCGGTCAAACACTGGGACAAATACATCTGAGCCTGGCACAATTTTGGACCTTTCTAGGACCTTCTCTAAGTAAAATTCTCATGAGCTGCAAAGGGTCAGGAAAGATGAAAAATGCAACCTGCCCTTCCAGAACTCAAGGGCACAATTACCACAAGGATACGTGGTGAATGTGATTTTCCCACTACATGTAAATGTGATGTGAAATGGGACATGGAACTGTAATATCATGGAGCTACTTTTTCAAGTTGCCATGCAGTAAGCAGTGGAAGTTCCTCACCAGCACCATTGCCAAGGGATGTTTTAAAGCTTCTTCTATATATTGGTGTATGATTCAGTCAGAAGTGAAGAGCATCCAGGTCAAAATTAGTCACGTTTTTGTTTTCTCTCTTTTAGAAGTGATTAATGAAGTATTGCTGCTGCATTGTTATGGAAGCTTTCATTTAACTGCAGCTGCAATCATTATGTTAGCAAATCAGCTCTCTGCTCTCATTGAATTTGCTCTCTACAGCCCCATAGTTCAGGGACAGCTCTAACAAAATACATATAACACTCAGAAGCAAGAAGCCATTTAGAACAGAAACAGCAATAGAAAATAATTCACCACAGCCAGCAAAGCTCTGTATTAAATCACCAGTGATAGATCAAAGGACAACTGCACAGCTTTGAGTAATGGAGCTTTGCATCTTTCTCTGACATTCAGACCAAGATTTGATTTAAAAACTGAGGTGTCCAATCCCTTCTAATAGCACCTTTGAAAAACTCCAGCTGCGTTAACTTTACAGTCCAGGGTAATAAAACTCTCTTATTTTTTCAATGTAAGTTAGCAGTTAGCATGAGCATTTACATGGAAAATTCAAAACACTCAGTCTTAGCATTGCTAAGTGCTGCAGAAGGAATAAAATCCTATTTGTTCTCTGCTAAAGTGAAAAATAGAAAAAACCCAACAAAAAATGAATAAAGAAACAAAGAAAGAAACAAAAACAATATATAAAAACAAACAACAAAAAACCCAGCGAAACAAAACACCACAAAGAGAAAACTACAACCATCAGATGTCTCATCTCTCTACCATCTAGTCTGGGGGGGGTCCTGTGCCCTTTCAGATGCAGCAACACAAATACTCATGGCATTCAAAGGGAGTGGTGTCAAAATGGCAGTCGTTTATTTTAAAAAGAAAATTCAGAACACTCCCTGACTTCTACCTTCTGAACTTCACCTGAACCACATCCATCAGGGCCCTTTGTGACCTTCAAAGTGGTGGAAGGAGTCTGGTCTGCTCTTTGTGACCGAAGAGTTAGGAAATCTTTGTGTCAAGGACAGTACAGCAGTTCTCTCCCTCAGCCTGAGGGAGGGGCAAGATATATGGAAGTTCCAATTAATGATCTGTGAGCATATTCCTCACCCAAAAATTAATCCAGTATTTCTAAGAAAGAGTCCATTTGTGCAAGCACACCTACAGTTCTTTCAGAAAAAGCATACCATATAAATTTGGCACAATCCTTTAACTGAGGCTTGCTAGTTTTAGCTTCTCATTTTTCCTACATCAAAACTCAGAATAGATCCTTCAGCTGGTGGAATTTGGCACATTTTCATTAGTTGCAGTAGAGTTGTGACAGCTCATGATAGAGGAAGACCTGCGCTCAGGACTGATTAATGCTGTGATCATTGCTGCAGGATCTGAATACTGAAGCTTCCTCCTGGCTGTCAGATGCTGAACACTGGGGAACTTAGAAATGTACCAGCATCCTTCCTGAGACCCTGCCTTCTGCCTGAGAACTGATAGATAGCCCTTGGCATCAAGTACCTTGATTGCTGTGCTCACAAGGCTCCCTCTCAGTGGACATGTCAGCTAGGAATTTTTTTGTTTATATTCTAGACATTCTCAATTTCTAGAAGAATTGCAGCCATTATGGTCACAAAAATAAAGGGAAGGTTGGTATTTTTAGTCATTAGAAGCAGATTTTGTCCACAGATTCTGAATTAAACTTTAAGTCACTAGACGAATTCCTCTCTTGAAAGTTTTTTCCACCCTTAGATAGGTAGGTAGTCCATAACTATGGAATTAAGAGATAAAAACCCCTCTGTTACTGTAGTCTCTAAATCAAAGTCTACAGTCTTTCTTGTACATTTTGGGGTGTATTTCTTTTTGGGATGTGTTCCTGTCAGTTATGTGTGCCTCTGTACCACCATACCATAAAGCAAGGAGTAAAACTTTTGCTACTGTTGGGAATTTTCCATTAGCAGCTGAAATATGTGGCTTTTTGATTACTAAGGTAGGCTTTTACTGATGTGTGATTAACAGAAAAAAAAAGAAAAAAAGCTTTCCTACACCTAATAGTAGAGTTTTTTTCTACTTTTTTTTCTGGTTTTATTTCAAACAAAATAAGGATATTTATTCCAAAACATAACCTGTTCTTACCTTTCAGGCTTTAAATGATTCAGGAAGGGGGAAAAGGAATTTACGTTTTTTAGGAAAGAAAAATATTTTTAGAGAAATAGTCAACAAAGTAGACATACCATAGTATCTGACTTCACTTATATTAAAAGTGTTTTCAGGGAAAAAAAAAACCTCTTACTGTGTCAGGTTTCATAATTTTAACCAGGTCTGGAAAGATTTAGCTTTCAAAATATGACAGATCCATCACTGACTAAACTAACCTGTCAAGGGAAATATACTAGGTAAATTTTTGGATAAATGTAAAAGAAAAAGCTTCAATATTCATTTGAAATTTTTAATAAACACACTAAATATTTCTCAATGGCTGGATATTTTGATATTTGTTTCTCATTTTAAGAAAGCTTGAATCATAAGAGAAGCAGCCAGATCAGATAGATAAACTGTTCTAGAGGAACTAAATACCAAGAGCCATTTATTAGAAATGGAGCATCAAGGCTTATATGGCTGGATGCAGAGAACTCCAATTGTAACAAAACTCATTTCTGATCTGCTCTCTTGCTGATAAACTGTAATTGGGGGCTGATTGAATATGAGGAGACTGTCATTCTTTTCTACTCAGTCTGACCTAACAGCCCTGGTCATTTCCTGCCAGAGACTGGAATAGGCTTTCTCAATCACCAGCAAAATGCATTTAGCTTGCTGAGAAAGAGCTCTTGAGCAGTATCTTCAAACACTTCTCATTTATTAAGCAAAATGGATGCAGCACACAAGGGAAGCATTTGAAAGGTGGACCAGCATCTTAAACAGGGATTCAGCAGCAAATCATCAGCTAATCAGTGCCGTTTATTTTATTATTTTTCCAATCTCTTGTGCAAATGCTACCCTAAAATCTTCTGACACCATTGACAGCGGGATCCTTCACAACCATGTCTCCCACTGTCAAGTCATACCAAGCAGCTCTGTACAGGCTTCTTTTGTCAGGCAAATATAGATGAAGCAAATCAGAAGTAGAAAATTAAGGCTTTTCTTTGGGTTTGCTCCTGGCCTTTGGTCCCCCCCTGATTTAAGGCTGATGGGGAATTTCAGCTTGGACTTACTTCTGGACTCCCACTGGGGTTTCAGGAAGGTCTCCACAGAGCATCACAGACTGCCAGAAGGATGGCCCTGGACAGGTAACCAGGCACGCCACCAGTGTGGCTTGACAGGTAGTGGCCACCAGCCAAGGGGAGTAAATGTGGCAAGAGGGGAGGCAGATCCACACAGGCCACTGAGGACACCACCTGCGCTGGATGATGAGCTCCAAACACTGTGGTCCTCTTCTGGTTACACAGCTCACACTCCACTGGCTCTTGAACTGAAGGTGTGACTGCAACTGCAGCCTGAGCTTCTTTTAGTGTTTCATGGCTGTGTTTTCACTCTTCTGCCACAGCATGAGATCAGTACTTGTGACCTTCAGAAGGGAAATGTGAGTACATGTTTTACAGTGTTTTAAACCCCACTGGAAAGTACACAGGGTCCTCCTATGATATCCAGCTCTGGAATTTGGTAATCCTATTCTGAGGTAATCAGCTCTTTCTCCAACACAAAAGCTTGAAGGTTGAAGACAGGAGAGGCAGGTGGCATTAGCATCTCAGGACACACAGCAGTGTGCACTGGCAGTGACTCGAGAGGTAATTTTGGAAATTTTTGTTTACAGCTTCAGAGAATGCAGATGACCTCAAGTTCTCCATGCTGTTTTTCAGTCCTTAAAGCCTAATACAGTGTCCTGGAGTAGGGTTCCAGTTTAGGACTATATGGGTGTAACCACACTGTGTATTATACCCCCCTCTGTCCTTTCTAATTAACTGCTGATGATGGGTCATTTGCAGGACCTGCCCTGTGCACACCAGATGCCTCGGGCTACAGGCTGGGCAAGGAGGATAGTGTTTCTTTTTCCTTTTACAGCACCAGCACAGTTACCCCCATTCTGAGGGGTCATCTCTGCTGTTGGGCCCTAATGGACTCAGTGACACCAGCAGAATAGGCAGGTGCAAGGACTTCAACCATCAAGGACTTCCAAATGACTCACAGTATTGCATCATTCCATTGTGAAACTCTGCCCTGAGGGAGGTACTGAGAATTCCCACCTGAACCTGAGCAGTTCTGGGGACTTGGAACAACACCACTTGACAAATCAGGTGAAGGATCAGAGCTTCCACAGGACTACTGCTTTTGATAAGGTGTGACCACCACTTCTACAGGAATGCTACCACCACCTGATAGGACTGTGACTACCACTGACCAGCATGGTGGCAGGTTTGTTTAAGCCAGCTCTATGTGTATCATTGCATTTATTGTAATCTTTCTATTCAATTGTAACTCTGACCTGAAACCTCTTTTAAGGTAATTGAGTGGGTTTCATTTTTAGAAACCGGTTTACATACAAACCAGCACATATTGCAGTTTAATTTTTTTGTGTCCTTTTTAAAATCTTACTTAATGAAAAGTATTCTTCTTGTTGATAGACCTGGAGAAAGTCTTGGATATCAGTTTTGTGAAATTACCCCCTCTGCAGAGGGTCTACTACCCCCTCTGCAGAGGGTTGAAATAAAATGTTGATTGTAACAAGGTAGTTCTATCATTATTCCGCTGAGGAATCACCAAAGGACCTGTCTCTCTATGTAGACATGGTTGGACACAAGGTCTCATTCTTCCTCTTCACTCCCTTTTATTTGCTTTTTTGAGCCTATTCTAATAATTGGTAAACCCATGACACTACTTTTTACTTCGCATAGCTTTGCACTAAACCTTTTATTAGCCTTTAACTGCTTCACTTATGACTTTCTTGTGGTTGAGGCTTCCTGTCATGCAAAACAGCCTACTGTTCCATCAAAAACATTCATGAAAATCCATCTGTTCCATAAAGAAACCCATTATCATTAAACACTACACTTTCTTATTCTGCCTCATTACTAGAGACACTGTATTATACAAGCTTTATCCTTAAATTGAAGAGAAAGGCTTATTGTATTTGACTTCCACTTTCCATCTACAGCAAAGCCTCATGTGTACTTATTATGCCCATAAATAATATGTAATACAGTTTTCTTTAGCAGTGCCTTATAGTAACTTATTGGGAAAGTAATTACCCAAACCCAGTGTGAAGAGGTTGAGCTGTGGCAATTTATTCACATCTTTATGCATAGCAGATAATACTTGAGTTTCCATTAGCTGCAGGAGCACAAAGAATTTCAGAAACTCAATGTTGTGTGTGTTGTTCACTTAGACTTGAAGCTGAGTCATAAAAACATGCATTTTGTAGAGGAGGTATCTGATTAGAGCTGGAGGGATGATCTATATGTTTAATCATCTTGCTTAATTCTAATAAATATCATGTTGTGTGCAATAATGTGTAAATTTTATTCAGAGAAGGAAGTAAACTGGAAGAGATGAACTTAGATTCCCTCTTTATTTATAGGTAAGGACTTTAGGATTATGAATTCATTTAGAAACATCAAGAGAAAATAGGGTAAATATTTACTGACACTGAATAACATATGGCCTATTTAAACTTAAGATCTGTAATATGCATGGAGAGAAAGAGTGGGAGACTAAAAAAGAGCACTGGATGCTTCTTCTCCTAGTTCATGTTTTAGAAATCAGACAACTGAAATAATTCCCTTGAGATCTGATAGGAAGAGCATTTACAGTTCAACAACATTCTCTCGAAATGAAGATTTTGAAAGTTTGTTTTCTTAAAGTTGCAAGCTTGTTTTTTCATACTTTCTAAGATGTGCATGTTAAAACACATACCATGGTTCAAACATGACCTTAAGTCAAGAACAGAAATATATGCCTCTCATTCAAAGTTATTTGTGTATGCATGCAAATGTTTGCCCTTCCAAGTCTGCCTGATTGTCCCTGTGCTACTCTTCCAACAATTAACACATGATAATGTTATCTTCTATATGCAAATTAATTTGATAGGGAAACATGCTGGGGCAGGAAAACCAGAAGTAATTAAAATGCTCATTTTTACTATCAGTAGCTCCATGGGAGATCAAGCTGCAGGTTGACCTCATCACCTCAGAGTTTTTCACTAACTTCAACAGAAAATATGTGTACTTACCCACTTCATATTAAATCACCCGAAGCTTTATCACACACAGAGACAAAATTCAGTACACAAAAGAAAAAAGAAAAAGTAATAGTCCTCATCAATACTTTGTTTGGACAAAATATGAAGTCAAAAAAGTCGATAAAAAATGTGTAGCTGTCACATAAGACCAATATACAATGAAAGAAAACTCTGAAAAGAGCAATAAAGAAAAAGGCTATGTGTACTCAGTAACTTCAGAAGGTGGTGATGCTGAGAGTTATGTGCATAAAACTAAGACTACCTCCCAAAGCAGCAGAGCTATCGAAGAGAAAACACAACACCAATTAAATGAAATTGCCTGCGCAGGCAACAAAGCAAGATTAAAAGCACAGCTCCTCTCTAGCCAGGAAAATAAAAAAAATACATATCTCAGAAGACCAGGTGTTTGGCTAAAACCTAGTCCCTCCTGAAGACACTCTTCAGATCCACTTAGCTCAAACCTTAAGCCTTTTTCTGAGCAGTTCCTCCCTTGTCTTGATGCCCTTTCATTCCAAGAGCATCCTTTAGCCCCCCTGAATATATGTTCTAATCGAAAAGTTGGCCTTATTCATTTTTCTTGCAATGAAATGTGAACATTGTGTTTTCATACAAAGGATGTGAGGTACTGTGCTGTTTAAGACTTTTATCCAGTTTGGCATTAAGGAATTAATTCCTGTTCTAATCCAGTTGCTTCTTGGTGGCTGACTGTCCTTTGCTGTGGTGGAACAATAGATCAAGATGGTCAACACACCTACAGATGAACTTTTCTTATCCAAAGAGTGTCAGCTTATGAAAAAAACTGATACTACTCTTATTTAATGCCTCATACCCCTTCATATGAAACATACTGTGGAGCTGTCAGAATTGTGCTCTAAAACAGATTAACAACAGCACTTTTCTTCTAATGGAAACCTAACTCAGAAGTGAAGATTTTTGGTATATGGAAAATGCAAGAAAACTAGGCCATTTTTTAGGTGATGATGTTCTATTTGGTAAAACTTGAGTGTATCATTTGTTCTATTATTTAATTTTTTTTTTTTAGCTTTTAACTTCTAAATATAAAGGAGACTTCTAGGTACACATTACCATAGAGAAAGTCACCATTAAATCTTATATCAACCTAAATATGAGTTATGTTACTACTATACTGCCTAGCTAAAACCAGAATTTGGTTTGCTTATTTCCTGCTGTTGAACCTTGCTATCAAAGAAGCCTCTGGCCATCATTCATGGATTATGTTCATGTTACTGAATAACCATGAATGTAATGCAACAAATACAGGCTGTTTCTGAAATAAATGCTGGGTTTTCCTTGCTATAGCCAGCATAAGCTAGATTCAGAAGCCTCATATATATGTCTCATATATGTCTGAAGCTTTCCCAGACTGCTGGATAATTCTTCTCTATGCTACCGTCACAATCCGCTTGTGCGGGGTGTCGTGATGGTTTGTTAACCAATCCCAAAAGTGCAAAAAGGCAAACAGCAGGGTACTATCAGTTAATCACAACAAATGCACCTTTATTAGGGGCCAAAACAGTAAATGTGATAGTGGGGTCAGAAAGGAGATAAAAAAATAGAGAGAGAGAGAGAGAGAAAAGAGGGAGATGGGAATAGCTACCAACACAGGTGAGATCCTCACTGGTCCGGACGATGGGCATCTGTCTTGTTGTGTCACGGAGAGTCTCCAAAGTTCTGGTCAACCCAGGGGTCCAGTTATAGTCCACAGAGGAAAGAAGGGGGGAACATGCATGACAATGACAGTCTATTGAAATTCCTGCGGGGGAACAGGTGAGACCATTAAAACCACCAAGGCAGGATGAACACAATGAAGAAGACCATTGGAGCAACTGAAGGAGAACAGCTCATCTCATTAGTGGTTTTCCCCACTCCCTGTGGTAGGGGTCTCAGTCTCAGTCCTTGTGAGGGGAGTTTTCGATCTCACTGTCACAGTGGTATCGAGGCAGATGAGGGGTCTACAGTGAGAGACCACTAGGGTCACCTCGAAAGTTCAGTCTGCTTAAAGATGAGGGAGTGCATATTGCAGGAAGCCATTCCTTGCTGGGTCTATGCCAGGTACTTGCCTATTCCTTGCCAAGTCCTTGCCAGGTCTTGACAGGCCTTGCCAGGCCTTGTTTGGAACAGCTAGCATAGTGGTACAGCAACTGCACCTGCACTGTGTCTTCTCCAAGACAGAACTGCAGTGGGGGAGGGATTCCCCTTCGTGGCAATTGGGAGGCAGAAAGAAAATGAGGGGGGCTTTGGATGGCCTCTTACAACCACTCACAAGAGGGAGGGAATCACAGGAAATGTTGTAGTATCAAAACTGATAAATGTATTAGTAAAAGTGTATAATACCAATCTATCTATCCTCACATAGTGAATATATTTCATAGAGTTTTTTTTTTTTGCATGTACAAATCTTACTGTACCTAAGAAGTTTTTTTTGGATAGGAGAGTAAGATGGAAAGCTCTCTGCACATTAACTGCCATTTCAGAATGACTCTAGAAATCAATCCCTTAAATCTTCAATGATATCTTTCTGACAGGGTTATAATCTCTGCAAATTGACGGTAAGAGCAGTGAACAAACCTGTCAGTAATTCTGGCTCTCACAGATCTAATTGGAAGGAGCATGTAGCATGCTGAATGTAACTAGGAAGCTAGGAAGCTGCAAGTGTCTTGTTAAACACCATCTATTAAAATATAGACTGTAGTGATGCACAAGTGTCTGCCAGAGCTTAACGCTGCCCATGACTGAGAAGATTAGAGCATTTTGCTGCTAGGGTTGCCTTGCTAACAAAATTGAATGTCACTGCAAAGGAATGGTGGACCTGTGTAAAAAACAGTAATTCATGCTGTTGACCTTTGAGCCATGACAAATTCTCTTGGTCCTAGGATATGGAGGGGCGGTGACAGTATGTCGCCATGGGTAGGGGCTGTATTGCTTATGAGAGTTTCTCTGCAGCCAAAGTTCTGCTGTGTGCTGTACTTCTTGTCTCCCCAGTGGAAACACCACACATTAGGCTCTGTCGTGCTCTGGCCATGGCCATGGCCCCCAGTAGGATGCCAGTGAAGCAAGGGAATGGGAGATGTCTTGAGAAACCCTAGATGGAGGCTACTTCACTGCATTTCATTAAAGATCTGAGAGACATAGATATCCTGACATGAACCCAAGTAATTGAGACAAAATCAAATACAAAAGATCTGGCAGACTCACAGTAATCTGCCTAGATGTCATAAGAAATCTATCCATTTAACAGCTCTGTGTAAGGCTCAAAATTTAGAGGAATCTTGAATACATTTTTAGTCCAGTATTAGGGTTTACAAAGTATTTGCCTGTAAAAAGTGCACCAGGACCTAATGTCTTTTTGCTGCTCCATATAAGCATAATGATGGGGCAGTCTCTATTTATGTGTGCATTAATAACACTGAAAGAAGCCTTGTCTGAGCCTCCACCATGGAACTTGCTCCATGTGGCTGTGTGTGGGAGTCTCATTTGGGCATGGGCCTGGGAATGCAGTCTGTGCCTGAGCAGATTTAGGAATGGCCATTTTTCCAACTTTGTCTCCTGCCTTAGACACACTTCTGAGTAATGTGTTTCCTGAACGGACCCCAGGCACATACTGTAGCTTGTCTCCTGTCCTGCCTTTGGCCAGGTTGGCAGGACAGACTTTGGATCCATGTTGTAGACTTGCCTTCACTTGTATTTACGGCATCATCTCTTTTCCTCCCGACTGAGCTCCCTGCTGTGTCTGGCACAGTTGGTGGACCCTGTCACTAACACCTGGCTCCATGTGATGTGCTCAGTGTCTGTGGGACTGTGCCTCATGGACGATGGTGTGTATTGTGCTGGGGTTGCCCTGGGCTCTCGCTTGCCTGCAGCAGCCCTTGCTGTTCCTTGCTCTGCACCTTCAAAGCTTTCTGTACAGTTTAAATGCCACATATGTCAGAGTTTGCACACACATCTAGTCTAATAGCATAGGCAAATTATATTTTGGCTACACAAACAGGCAGTTAGAAATTTAAGCTGGCCATTTGAGTGCCCTTGACTAATCATTGTATGCAACATCATCAGTTTGCAGGAGATTTGTCAGTGTCTGTGAAACTTGAACAGTGTGGGCTGGGTCTGTTGTTGCTGGTGAACATGGAAGACTGAATACTCTCTTTCAGTAGTGACTTTTTCCTCCTTGCAGTGTTTCTGTAATTTCTGTGTTGGAACAGGTCAAGGCCTGATGTACTAGCTGCAGTTCCCACAACACCCAGGCTCTACCCCTTCCTTATGGTGGTACTCTGATACTTGTAATTAGCAGGAACTATAACAATCAGTGGAGCTCTTTGAACTAAAAGCTTCTCATAACCAGAGTCAGTTTGTCTGCTGCTTAAGTCAGTCACAGACTCCAGGCTGTGTCAGGATTTACTCATGCAAATTAAGAGATCACACCACAGTGAGTAGTAGACAACATGGGAATAGTCCTTTTAAATATTGAAAACCAAAACTGAGGAATGAAAGTCTGTAGGTGGAAACTGTTGTAAGACCCATAGGAATAAAAATGTTTTATTTAGCTTTGTAAATGTTTGATCTAATTTCAGGCCAAAGTGACTTTCCCTGCTTCCTCTTGGCACTCTCACATGACAGTGTTAGAGTGTTTGGTATTTCAATAATTAAAGGAGGCCTTCAAGAAATACATTGACTATCTGGAACTTTCTCTGTTCATCCACTTTTCTAACTGAGAATTAAGTTTCTAACATATATTTTCCTTCTGTGAGCCCGCAGTCTGGAATATTTCAGTGCCATCAAGTTTCAACTTTCTATTTTAGAAAGGTTTCTGTTGTCAGAATGTTGAAACAAAGCTCAGTTTTGAGGAAATTTTGGTTTAAATCAGAGAACTTTGCTGCAGATGATCCATTTTTGGGCTTAGTCTGTAACCCCCACTTCCATTGCAACCTCCATCTTGGTGCAGGCAAGTCTCTGGGCTGCCAAATTTATACAGCCTTTTCTCAGTGGTTCTCTTCTTCCTCTGTACCCTAGTGAATGGAGTTCCCCAGATGCCCACTGTGATGAGGATATCTGCTGAACCCTCAAGGATCATCTCCTGGACTAGCTTTGGAGGATAGCCCCACTTTTTTTTTTTTTTACTGGGCAAAGAGATATGGCAAATTAAATAGTTTGGCTGCCGTCCGTTACCCAGGGGTGATCCTTCGTTGGTGCTTGAGATCATGGCAACTGTTTCCATACATCCTTATAAACCTTTCATCCTGGCAAGAATTAATGGGGAAAAAGTTAATAAATAAGTGAAATCTACTTGCTCTGAGTTTGCTTAAAATTCACCAGTTTCCAGGGATTGTATCCAGTATGTGAAGTTGTCTCTAATATCCCCAGCTGTAACACCACTGAAGAACACTTTTGCTTAGGTATGTAGTGACAGATTTCTATTTTAAGCATTAGGGTTTGAAAATTTGGAGCAAGTGTTAACTCCCTTAATCTTTTTATCCTGGCTCAACTCATCACTGACAGCTGCATTGCAGGCATGAGGAATGAACTGGGAAAATCCAATTTATGAATCCTCAGAGCTTGATTTCAAAGGATTCCTGAAACAAGAATAATCTACTGATGAGACATTACAACTGATGCATGCTCCTTCATTCTCTTTCACCAGCTATTTTTATCACCAGACAGACTCCAGTGTATAAGGTAACTCAGAACTTGCTGAAGCTGAAGTCAACAGGAAGAGGCCAAGTAAATATTTCTTTTGTGCAGCAAATATTTCTTTTGTGGGGAGAAAATTCCCTTGCCATGGTACTTTATTGTTTTTATCCACTCCCCTCTCTTCCTTCCAACTTCCTCCTCTTCTTTCCCACTTCCTTTTTAATATTTGGAGGATTTAAAAAGCTTATTTTATAAAATTTTTCTTTTAAAGGGGGAACTGGGGCACCAAGTCAAACTAAAGATGATATCAAATTGCCCTGTGAACTCTTGGAAAGTTACGGCCTGTGTCTAGGCCAGGCAATGATTGCACATCAGTAATTTAGGAAGCTATTCTTACAGGAACACTAGGTCTTCAGTCCTGTAAAACTCTGAGACCAACACTGGTGTCTGCATAATAATACAGGTGTATTATTGATACATGTGACATGATATGGAAAAAGAAGTTAATCACTGGAAAATTGTTTCTCATGCAGGTTGTACTGAAGAGCAATTCCACAATTGGAAATGATGTTTTGAGAGGCAAAATTAATAATTTATTTCCTTACACCCGAGGTTCTCTTATTTTCCTGAGAAATGCAGCAATCCTTAAGCACAGGGAATTGTTTAGTTAGCAGTGACTGGCTTGATCTTGTGTTTGTGGTAACAAACACTTTAGTTGTGATTGATTTGGTGACTTGGTGACCTTCAGAGATCCTTCCTCAATGTTTCAATGATATTCTGCCATCCTATACTTTTTAAAGGAATTTACAACATCCCTTCAATGGATGCCAGTCTTTCACTATCCCATGTCTGTCTCCCTCTCACATTTCATGTTATATGTTTTCACAGATCTCATAGAATGATTTTTAAAAAATATTTAACCAAATCTCCCTGCAATCAACAAGGACATCTTCAAAATCACGGAATCACAGAATGGATAAACTTGGAAAGTACCAAAATGGAGTTGTGTGTTCCACCCTCCTGCGGAAGCAAGTTCATGCTAGATTACACAGCTCAGCACTGCATCCAGAGGGTTCTTGAATATCTCCAGGGAAGTAGATTCTAGTGCTTGCTTCCCTGCACAGTAAATAAATTCTTCCTCATATTCAGGTGAAACATTCTGTGCTCCAGTGTCTGCCCACTGCCTCTTGTGCTATTGCTTGGCACTACTGAGCAGAGCCCTTGACACCCTTCCTTCAGAACTCATAGGCATAGACTGGGTCTCCTCTCAGTTGTCTCTTCTTGAGGCTGAGCAAGCTCAGCTCTCAGTCTTTCCTCATAAGAGAGCTGCTCCAGACCCCTCATCATCTTTGTAGCCCTTTGCTGGACCTAGTCCATGAACTCCATGTCTTTCTCCTTCTGAGTAGCCCAGAAATAAGTGCCACATCCAACTGTTTCTTAAATGCCTCCAGGGGTGGTGACTCCATTGTCCCTGGGCAGTCCCTTTCAATGCTTAACAACTCCTTCCATGAAGAAATTACTTCTCGTACCCAACATGGACCTCCTTTGGTGTAGCTTGAGGCTATGTCCTCCTGTCCTGTTACCAGTTGCCTGGGAGAAGAGACTGACCTCCACCTGGCTACAGCCTCCTTTTAGGCAGTTGTAGAGAGTGATAAGCTCTCTGTTGAACCTCCTTTTCTCCAGGATAAACAATCTCCCTCAGCTGCTCCTCATTAGGCTTTTACTGCATACCTTTCCCCAGATCTGTTGCCCTTCTCTGGGCCCACTCCAGATCCTCAGTGTCCATGCTTGCAGTGAGGGACTCAGCACTGGAAATAGGACTTAAAGTGTGGCCTCACCAGTGCCCAGTACAAGAGGACAATCCCTGTCCTGGCCCTACTGGCCACACCATTGCTGATCCAGGCCAGAATGCCATTGGCCTTCTTGGCCAGAAGAACATCCTGGCTCATGTTCAGCTGCTGTCACCAAGATCATTTTCCTCTGGACAGCTTTCCAGCCACTCTGTCCCAGCCTGTGGAGCTGCCTGGGGTTGTTGTGTCCCAAGGGCAGGACCCAGCACTGGGCCTTGTTGAACCTCACACCATGGATCTCAACCCATGATCCAGCCTGCCCAGATCCCTCTGCAGAACCTTCCTGCCCTGCAGCAAATCAATAACCCACCAAACTTGGAGTGGTCTTCAAACTTTCTTAGGGTATACTCAACCATCCATATCATAATTCAAGACAGTAAACAGGACTGACCCCAATACTGAGCCCTGAGAAACACCACTAGTGGCACACTGCTGGCTCAGCTTGCTGTCCACCAGGATCCCCAGGTGATTCTCTGCAGTGTTATCAGGTTGTTCAGAGCCCAGGCCAGCCTGACCTTGAATGTTTCCAGGTGTGAGGTGTCTATCACCTCTGAGAAACATATCCTTCAAGGTTTCACCACCCTCATAATAATAAAAAAAAGTATAGTCTGAGTCTGCCTTCTTTTAGTTTAAAAACATTATCCTGTGTCCTATCATAACAGGTCCTGCTAAAAATATTTGTCTTCCCTCATCTGTCTTATAAGCCACTTTAAATACTGGAGCAATAAGGTCTCCCTGGAGCCATCTCTTTTCCAGACTGAGCAACCCAAAGTACCTCAGTCTTTCCTAACAGGAGAGCAGTTTCATACCTCTAATCATTTTTATGGTTGTCCTCTGGACCCACTCCAGCAGGTCCACGTGTTTCCTGTGCTGAAGACCTCAGAGCTGGATGCAATTTCCCAAGTGGGATCTCACCAGAGTTAAGGCTAGGGTTAGAATCCTCTCCCTTGCCCTGCTGGCCATGCAGCTTTGGATGCATCCCAGAATAGACCTGGTTGTACAGGCTGCAAGTGTACATTAACTGGGTCATGTCCAGTTTTTCACCCTCAGTACGTCAAGTCCTTCTAATCAGGGCTTTTCTCAACCCCTTCAACCCCTACCCTATATTTTTACCAAGGGTTGCCTTGATCCAGGTGCAATACTTCACAGCTGGTCTTGTTTGTCTTCCTGAGGTTCACAGAGGCCCACTTCTCTAACTTGTCTTGATCCCTCTGAATGGCATCCTGTCCCTCAGCTGGATTGGCCACAATGCTCAGCTTGGTGCTGTCTTCAAACTTGCTGAGGTTGCATTTGATCCCACTGCACATTAAAATCTCTTGGTCTCAGTATGAGGGGCGCCACTTGTCACTGATCTCCACCTAGGCATTGAGCCATTGATGACTGCCCTCTGGATGTTCCATCCAACCAATTTCTCATCCACCAAACAGTACACCCATGAAACCCAACTCCTCCAATTTAGAGAGAAGAAAATCATAGTGGGTTATGTTAAAGGATTTATAGAAGTCCAGATAGCTGACATTTTGTCCATTGATGGAGTCACTCCACCACAGAAGGCCACTGGGTTGGTCAGGCAGGATTTCCCCTTGGTGAATCTGTACTGGCTATCTCAAACCATATCCCTGTCCTCCATGTGCCTTAGTGCAGCTCTAAGAGGATCTGTTCTATCATCTTTGCAGGCACAGAACTGAGTGAGGCAGAAACACTAGTATTTTCCAGGGTCGTCATTTCCCTATTTTTAAAATATGGGTACAATGGGTACAATATCTCTCTTTTTCCAGTCATTGTGGACTTTGTCTGATTGCCTTCACTTTTTGCTGCTGGTATCAAGATGTTTGCTTACACAAGCATCTTGTGTAAGCAAGATCTTGCAAAACTAGGTATAGTTTTGCAACTTACCCCCTGTGGTATAATTGCATTTATCCATGGTAATTTTACCTATGCCCTAATGACAGCTTCATCTTCCCTCTCAAATCGGTCTTGTCGTTCACTTTAGTTTATCAACCTATTGACAGACATCAGTTGTCTTTTTTTCCCATTCTTCAGTATAGCAGATCAGGTGGTTCAGACTCATTTAGCCTTATCTGCATCCTGACAGCCTTTCACATTACTTTTCATATCCTGAGTTAATCTTTGCATTCATGACAATACTGTAGGTAGACTTCAAGAAGTGCTGCAGCTAATATCTGCTACAATGGCACTAATAATTCAGTCAAGAAATATTTTCTGCTGTATTCTACGAAAGCATTTGTTTTGTTTAATAGCTGTGTTTCATTGCTGATATTAAAGAGTCTGGCATTAGCTAACATGCCTTTTTAATTTCAAAGTGATCTTCTGAGAGGTTATAAAAGAAGTTTTAGGAATCTCTTACATTTACATTATTTTGCACCTTGTATGAATATATTTAATAATCCTGAGGTCATGTAGCAATTTCTACATGATATTTCAATATTTCTTTATTAATAATGACTTCTAATATTATGCCATCTGTACTTTTCATTAGTAGATCTATGCCCTCAGATGAGTTCCATAATGACCTTATATTTACTAGTGGTTTTCATTCATTTTCTACTGAGTGTTTCTAGCAAACATTTTGCTGAATACTTTTTCCACTTCACTTCCAACATATATCTTTCTTCCTTCTATTGCAAATAAATTACCTTTATGTCCTTCTGGTGGTTGGCTACTAGGTATTCAAATGTGCCCTCCAGGCAATTTTAAAGGAAATATTGACAATAGAAAACTTGAGAAAGCAAGCAGCAGGATTTCTTTCCCATTCCTCTGCTCAAACAACAGCCAAGTAAGAAGTAGCTAAAATGTCAGAGTCAGATTCCTGGTCATACACTCATGTATGCTAAGAGTCCTGTTTGGGAAGCAAAAAGAAAGAATGGCAGAAAAAAAAAATTATACTGGTGAGGTACTGTTCTATTTTCCTGTTTATCCTGCTTATCCAAACCCATCCCCTATTCAACAACAACCAAACTGCCTTAATGCTTTGCCTGTGCCTCAGAGCTCTATCCACTCTATTTGCAGCCACACATGCTCTCACCCAAAACAACATTAAAAAAAAAAATCCTTCTCTACCTCAAGCCAACTAAGTCTAATAATATTTACAATTGGACTAAAGCTCCCTGAATTAGCCTTCCGCAACCTTTCAACCTACACATTCTTCAAAGCCATACTATTCCTGTGCTCAGGCTCTATCATCCACAACTCAATGGCAAACAAGACATTTGAAAAATAGGAGGACTCCAAAAAATGCTACCAACAACTACCTCCTGCCTTACCATTGGCAACCTCACCCTAACAGCAACACCATTCCTAGCAGGATTCTACTTAAAAGACCAAATCATCAAAAGCCTAAACACATCCTACCTAAACACCTGAGCCCTCCTACTAACCTTATTAGCCACACCATTCACTGCAGTATATATAATCTGTATCACCGTACTAGTACAAACTGGCTTTGTTCTAATTCCTTCCCTAACCCAAATAAATGAAAATAACCCCACAGTAACTTCTCTCATCACCCTCCTTGTACTAGGAAGCCTTACAGCAGGATTCTTCATTACTTCATTCATCATCCCTACAAAAACTCCCCCACAACCACTGTATCACTTTCCTCCAACATCCTCATTCTAAACTACACAGGTCACAGGCTTTTGAGATGTGAATATCTTTTACTGTTAGTGTCTGTGTTTATGTATTTATTTTACATAGGCTTGAGAACTCTCTTGTTAAGATCCTCAATTCTTAAAACCAAAATTGCTTAGAGCATGTTGCAGTGCTTGCAGCAGCTGCAGAGTGCTTAGAGCTGGAAACCCAACTTGGTTCTGGTACCTGGTCTGCAGGCAGTGCTCCCGAGTCAGCGTGCCTAGAATATTTTACCAGGAGGTCCTCTGCTCTCTTAAGGCCCAGCTATGGTTAAGCAATAAAGAGATGAACCTAATTGAAATGTGTGGATACTCTAGGGTCCATGTTAATTAAACATGAGAGTGAATCATTAATTTTATTTTATCCAGTGAGATCGAGGAGACAAGTAAAATGGTAATTAAAAAGAACACCCTCTGCACTCTTATCAAGTTGCTTTGGATGTTTGCTTGTTTGTCATAGAAACACTCAGGTTGCAATGGAAAGTCTGACTGCAAATGTTGTATTCAGTGTATATATATATTGTATATAATTGAACATGATGGCATCAAAGTGTATCAATTGCCTTTTACAAATGGAAATTAACTGCTTGACAGAAGCTAGAAACAATGATTTCGACCTCCCCCCCCCTGCCCCATCCCCATCATAATTAGCAGACAGTATCACTGCCAAACAGTAGGCTAAATCAGAATCAGAATCCCTGGACATGTCAGGTGGCAATTTATATACTTATAGGAAACCTTTAATCCTGAAACCTTTGTAATGTTCTATCTGGTAAAATTCACATCATAAATTTAAAAGGCTCAGCCTATTTTCCTTAAGGTTGGAATATATCCTTTTTCTTATTAGGATGGAATCTTTTGCTGCATGAATACTTGAGGAAACTAATGCTAACCTTAATAATTTTGTTTCTGTAGAAAGGGAGCATCACTGATTTCAG
Source organism: Chloebia gouldiae (assembly GCA_003676055.1). Taxonomy (NCBI): domain Eukaryota; kingdom Metazoa; phylum Chordata; class Aves; order Passeriformes; family Passeridae; genus Chloebia; species Chloebia gouldiae. The sequence goes on from QUSF01000011.1 coordinate 15,954,830, forward strand.
TGGGGCTGTCACTGAACTGTAAAAAGACAATGACATGAAGGTCAGTCCTTCTGTATATTTCAAACATGCGCTATCATGTTAAGAAATTCAAAGAAAGAAAATGGGTGCTATTAGACTTTTGCAGGCAGTGTCTCTGTGAAACATGTCTAGAACTATTTGAAATATTGTGGGGGTGACCTCTGCCTGCTGTCCTGGAACAAGGGGAGACTGCTCACTGCTGTCCAGGGCCAGATAGACAAGACTGTCCAGGAACTTCTCTGCTCCTTACAAACCTAAATTAGTCTCCTTGCATCCTTGCTGAGCACTTGTCATTTTGGAAGTACTGCTCACTGCTTCCCCAGCAGCAGGATGGCACAGAAACTTGGCTACCATTCAGCTGTACCAGAAGCTCCTTTCTGCAGGGGAAAAAGGATGTTTGCTTCCACAACACTGGGCTATTCCACTGCTTTTTTATACACATTGCTTTTCTTAAAGAGACACATCAGTTCTGTGCTAGCTATTATACCAGCAGTGTATTACTCATTGATATTTGTTACAGTCCTGCATTTCCAGTGACATAGTTGATTTCTCCTTTTCTTTTTTTTTTTCCTAGTTTTTTATACAGACTGAAAGCTGAAGTTCTCTACCATCTTTAGCAGTATTTGTTATTTATCAACAGGACTGAATCAAATTTGAGACCATTCAGACCAGACAGCTTTGAAGTTATGCAAATCTTGCAGGTGTGATGGAGATCAACCAGCTAGAGGACTTGCAGGCAGATGAGGAAGACTATAGGGAATCATAAAGGGGTATAACTTATAGGGCAGTTCTCACTTCTTTTCCTGAGGAGTCTAACCTTAGGTGCTCTTTGATTTATAAAAGAGAAGGTCTGACTACTCCTGCCCAAGTAGCTGCTAAATAAGTTTTCCTTAAGAACTAAAGTCTTATGCTTATTGGTAAACTTTCAGGAGCCTGGACCCCATGGAGATATCCAACTGGTGGGCTGCAGCTATGCCAGAGTCACTCTTGGTAGAGAATTCTCGAGTATATTATTCAATTTCATTACCTCAGGACACAAAAAGAGGGATGTAACTGTTGTGATTTTCTTTAAAGAGTAGGATTATCTGAAGATGAGAGTAATTACAAGTTTTCCCTCCAGCTACTCATGTGAAGGCAATTTGGATAAAGCTTTGAAAAATGAGAAAACAGTATAGCACAGAAGGAACAGAGAGAGGTTATGCACATAATCACTAAACAGTTCAATTAAAATTTCAAAGAGGTTAATGCATCCAGTCAAAGTCAATCTTCTACCCTCCATATTTGCATCTACTGCTGATGATTAGGGTGAGATCTGAATTTGGGTGAGAAGAAACTTATTATACCATCTTTGTAACTAAAGATGGCTTAATGGTTAAAACTGCTTTGAGGAACCAATGTGTATTTGGATGGATAGTTCATACACTATAAAACTATTCATCTGACTAACAGAATTTACAACAGAAAAGACTCAGGACCTCATTCTGCTTGTATTAAATCAATTATAAAGCTGTTCTGAGATTCACTGGGAGCAGAATCAGGGCATAAGTCGTGAATATTGCAGTGTAAAATGAAAGATTTTTAAAAGTAGTAATGAGGCAGGGCAAGTGGCAACTGATGGCCCATAGCATGTGGCCAAGGCCATTACACAAGTTGCTCTGCATCACTGCTATCCAAAGGTGACAGTCTTTGTGCTGTGAAACAGGTTTGCACTATGCCCCATGACCAGCCTTTCTGATGAGTCACATTTCTTCTCTGAAGCGTTGAAGAATTGGTTTATGCCCTCTCCTCTCAGGGGCCACTCAGGTTTTAGGAGAAAGGTGGGAGTGGTGAAAAGAGTGTCTTGTTGACTTTAGATGCAGATTTTAAAATCTAATCTAATGTAAAGGATTTAAAAAAATTATATATCTCAGACACAACATCACTGTGTCTTCAGGGCAGAAACTGGCAACCTAAATCCAGTTACAGGAGCTGACAAACATTGCTGCAGAAAAGCCCCAACATTTCTGTCAGGGAGGCAAAGAGGTGTGCAAGAGTGTGGGCTCGTTAGAAATGGGAAGCTTGGATTATGGATATCCACTCTTGCTACAAAATGCCTGCAGACTTGTCTATCTGCAAGAGGTAAAAACAAATCTACAAAATGGCTGTTACTTGATTCTCTTGTTTTAGCTGTGAGCTATTCCTTAGGGAAAGGAAGGAAGAAAGGACTTCTATAAACTTAGAATAAAAATTCCTGTGTTTAGCAAGACTTTCTTTTTCTCTAATTGTTTTATTTAAAGCCCTCCCTGGACCAAACATGTTTTCTAAAAATGTCAAATTCCCTATTAAAATAGGATTTCTCTGATGTTCAGTGCACTGTCTGAGCAGGACAATAGAAAAAGTGTGAGTGGAAATAAATCTGTAGTCTTGACTTTTGGACAGCTGAAAGTAAAACAGTCCCAATGGATTTTGTTTAAAAATACTTTCAAAAAATAATGAGAAATAGGAAAAGTGCACTGAAACATACAGAATGCAAATTAATTTAATAGTTTTTTGCAAGCTTAATTTATACTAACTAGCACTTGAATGCTAAAAACTGCTCAGAGAGATTGGTTACTTTAATGTTAATGTACAGGACAAATTGTCTCTAAATACTCTGTATTTTAGAAGGGTGAATGCTCCAAGAATTTATATCTCTTGCCAAGGTGGACAGAGAAGGAAAAGCAATATGGTTTTGCTTATAAACAATCTGGAACTAGAGAGGCAATTAAAAGAATAAATAGAAGCTGTTGAAAATGTAATCTAAAAGTTGAACAGCCCTTCTCTGACAAGGGTTTTTAAAAACATTTTCACCAGACTAGTGCTAAAGGGAAAAGTCAATTACAGCAACAGTTTAGAAGAGCAGAATGACAAAGAATAACTTTCTAGAAAAGAAGTGACTGGAATTTGTACATTTTTCAGACAGGTCCCATGGACATACCATAACAGCTTAAAGCAAATGAAGCATCTCTCAGCTGCAGTATTGGGTGTTTCAAAGCTCCCTCTCTCTGAAAATCAGGAAAAAATCCCACAGTGGAACAAATTCCTCACAGCACATTTCTTCCAGAAAAATTCTCACAAAACAAGCCCTGAAGTTCAATGCAATGTCTTATGAAAACAAGACAACTTTGTGGCCCTTTTTGGAGAGTTTTCTGGGAGAAAGAAAAAGATCTTGGAAAGAAAGCTCAATGCTACAGTGTGCAGAGGACCCATATTATTTTTTTTCTGTGAGAATCTATAAAGGTGGAAACATTTCAGAACTTTTCATCTGTGTTTTGTTTTGGGACAGGGACTCCTCATGACAGGAAGACAAGATTAGTCCGAGCAGTACTGGGCTGAAGTCCTCTCTCCTCCATGGCCTGGGCCTAAGGGAAGAGTTCAGGACAAAATATAGGGGTGATGTGGATTTTGTGGATTGTGTTGCCTCCTAGGCAGCTTTTGTCCCTCCTTAAATGCCTTGTTCTACTTAATGTTGCAAAATTAAAACAAAATTTGCATCTAAATTGTCACTAAAATGAAAATAGGATAGGCAATACCATTCATGAGTATAGATTAATAAAATACATGATTTTGAACTGGCCTCCTTAATTCATCTTAATATCTGACTACCTTCCAGTGAGATATTAAGAGAACAGTGACACATATCCACTTTAGAAATACTTTTTGTGTTAAGTAGCTATTCCATTTTTTGCAGTGTGTATAAGTCTCTTAAATATCCTGTGTAAATTAAGTCTCTTGGTGAGGCTGCAGGTCAAGAAGAATTAATCTCCTACATGCACATTAGAACACTCAGTCAAGCTCTACAATAGAAATGTTTATAGTCTAGCATGTTTTCTTTAGCAGCCAGAGAAATTTAAATCCATATGCTTCATATTCTATGCCTATCCGAAGGGTTTAACCTATTTGTTAGTTGTAAGCTATTTACTTAGTCAGCCTCTGCAATTTTTGTTATTTTCCTGGTAGAATAGCAGGTTATTAAAATTTCTTTTTCCTGGCATTTGAATACTTTCTTTACTGCAGAAGCAGCTTTAACATTTGTTACTTTCACTTAGAAGGGAAAAAGACCAGGAGTGATTTTATAAATAACTTCCCAAATATCAACTGTAGCTACGTTGGCAAGCATTACAATGTGGATTTCTGTTACCTTTGCTTAATTTTGTGACCTATTTTAACAAAAAATGTCATCCAAATGTAAGATAATGAGTTGGGATGAGTGAGGTAGAACAGGGCATAAAGGTACCAATCACAGTGCATATTGACCAAGAAAGAAAGCTGTGAGCTATGAAGACAACAAATACTTTATAAAGAAAGATAGAGAACATGATTACAGTCTTTCTTCTTCCAGTAGAATAGTAATATCCCTGAGTCCAAAAAAGGCATTAAACTAATGTAAGACCAAAATTATATCCACAGGGCAGTTCAATATACACTGGAAACAGAACCAAAAAACAAGTCAGAGAAAGTAATATAAAGTGATTATCATATCAAGCAGATTATTTCATTTTTGTTCATTACCCACTTTTTATTTTTTTCTGTAAGAAAAGTATCAACCCAAATGTTTTAAACAAAAAATAATAGAGACACTGTAATTCTACAGACAACTTCCAATGAAACCAGACATTACTTTGAACTTATGTATATAACTATTATGTCCCCCACAAAATAAATATTTAACCTTAAGGATATTCTTTTGCAGGCTGTTATACTGGATACCAGAAGAAGAGAAGCAAATGTATCTAAAATTATATGAATGGGCTAGAAAGCATTTCTGTTACATTCATTGTAGAGCCTCAGCCATTGCCATGTCCCATATCACACTTCTGTTGAGAAATGCGATAGCAGATGAGATCTTGGAGCTGTTTTCCTATAAGCCACACTCACTATGTGGTCACTATGGGCATGCAGTTCCTTTCTTTTGGCTGAGCAAAACCCCTCCAAAATTATACCATACAGCCTCAAATTCTCAGAAGTGTGCTCCATAAGCTCAGGAGAGGGAAAGATGGGTAAAAACATTTTGGAATATAGGAAAAAATGGACAGGAGGAAGAGATATTTTATTACCTCACTGTAAATTAGCTCTTAAAGATTTCAGGACATAATTTTCAGGTCTCAAGGACAATTAAAAATATTTCTACTTTTATTTGAAAAGGATAAATTTGTGGTCCTTTATTTAAAGACATAATTTTTTTTATGGGTTCTTAATTACTCTGATGTTTGGCCCAACATTGCATGACCATTTGCATTGTAATACTCATACAAAGACTTTTAAAATTAAAAATTGTTAGTTGGTTCTCTTTGTATTTCTGGATAACTAATCTATGACCAAGACAATAAATTTACACACAGTGTACAGTGCAAGGGGATGTACTGAAATTTATGCAAGGAGAATGACAATCAAGAGTCATCAGCTTCCCCATGAATACTGCTTGGATGTAATAGGGAAAAGAGTATCCTCCTTAGGAATTAACAAAAATTATTATTTCTGGGAGGAAGATTCAGTGCAGTGAAATTACCCCTTTCATTTCCAGACTCATGTAATCTGTACAGAAATCTTCCCTCCACCCCCTTCCTTAATTCCCTGTTAAAATATTGTATTGCAGGATGTGCTAATTATATGTTTCTACAGACTAGTTAAAATTTAGTTATTAAACTCAAATGGCAAGGTCTGATTGTATTTCCAAGAGTTTAGGCAGGGCAGACTGGCAGGATGTTGTTCTCTGGTGCCTGACAGTCCTCTCTGTAGGCCAACAACCAAGTGACATAACAAGCTGCATAACACTGCAAATACTCTTGAGGGAGTGAGCCTATAAACATGTCTCTGAAAGGGCCAGACAAGCATATTTTGAGTAACAATTGCAAATGAGAAAAGTTTTTAGAGAAGAGAGGACTCTTTTTATCACGGAAAACTTCCTTTTGACTTTTTGATAAGATATAAGAAAATACTTTTCTGATTTTTGTTTTAAAGAAAGCATCTTTTCCTGTAACAAGAAGCTTTTTTACAAGCTACAATGTCTCTCTCTTATTCTTTTATTGCATCTTATATTTTTGTTTTAAAGTCATGGTGACTCATTTGATGTAGAAATCAATTCTATTATGGAAAAACAAACCAATTATTTGATTGGGCTTTATACAGTATTAAAGTCAAAATAAAAGCTTTTTGTGTAAAAAAGAAGTTGACTGAAATGAACAGGATCTTGGAGAACAGAACAAGAAAATCACCCACAAAATAAAAAGAAAATGTGCCAGCTGGCTCTCTCAGATTAGCTGTGCCATTTGCTGTGGCAATCAAAGGTGTTTTCCTCAGTTATCTTCTTCAGTTATCTTCTGTGTGCCTCTGTTTGAAGCAGAAGCAAATATGCACTTGCATCTTATCTCCTCCCCAAATCACAATCTGATTTTTCAGCTCTGATCCATTTGTATCGTCAGTTTAAGGTAAGAAAGCAGGCTAGGATACATATATACATTTCTTGAATTATCCCTGCTGTGTGGGAAATAAGGTGCTGCCCAAACCATGGGAGGTGGTAATATCTTAAACCTTGAGAGAAAACACAGCTAAGGCTTGTCTTTCAATGTCCCACAGGCAGCAAGACTGCTGAAGAAAGACTAGCACAACATGCAAAGTGGACCATTCAAACATTTGTCAAACCCTTTTCAATAACAGGCTGCTTAAAGGATTGCCTTCTTCCTTTCTGGTCAGAAACTCACAACCGTGATGCACTTGACACTGCCATGTGTTATTAAACAGGAGGGAAACAATAAAATCTGGGGAGGAAAAAGTGAGGAAAAAATTTTCCACATTTGAAATATTATTCATGTTGATTCAGGGGTGGGAGCAATATTATGGAGAGCCTGCTTTCTGGATTACTTTGGTCAAGATCATGAGGATGGACACCCTGGGCTCCTGAATAGGATGATTTGAGTAGCCTAGAAGATTAAGAAAGGGATTGAGAAAGACTGCTCCATACTTCCATACTTCTCTCCCTTCTTCCTGATACTGAAGTTGAGCCCTGGACAGTGGTAGCAATAGGTAATACTATTATTTATTTTGCCATTTAAGTTCACTTCCAGACCGGCTACTGTTTGGTTTTTTTTTTTTTTGTTTTGTTTTTTTTTTTTTTTTTTTTTTTTGCTTTACAGAACCACAGTTCTCCTTGCAAAATGAATAGGACGTCATCACCATTCATAAACTATAGAAATTCAGGTTATTGTTTGGGCTAAGCAAGCTTTTCTGTCTAATTTGCTGACCAGCCCAAGACAGTTTATCTTACAGAGCACACTGCATTTTTACTGTTTGAGAGATTCATACACCACTGTAAATAAGCCAATGCTAAGCAACTTTGGAAGCAAAGTTCTTTAAATATTTGCCTATATCACACTTTGGTGAAAACAGAGCATTATGAAAAATCTATCAAGGAGCAAAATGTAAAATGTTTTGTTAGAAATGAGGTTACAGAATCATAGAATGTTAAGGGTTGGAATGGACCTTAAAGACCATCTAGTGCCAATCCCTGCTTCTGTGGGCAGGGCCTATTACTCAGCCAGGTGTCTCCAGGCCTTATGCAACGTGGCTTCAACACTCCCAGGGCTGGGGCATCCACAGCCTCCCTAGGCAACCTGTTCCACTGTTTCACCAGTCACACAGTAATGAATTTATTCATAATACCTAAGCTTAATTTCCCCTCTTGCAGTCTGTACCCATTATTGCCTGTCTTATCACTACAGTTCCTGATGAAGAGCCCTGCTCTGGCTTCCCTGAGGTCCCTTCAGATACTGGAAGGTTGTTACAAGGTTTCCACACAACCTACTCTTTTCCAGGCTGAACAGCCCCAACTTTCTCAGTCTGTCCTCATAGGAGAGGTGTGTCAATCCTCTTATCAGCTTCATGGACTCCTCTGGACTTGCTCCAACAGTTCCTTGTCTATCTTAGCCTTGAAAGGCTAAGGAGTATTAGGGAAAGTGAAATGGAAAGTGAAAGGGAAATAGATTGGTGAAGTTCCGCCCTTCTATCCTTGAGGAAGGCCCAGGGTCAGAGAACTCCCAAGTCTCCCACTGTCAGGCAGTTGGAGGAACCCTGGTGGAGAAGGGGATTGGAAATGGGTCCCTACTTAGGGACATAATAAAAGTTCCTCCCGACCCCCATCACCTGCCCAGGTGCCACTTCAGAACAGATATGAGGCAATAGGTATAGGTAATATGTATGCTCTAGAGAGTCAGACAGATGATATAGAAGAAAATGATCTGCAAAGGGAGCCTCCCAATCACGCTTTATCTGTCAGACAATTACCACCTCTAACACTAAAAAGAAAAGAAGGGTGGTGTGAATCCCTTCTGCTTGGAACAGAGGCCCCCATATGTTGACTGGACCCATCCAACAGGGAGGTGTCCTGCCTCTCTGGGGCCCAGGTATGGGATATTACTGAGAGACTTCTGATTTTTTTAGCCCTCTGATTATTACCCACTGCTGGTAGTCCAGGCTGGCAGTGATGAGATTGAAAAGAGGAGTGTCAGGGCAGCTAAAAGGGACTTTAGGGCATGGGGTTAAGTGGTTGACAGGGCAGGAGCACAGATAGTGTTCTAATCAGTCCCTTTGGTGGCACAGAAAACTGATGAAAGGAATAGGAGAACTCATATCATTAAGAAGTGGCTCAAGGATTGGTGTAATCAGCAGAACTTTGGGTTCTTTGATCATGGGACAGCTTCTTCGACATCTGGCCTACTGGAACCAAATGGACTCTATCACTCTGTTAAGGGCAGAGGGATTTTGGCTCATGAGAGCTAAAATGGCAGAACTCATTGAAAGGTTTTAAACTAGGTTTGAAGGGGGAAGGGCATGCAGCTGGGCTCTCTGGAAGCGGACCCAAGGGTGGTAAGCCTGAGTTAGGGGTGAAATCAGCAGCCCAGCTGAGGTGCATGCAGTATGGGTAACAAACACAAAGAGCTGGAAGCCAAGGTGCAACAGCAGAGCTGTGATGTGATCACCATCATGGAAACATGGTGGGATGACTCACACAGCTCTGCACTGGATGGCTGCAAGCTCTTCAGGAGAGACAGGAAAGGGAGAAGAGAGGTGGTTCTTTATACTGGGGAGGCTTTTGATGCTGCAGGTATTGAAACTAATGACGATGAGGTTGAATGCCTATGAGTAAGAATTAGGAGGAAGGCCAATAAGGCTGACATCCTACTGGGAATCCGTAATCATCCACCCAGCCAGGAAGAAGAGGTGGACAACTTGTTCTATAAGCAGCTGGAGAATGTTTCAGGATCACCAGCCCGTGTTCTTCCAGGTGACTTTGATCTACCAGACATCTGCTGGGAACTTAACACAGAGAAAACAGGCAGTCCAGGCAGTTCTCAGAGTGTGTGGAGGACAACTTTTTGTTGCAGCTGGTGAATGAGCCCACCAGGGGAGGGACTACATTAGACCTGTTTTTGCAATAGAGATGAGCTGGTGGGAGATGTGGTGGTTTGGGGTGCAGTGATCATGAATTATAGGGTTCTCAATATTTGGTGAAGTCAGGAGGAACATCAATAAGACTTTCACAATGGGCTTCCAGAGGGCAGACTTTGACCTGTTTAGGTGACTTATTCAAAGAATTCCTTGGGAAGCAGCCCTTAAAGGAGTCCAGGAAAGGTGGGCATGCTTCAAAACAGGGATCTCAAGAGCACAGGAACACACTGTCTCTGTGTGCTGAAACACAAGTTGGCGAGGCAAACATCCAGCCTGGATGGGTAAGGAGGTTTTGGAGGAACTTAGGAATAAAAAAAAAATGTATCATCTCTGGAAGGAGGGTCAGGTCTCTCAGAAAGTATTCAATGGCATGCAAGAAAAAAATTAGGGAGGCCAAAGCTCAGTTCAAACTTAATTTGGCAACTTTTGTAAAGGATAATAAAATATGTTTTTACAAATATATTAACAGCAAAAGGCAGGGTAAAACTGACCTTTGCTCTCTATTGGATGTAGGAGGGAACTTAATAATTGCAGATGAGGAGAAGGTGGAAGTGCTTAATGCCTCCTTTGCCTCAGTCTTTAGTGGGAAGATGGCTTATCCTCAGGACAGCTGTCCTCCTAGGCTGGTAAATGGTGTTAGGGAGCTCAATGGTCCCCCCATTATCCAAGAGGAGGCAGTCAGAGAAATGCTGAGCCACTTGGATGTTCATAAATCCATGGAACCAGATGGGATCCATCCCAGGGTGATGAGGGAGCTGGCAGATAGCTCACAAAGCTGCTCTCCATCATTTACCAGCAGTCCTGGCTCACTGGTGAAGTTCCAGAGGACTGGAAGTTGGCCAGTGTGACAAATTCACAAAACAGGTGGGAAGGAGGATCCTGGCAATTATAGGCCAGTTAGCCAGACTGTACCAGGTAACAGTAACAGTTTGTATTGAGTGTCATCACACAGAACTTACAGGATGGCCGGGTATCAGACCCAGCCAGCAGGGGTGTAGGAGGGGTAGGTTGTGTTTGACCAATCTGAACTCCTTCTATGACCAGGTGACCCCTCTGGTGGATGCAGGAGAGGCTGTGGATGTTGTGTGCCTGGACTCCAGCAAGGCCTTTGACGCTGTCTCCCACAGCACACTCCTGGAGAAGCTGCAGCCCACAGCTGGGACAGGAGCGCTCTGTGCTGGGTTAGGAACTGGCTGCATGGCTGGGCCCAGAGGGTGCTGGTGAACGGAGCTGCATCCAGCTGGGGCCAGGCACCAGTGGTGTCCCTCAGAGCTCTGTGCTGGGACCAGTCCTGTTTCATATTTTATTAATGACATGGATGAGGGGATTTAGTCCTTCATTAGTAAATTTGCAGAAAAACTAAGCTGGAAGCATATGTCAATCTGTTGGAAGGTAGGAGGGCTCTGCAGAGAGACCTGGAATGGCTGAATGGATGGGTGGAATCCAATAGGATGAAGTTCAATAAGTCCAAATGCTGAGTCCTGCATTTTGGCCACAATAACCCCCTGCAGCGTTATGGGCTGAGGACAGTGCAGCTGAACAGTGCCCAGGCAGAAAGGGACCTGGGGGTGCTGGTGACAGCAGCTGAACGTGGGCCAGCAGTGTGCCCTGGTGGCCAAGAAGGCCAGCAGCATCCTGGCCTGTGTCAGGAATGGTGTGGCCAGCAGGACCAGGGAGGTCACCCTTCCCCTGCACTCGGCACTGGTGAGGCCACACCTTGAGTGCTGTGTCCAGTTCTGGCCCCTCGGTTTGGGAAGGATGTTGAGATGCTTGAGTGTGTCCAGAGGAGAGTGACAGGGCTGGTGAGGGGCTTGTAACACAAACCCTGTGAGGAATGGCTGAGAGAGCTGGGGTTCTTTAGCCTGGAGAAGAGACTCAGACATGACCTTATCACTGTCTACAACTATAAAAGGTGAAAGGTGGTTGTAGTCAGGTGGGAGTTAGTCCCTTTCTCCAGATAAAAACAGACAGAATGAGAGGATACACTCTTAAGCAGCACCAAGGCAAATATAGGTTAGATATAAGGAAAAGGTTTGTTTTGGAAATACTCACAAAATCATAAAGTGCCTGGGGAGGTGATGCAGTCACTCACCGTCGCTCTGGATGTATTTAAAAAAGACTGGATGTGGGACTCTGTGCAATGGTTTAGTTGAGGTGTTAGGGCATGGGTTGGACTCTATGATCTTGAAGGTCTCTTCCAACCTAGTCATTCTGTGATTCTTATGTTGGGGTCACCAGAGCTCAATGCAGTACTCAAGCTGGGGTCTTATCAAGGCAGAGGGGCAGAATCACCTCCCTTGCCTGCTGGCCATGCTCCTTTTGATGCAGCCCAGGATTTCACTGGCTTTCTGAACTGGTTAATGTTGAGTTTCTTATCTACCATCCCCCCAAATCTTTCACCACAGGGCGGCTTGGAATCACTCCTCTGCCCAAGCTGTTGGTGTGTCTGGGATTGCCATGACCCAGCTGTAGGACCTTGCACTTTGCCTTGCTGACCCCCATGGGGTTTGCACTGGCCCAGCTCTCAAGCCTGTCCAGGTCCCTCTGGATGCCGTCCCTTCCCTCCAGCGTGTCGACTGCCCCACATGGCCTGGTGCTGCCAGTGACCTCGCTGAGGGTGCCCTTGATCCCACAGTCCGTGGCCCTGACAAAGATGTTGAGCAGTGTTGGCCCCAGCAGTGACCCTGAGGGACACCACTCCTCACTGGTCTCCACATGGACCATGAGCCCTTGACCACAACTCTTGGTGGCTGGCCATCCAGCCAGTTCTTTATCCACCCAGTGGTCCATCCCTCCAATCCATGTCTCTCCAATTTAGAGACAAGGATGTCATGTGGGACAGTGTCAAACATTTTGCATAAGTCCAAGAGGAGGTGTCAGTAGCTCTGCCCCGTCCACCTGTGTTGTCATCCCAGACAGAAAGTCACCAGATCTGTCAGGCACAATTTGCCATTAGCTGGCTGCTACCAACCATGTTGTCTGTTACCAATCACCCTTCTCTTTCCATGTGCCTTAGCAGAGTTTCTAGAAGAATATTTTACATGACCTTGCCTGGCAACTACTTAGTGAAACTGAGTAGTTTCCATATCTTAGGACATTACTAAAACCTAGCAAGGCAACATCAAGATACTGCAGCTTTTAACCTTAAATTAATTTAAAACATTTTAGAGGTTATCTGCAAATGAGAACTCTGGTTAGGAACACTATGTGTTGCCTCAGGGCATTCAGACCAAGTGATTAGATTGTGGCCTTAATTTTTTTAGGGTAAGGATTTCCCTGTGTGAATTTCCTCATGTTGTATTATTAGAAGTGCATAAGATATTTCGAACTGCACAGGAAGCAACACAGAGAGAGAAAGCAGATATGATCAATAATGGCAACAAACATTTGGTGCTGCTTGTAGCACCATTGCCGCAATAAAAAGTGGATTAAAAAATATGAGTCTTAACTCTCATGATAATAATGATAATAATGTTGCTGTAAATATCATTTGGGTAAACACACTGGTCTTACAACATGACCCTCAAGTCAAAATACAGCCTTTTATATAAAGTTCCTCTGCATTATGTACAAAAGTGGTTTCCAAATATGTTGAAATAATTTCATTTAGGCGAAAACTTCTTTTTGCATCTCACCCTATGAAATCTTTATCTAGATGTCCCTGCCTCTCTGGGTTTTTGTTTGTTTGTTTGTTTTTTACTGTTGGGTTTTTTGCATGTTTGTTTGTTGGTTTTTTTTTTTTTTTATACAATAGGGAGAATAACATGAGCTTCTTACCTGCAAATCAACTGCCTTCTGTTTTAAGCCCATTAACGATTTTCTGTACTAAAAATCAGATTTGTGAACAATTGGTTGCCAATTATTCTCCATTGCTGCATTCAAAAGAATCAGAAAATAAATAACAGTACTAGTACCATCACCTTATGTATAATTTGTGCTGAAAATAGTTAATAGCTTTACACTTCCACTATTTCCAATGTCTCTGGAATGACTAGAACATCTTTTACTTACATTTTTGTATTAGAAGTTTTATTTTAAGTATTCATCTAGTAAACAGAGATGCTTTAATTCTATTATCATGTGGTATTCAGGCTTATCTCCCATGTTTTATGAAGATATTATAAAACCCAGCTGCACCACATTTGTGTAGTATGACAGGAAAGTTGAGGCCTGAAAGTCCTTGGCACTTATGCATTCTGCCTCCATTTTTTCTATCCCTGTGCCAGATACTGGTCCAGATCTTTGGCTGGAGAATTTTCTTTATTATGTATTTCTCATAACCAGTTCCAGTTCTAAAATAACAAAATCTCCCTAGTTTGTACCCTCTCTCAGCTTCACCTACAAAGTAACTTTTAGTTGGGGTAGCCCTATCTATGTCCTTTAGAAAAGCAATTATGTAACACTATAGAATATTTATTGTTCTAATACATTATAACTTGGAGTTAATTTTGCCTATCTAATTTACAGTCAGTGTGCCCCTGTGCCCCTCCATGCAGTATCCTCATCTTTGTACTGTTTTTTATCTACTAACTGTGGATTTCCTGGTCAGTCAGTCGCAGTTTGTTATTTTTTTCTTCCCCAGAACTACTTGGCCTTACAGCAAGGATTTCCAAAGTGCATGATTGCTTTTTACTGACAGGATGTGACCCAGTTCATGAAAAAGTATTATTCCTACTGCTAGAAGAGCCTACAATATTTCAATTCATGACAGCAAGTACTGAGTAAGCCTGGTCGTCTGGATTCCTTGAACTGCCTTACAAATTAGAGGTCTCTAGTTTTCTCCTGCATCATAGCAGGTGTTCAGCCACCTCACAGAAGAGCTCTTCATGTACCAAGAAGAAGGGATCTAGCTGGGGAGTACCAGGCAGATAAACCAGAAGGCAGAAGTCAACTTCCACTGAGTGCTCTTCTAAGCAAGGATAGCATGAATCTCTCCCAGCACTGCCCTTAGGCATAGTAAGCCTACTCTTAAGGTGGCAGAGTGACTCCTCAAAATTGATTTCTTGACACAGGAGAAGTCAATCACTAGCTTTTCTTAGCCACCAACTCATATGAGCAAGGAAAAGATGCAACAGGCAGCTATTCATCAGGGATATTTTCAAGTGTTAGATTCTCCCACTCACCCATGACAGGTGAGCTGTCAGAAAGCTGTTCTCCAAGCCTTCTGAGCTTCTCATCTTTACACCTTTTACCTGTGAGAAGGTATTTCTATTTATTAGGGGGCTTGGGGGAGGAGAGGGCCTCTCCCTGTTAATAGATTGCATTTTTTTGATGATGGATACAGGTGAAAGGCTTCTGTAATGCTCCACAGTTTTCACCAGAGTGTGAGGCAGAGGGAGCCTGCTTTCTACCTTCTTCTTCCAAGACAAGTTATTAACACATTTTACTCCTATTAATCTCTAATGCTATTGTACTTAACAAGATTTTAGGAAGCTTGTTTCACAATGTGCTTGTTTTCTGTCAATTATGAGGTCCATTTCAGGCAAATATTAGCTGTCCCTCACACAATATAAAATTGGATATTATTTATAAACAAATAAAAGGACAAATGTTGAGAGGGTAGAGAAATACTCTCTCAAGCAAGTTAGCCCTGTTAACAAAGTTTTATTTCTGAAAATAATAATAATTTTTATGTACAGATGCAGATATGGTTCTCCCTTATGGAGAAGGACAGGGCCATCTGTAAGGAAACTGCTGAACCTTTACAGAGTCTTGCATGTAAAATATAGTTTATCTGGTTTGTTTTCTTTTCTTTTCTCTGTCTGTAAATCAATATACTTGCATTGGTTACTATATTGGTTCTTGGTATATTGTCTCAAACAATGCTCTCTGTAAAGAGTAGTTCCATTGAGTTATGTCTGAGTGCATATTAATTTGCTTATCTCTATATATTATCTTATAGCTAGCTCATTTGTAGCTAGTATTACAAATGTTAAATGGAAGATTATTCAAGTATTTACTTTCACCCCCTCTTTTTTCTACTACCATGTTCTTATTTACAACATAATAAAATAATGGCATAAATATTGAGGAATTATTCTTACTGAGTTTTTTTCCTGTTTACTTGATATTTTTAAATGGCTTGCCCACCTGCCTTTGATTTATACATAGTCATTTTGGCTGATTACTTAATATACTGTACTACATTTAGAAAAACTCCTTGGTAACCATAGTAACTATTTTTTATTAGGTACAGCTGAGCACACGGGTTCATTTTAATATAGGTGGAAAAAATAGAAAAATTATCTTGAAAGCTCCTGAAATCATTTGGGTTATTATTGGCTTTCATTTCATGTTCAACAGACAAAGAATTACTCATAGGCTCTCTTTCTGGCTTCTAATGACAGTTTGTTTGTTTATTTTTTCTTTTCTCCTTTTTTAAACTTAGTAGGTGTGGGTTGTAATGGATTTATATAAATTTTTTTATGATTTTCCAAGGTCAGCTTGTTTTCCTGAAGATAAAAATCTATTTATGATAAGATTTACCTAACTAGGAGTAACACTGTAATATTCTTGTCCTTTCTATTATACCAGAGGGAACGTGGCCCTCTATAATCCAATTTCCCTTACACTCTGTGATGGCTTGGCCCAAAGTCTTTACAAGCCAGTAGGGATTGGGCTGTAATAATTTAAAGAAGAGCAAAGATGGCCAGAGGAAGAAATATGAGCCTCAGTTACTTCTTCCTTTAGCTCTATGGAGATTTTGAAGATTATTTCCTGATGTCCAGGTATGCAAAGTGTTTTCTAGGACAGGTATATACAGAAAGAAGTCCTGATGTCTTTTTGTTGTTGATCCTGTGGTACCTCAGTCATCCTGATGATCAGCGAGGTAATAGAAAATACTTGCTTCTTTTTGAAACTATTGATTCAGCATGCAACCATGAATTGACATAATCTCATTCTGACCCGAAGCACATAAAAAAAACTTTGTGAAAGAGAGAGAACTGAATCTCACAGGTCTGTGTTGCTGGAGAATAAGAGCTGTCTTCTGGTAACATCCTCAGGAATCCTGAGTGTATGTCCAGCACTCCAGCACTCATTCAGGACAAAGCCTAGGTCTTTACCGTACAGCTCACAATCACATTTCATTGTTTTTCCTGTGAATCAGAAGTCACAGTGCAAGCTAATATACATCTAGCTAACCAGAGCCCGAAGCTGTGATGGCAACTATAACAAAGTAATCTGAAATACTCCTGGCTGGTGGTGAACTCAGTGATGAGATTGGATAATCTTCCTCATCAGAGAAATGTGTTCCCATGGGTTTCTCCTCATTAATTATATCATACAATGATGGAGAATGTGTTGGTATTGTTACCTTAATTAGTCAGAAAACATTTTGAAATTTGCCAATATTTCTCAGTCATCAATTGACAAAGCATGTGAAGTTGTGTCACTGTCTCTCTAGATAGTTGTATAACACATTTTACAAATATTCATTTTTTTTGGTCAGATAATTATTTATTCAATCAGTCTTTTTCAGTGTTCTAATGAATCAAGTTATTATTCTAAGAGTTAATAACAGTATATTTTTCTTCCTGTCTGCTGCAAAGTCCAGTGTCCTGTATTAACCTCTGTGATGCCTAATGTTAAGCTTTTTATATCAAAAGAGCTTTTACTATTTTGAAAAATGTACTTCCTTGTAGATGAGACAACCCAAGGCTATTTTGCCATATGTGATTAGCAGTAACCAGTTGTGGCGTCTGATCAGTAATCCCTAATTTTTACTGTCCCATGCCCTGGGCTGTCTGTAAAGACCCAGCCACCTCAGAGAAATCTTCCTTCTGTCTCCTGCCTTTGTAATACTTCAAATAGTTGCTGTCTTGCAAGTGTTGGGAATAAAACAACAACCCTTCACTCAGTTGTGACTACTTTTCTTCTGCTGAGTGAAAAGTGATTGATTTACTTCATCACCCACTCAAAGGCATTTTTCTATTAATGCTTCACATAAATAAAAGCAGAGTGAAAAATGTTATGAGAGACACATCAGAGGGTAGATGTTAATCTGCATAGTTCATTGCTGGAATTGGCTGCTGCTTTAGTGAGGTATGGGATCCTCAATGGACTCTAGGGACACAGATAACACATCATAGTGCTCACCACGGGCTGCAGGGGAATCTCAGCTCCAATGCTTGGAGGACCTCTGCCTTTTTCTTCTGCACTGATCGTGGTGTGTAAAGAGTGGTTTCTATAATATTTCTCACCCCTTTCTTCTTTGACTGAAATTGCTTCTGGAGAACAACTTTTTCCCCATCTTAAACATATTATCCCAGAGGTCCTGCCATCATTGTTGATAGGCTCAGCCTTGGCCAGCAGCAGGTCTGTCTTGGAGCCAGCTGGTACTGGCTCTGTTGGTGTGGTGGTGCATTACCTGCTCTTCCTCCCATACCACACTGTGATCTGAGAAATGCTCGTTAGACCTTGGCCTTGATGTACAGCACCTGGTCTAAGCCCCTCCTGGGCTTATTAGAAACACAGAAACTAGGAACTTATACTGCCTAATGAGCTCCTGTTTTTAATGAACAGTCTTGGAAGATTATTTTTCTTGCCTGAATAACAACCCAAGTAGAATAATATTTTTGTTATCAAACCTTCAAGGGCAGTTATCAACCTGAATTGTAGCCAGGATGGGAAATTACCATAACTAAATCCCACACTCTTGTGACTCTGTACATAGTAGTCTAAAGTGAGACTCTTTGAGCTTTCCTGAAGCAGCAGCTGTGACCAGCAAACCTCCCCTGCGTGGGGCCTCTCAGAGTCAGTGAGCTCTCAAGTGTGCTGTACTTAAAGGATCACTGAATGATAATGCTGGATCCTGCCCTGATACCCCTGACAGCTTGAAGTCCAACCCATTGCTGACTGAGAAGATGCAGAGGCATCCAAAGTGAGTATTTCACCAAGACTGAGGGAAATTTTTCACAGGTATATACCTGTACAGATTGTGTCTGTGGGCGTGCGACTGTAAATATGCTGAAACGAATATACTAAGAATATATTACTATATTCTTAAGTATCTTAAATTTGTAGTAAGTCAGAACTGTGAGTTACTGTTGTGACACAGTAAATTCTATATGAATCCTTTTCTCAAGTGTTTAACTTATTGATTAAGTGTAGTTAAGTTCAAGTGTAATTAAATGCTGTTGGTCATTTAGGCATAAACTGTTGGTCAATTCTGGGCTCAGTTTAGCATGGGATCTATTCTGAACCTTGGAACTTAGCAGGAAGTTATTCCATATTTCCATATTTCCTTTTATCCTAATGCTTTCCTATTGCTCTCTCTGCCTTTGCTGCAGCACCCTGTTTCTTTTGGGTTTATTTTGATTTAGTTTGATTCATTTGGGATTTTTTTTTTGCTTTTTCTCTATGTGCTTTAACCATCTAGTTAACTGACAGAGTGAAAGAGCTCTGAAAGAGCCAAATAACTTTGTTGCATTTTCACTTTAATAGGCCAGTACCCTTGTTGGTAATTTTTAAAGCAACTTTAAAGCACTCATTTGAAGCAGTTGCACACAGGGAAAGCTTCTTCTCAGAAGCTAGCCCTGTATCCTCCCTGCTGCCAAAACCTGGCCATAGAAAACCCTTGCCTCTCTGATCCCCATATTTAAGAATTATCATTAAAATCTGCATTCATCACACAATCTTCACAAGATTCTGTCACATTAACAAAACAAAAGAAATTCACACATCAAAATAATTCATCAATATTGAAAACAGACAATTGGCACAGAATCCACCTCTCATCACTTCTCTACTATTACAAAAAACAGAAATTACCCATGATCATTCCACCCTAACATTGTCCAGACCATGTCTGTTACATCTCCCTTACTCCCTTACTCCCTTTCTACCCTTACTTAAAATTCCTTGGGCACCATGTTGTATGTCAAAAAAGACTGCTTGTGGTTGACCCTGACTGCATGCTACGTGTCCATCAACATGCTCTGTCACTCCCAGCCTCAGCAGGATGGCTGTTACATGGGGACCCACATGTTTTGTGGAGTCAGTGGTCAGAGACAGGGATGACACACACACCTTAGAGCTTCGTGCAACAGCAGTGAGCTTTATTGTTCAGAGCCTTCTTATATAGGGAATTCAAAACTCTCAGGTCTAGATAGCTCATTGGTCTGACTTTAACACTGCCCAGCTCCCAGACCAGTGAGCTGTCTGCAGCTTAAGGTGGAATGTGACTGGGTGAAGCCCCTGTATGTCAACCCATTTATGAAACCAGGCTGGGTTTCTTATTTATAACCAAATTAATTGCTCAGTACAAGCCAGCTTGTACTGTAAGAGATGGGGGCACAAAATAACTCACTAGGGATTTTTCTATCTTAAGATAAAGGTGGGTTACTAAAGCAAAATGGGTACGTGTAGGCAAAGGAAATACCCAAAAGATGTTATTCTCTACTTCCTGGCAGCAAGTACTGTCCAGCCCCCTTCTGGGAAACAGGGCTTCAACTTGTGTAACTGTTGCTATAGAAAATGAATGTTGTAAAAAACAAGTGCCCACTCCCCCGCATTCCTCCTCTCTCTTAACTTTTATATCTGAGCAGTTGTCACATGAAATGGGTCTGAGAATACATTGTTAAAGAACATTGTTAAATAAGTTAATATAAAAGTTCCAATGTTAGTTATAAATTGTTAGATGTTCTATAGTTATGTAAGTCCCCCTTACTTATTTGTTAAATGTTTTATAGTTATGTAAATTCCCCTTACCGTTGAGTATTGCCCCTGATAATCCCACTCTCATCTAAAATGGTGAATCACCAAAGATCATAAAGAAGAGGATTGTGTCACCTAATAAGCAAATATAAAACTCCCAAAAGACTTAGCGGACCTAAACAAGCCCCCTAAAATAACAAGCCACCACACTAATGAAGAATTAAAATAACACCTCTAACCAGAGAAAATGTAAGACAACATCAAGACCCTGGTCAGAACTTTTTGCCTTTGTCACCATAAACAGAATAGGCCAAGAGCAGTATAGGGATCATGACCAAGACCAGCAGGAGTCTACTCAGAGACTATTGTGAGGAGAGAAGACTCAGCTCCACCAGAGCTGACATCCTCCTCCTCCACGCCATCTCAGGAGCAGTGGTGGTGTGCGCATACCCCCTTGGGTCGCTTACCTAGACTGTTTCAAAAAAAGCTGAAATCACTAAAAAGCTGACTACCTAGCATTCATAACAGGCCAGTGTGGGTTGGCTGCCCTGTCCATGTCCTCTCCCACCATCTCGGCCACACACAACCCATGGGAGTGAGGACTGAGAGTTTTAAGTGACAGTGCAGATGCTGTTCTAGCTCTGCCCACCAAAACATGGGCATATTATCAATACCTTTCCAGCTACTAATGAAAATACAGCACTGTGGAAAATGAGGAAATTTAACTCCATCTCAACCAGATCCAATACAACGTCCAAGGAGCTACTAGGGAATGAACCCACACTGTTAGTTACTGAGCTTTGTTACCAGGCATTTATTTTTTTAGCTCTGAAATGTGTATTCATGCTCTTTTATCAAAGACTATAACTCAGTTGAAAGGATCCACAGGTAGTTTTATATTAGTCTTTGGATTTGTTCCAATCCTCAGCTCAAAAGGACAAGATACTTGTCAATACTCTTGTAAGAAAGGAACACACTCTTGAAAATGGAAAGGCATTGTAACAATTTGTTTTTATTAAAAAGTAGAGGATGAAGACAAAAATATATTTATAATGTATGTGCTGCATATTGTGCTTTTAGGAAGTGATACTTTGCTTATTGAAGTGATGAGTGCTAGGGTTTTTTATTATCCTTTAACTGAACAGTTGAGTAAAGTGTTATTAGGAATACAGAAAAGAGCAACTAGAGAGAATTTTTTGCCTGGATCTAAAAATACAGAAAAAAAAGCTTTACAGGTTGCAGTATGGGTAAAACAGTTTACTATTATAGTTTATCAGAGACTGATATTTGCCATAATAATAACATCGCTTTTTGGCACTTATTTTTAATATTCTAGCATTGTCTGACTCTGTAATGCTCTGTATAAAAAAAAAAAAAGAGGTGGAGTTTGCTAATATGATTCTAGGTATTAGGACAGAAACTAAATAAGAAAAAAAAAGCTTAGCATCAAAACTAAAGAAAGTGTATTTTTATAAGTTGAAAAGAATAGAAATGGACTACAAAAAGTCAGATGCAAGCACTGTGAGATTATATTATTTTTGATGCAGCTCTAAAAAAATCAGTATACAATTTTGTAGAAAGTGGAACTTTCCAAAACAAAACTATGAAATTTTGCTAGAGATAATTGGGCCATTCATAATTATGTACAGTGAATCAGTTACTGGAATATTTCTAGAGTTATCTTAAATTGTTTGTATACAGACCGCAACTGGAGAAAGTTTCAATTGCACTAATTTTAGGCTAAGACTTTTCTTGTGTGGTGTTCCTCTAAATTTCAGCACTGTATCTGTATGAGTATAGCTGTTGATGGCAAAGGTGTTGCTATCGTTTTAAACAGGGTGTTGTTATGCTGCAGGACAACAGGCTTTCTGCCAGGGAACTCAGAGCATAAGCATGTAGTGAGACAAGGTGTGCAAACTCTTCATCATTTTCATAATATTTGTCATGTTTTTTCCTTCACTGCTGGCACATTGTTGACTGAACCAGAGAAAGAATCTTCATCATAAACTTAATGCAACAAAGTAGGGTCACTAGATGCACTGTACTTCTCTTTTTGTGCTTTCTATTCCATAAGCAAAGATACAAGTGTTGTTCCTGTACCTTCTAAACTGCCTGTACACAATGGTTAAGTTGCTCATGCTTTCCTGAACAGATTCTGAGGATGATGCTGATAATGATCCAGAGGTATGTCAGTGGCCCTCTACTGCTCAGGAGCAAATTATCAGCATGATTTTTCTGATTTCAGCCCCCTCTTGGGTCTGGCTGGGTTAAGACCCTACCACATATTATGAATAGGACCATTGGCATTTAGGTCTGACTCCCAGATTTTGCCATGGGGTGAGGGACTGGCCAGGATAACAATCCTTATATATGGTGGCTTTCTCTGTTGGGCCCTATGTAGTTTCGCGTGGTGCAAAACTTTCTTTAACTACTACAGAAAGCACTGCTTTTGTCTTCTTGATTTTAGTAGCCTGTTGTTTTCTGTGAGTTGAGCTGAGACAAGGACATGCTAGCAAACTGTTCTATGTATGCTCAAAAGAAGCCGTTCTAGCCCCAACCGAAGCAAAGAGCAGCAGTGAAATGAAAGCATACATTTTATGTGAAGGTCTTACTGAACAGATTCTTGTGTTATTCAGTCACCTCTGTAGGTTGCAAAATCCAAGCAGCACAGACTGAGGGTGTGCAAGAAGGATGGCAATACAAACCTAGCATTTCCAAAACACTTTTGTTTCCTGGTTTGGCTGTGGATTTCATCAGTCCATCTTCCTACAGAGGAACCTTCAGTTTTTGATTACTTCTAGCCATTGGAATATTGTGAGAATAAATACTCTGCAGTACCTGAATTGGAAAGTAAAACTCACAGCATAAATATTAATGCCTGAAGTACATTACTATGTACTTCTGATTTGATTTTTTAAAAATAATCATATTGATATGAATGATGCTGTGATTTCTGAGATGGTGGAAAAGAATCTCATAAGAATGCAATAGTAATTTATTATTTATTGGGACTGTTTTTCAAATGTTAAAATGTAGGTGTCTAGGTAGGGTTTTTGGAGGATTTGTTTTTTTTTAAGTGCAGTGGAAACCACACTTTCATCACTCAGCTGAAAAATTTCTTAATTCAGTAGAACTCATTCTTTTGTTTACCGCAGTCACCAACAGGCCTTTGGAAAGAGATATCAGTATTAACAAGTGCTAATATTGAAAACTTTCATTTACCAGGTGTGAATTTTATGAATGTATAATGGTGATAAATAGCATCAAAATGGATAGCAGGTTGTCTCTGACTGAAAATGAGCCTCGATTGGCAAAAATGCTGCCTCCTCATGTCAGGTGGGCTGACAGCAGCCCAGGGAATGATACATCATGGATAACAAATACCTGCTGGCATTGCTCTGACTCCTCCACCTGCAGGATCACCTGCTGGACCACAGTGAACACAACAAATTAAATTAAACTTGGCTGAAATCAGCTGCTAAGAACTATTGCTTTTGGCTCTTCTCCTGTTTCTTTTGAAAATTCAGTGGTTTTTAATCCTGTGGCCCCTAGAGCCCATCAGAGGAAGCATGCCTGGAGTTAACGAATCAGGGAAAAGCAATTAAAGAAAGAGTCTGTTGGCATTGCCTGTGTGAATTCCTGCCACTTGCTAAGTGGTGGCTTCCAGCTGACAGGAAAATTCTAAGGTTTCCACATATCAATAGATTTGGAAATGCTTTGTAAATTGCTGGCAAAGCCCTGTCAGGTCAGAGGGTGCTGTGTCAGGTTCTCTTTCTGATGAACTAGATACCACCTTGTTGTGAACTTAAAAATGTTCCCAAACTTAGAACTGGTTTTGTCCCTTTGATTCTCCTCTGCATGGGCATTTCTTTTTGGCTGAGATAACACATAAAAAACCGCTGCATATTTAGGCACTCTGCACTAGTGGCTTGGATGCCATTTAATTCAGCAAGCTACTCTTTATCCCAATTTATGCTCTAATAGCTGGGAATATAAAACTACTTTACCGGTGCTGCATGCATTTTATGAATATTTAATAATGAAAGTAATCCCCTTCTTATTAGCAAGAACAAGGGAAATAGTGTGTGAACACATAAAATGTGGTTTCCTTCTTGAAAAGTAGTTTTTTTGAGAACCTATTCAAATTTTATCTACTTTGTGAAGTACTGCTCAAAGGCGGCAGATTCAAGAATTTAACTTTATTTATATAATAAAGTGGATAGTTTCTTCATGTAGATTTGGGGTAGTTATCCATCTAATAACTTTTAACAAAATCATGGTTTGATATAACACCAGACTGGATCAGCAGGGGTGCAAATTGCAGAAGTTAAGATCATGAGATCTTGAGTATTTTCTTTGATCGTGACAGTGCATATTTGTTTCAGAAGTTTTATGTTCAAAATATGGAGAAGTAGTTATTGGCAATTTCCATTGGTGTCAGGTTTGAGGTTGCCTCCATAATAAAATTCTGGGATCTGAAGCTTTGTGTTGGACCTTTATTCTGAGTGTTAAATTTTGGAACTTCCTCTCAAAAATGTTTTTTGTTCCTGCAAACACAAATATCTAGAAGAGAACTGGCCAAGGTTTTGTTTTATTGTCAGAAAAGACTCAAATTTGTACTCAGTTGAATAGTAACAAGGATATGCTGTAAGTTCAGCAGAAACTGACTAGAGCAGGGCCATTGAAAAAGCAATGCAGATGAGCTGCGAGAAAGAAAAATGATGTGGTCTTCCCAGAGAAATATGAAGAATATGAGAATATGAGAAAGATTGGGTTTTTTTTTTTTGTCTCATAGAATTAATTTTTTTATACTCAAAGGCTAGTACAGACACTTCCAGGTGAAACAACACATCTCCTTTTCAAAATCTCATGCTGACTTTTAAGGAGA
Source organism: Chloebia gouldiae (assembly GCA_003676055.1). NCBI lineage: Eukaryota > Metazoa > Chordata > Aves > Passeriformes > Passeridae > Chloebia > Chloebia gouldiae. The sequence continues at coordinate 15,979,854 of QUSF01000011.1, forward strand.
ACAAAATCCTCACATTTATTGCATATTGAAAGCACAATATTTACAATGATGAAGCTAGGAAAAGGTAATTTTCCTCTAACTGAAACATGTACATTAGCAGAATTTATATCATACCCTGGTACCTTATATACACTTTAGTTAACTATACTAAATAACTAGCGATGAACACTTGATTAAAATGTAAAAATAATTTAGAAAGTGTCATGAATTATAATACACAGACTTTGGCTAGATACTCCATGTGCTTTGACAGGTCTGCTTTATTATGGTACATGTGTCAATGAATTATGTTCAAATAAATAATTGTTATGGTTTAGGGATGTTATTCTCCAATTTAGTGCTCTCACTGAAACATTCTGAACTATATACTGCTTGCTTAGTCTCCCAGTCCCCGCAGTGGGATGAAGAGGAGAATTGAAGGCTCATAAGGTAAAGAACATGGGTTGCGATAAGAACAGCTTACTTGACACAGTACTGAAATAAGAAATGAAGGGTAACAGCAGCAAAAATGAACGACAGCATACAAGGGAGGCAGACGACCCTTCCGGGCGAGTGCTCACCACGCAGAACCCAGCACTGCAACACCCACCTGGCCAGAAGGGACCCCTCCTCCCCCCACGCCCTCTGTGTGTCTCATGGGGTGGTATAGAATAACCCCTGCGTCTTGGCCAGGCTTCTCTTGTCTACTGCGAAAATTAACCCTCTCCTGACCTGATGCAGGGCAATGGGATATCTCAAACGTCTTGCTCCTAAATACTCTATGGATCTAGGAACTCATAAATATTGTATTATATTTATTGAAGTACCTTCATTTCTGAAAATAGACATCTTCAGTCTTTGCTAAGAATAATCCTGTCAAAAATCCCTCTCAGTTACATGCTTCCTCAAAAACATGTTTGCTTCTTTTTAAATTCTTCATATCTTATTCTTCCCTATAGGAATTCTGAACAGAGGAAAAAAAAAATCTGAGAGCCACAATGAAAGAAATATTTCTAGTGCTTTCACAAACTTTTTTACTTCTTTAGGTTCTTTACTTTGGGTGGTTTTTTTTCATTTCTGTGACTCTTCTTAAATTTTAGTTATGGCAAGGCCCCAAAGGAATAACAGGTGATTTTTTTCTTCTATGTGTTTAAGTATTCATTTATTTAATCTTGACCCAGGTTTTAGTTTATTTAATTTTGATCCAGGTTTTAGTTTAAGTACCTGTACCAAGTTTAAGTACTTGTACCAAATTTTAGTTTTAAGTACTTGTACTAGATTTTAGTTTAAGTACTTGTACCAAGTTTACTGTAATTTTTGCACAAACCATGTAGCAAGTAGAGACTATGTTTTTCTTACACAAATATGCACATCCTAAAAGATTATTTAATTTCCTCAGATTAGCCTCAGCAAAAATAAGTTTACAGGAACACTGTCCAAACCTTTTGCTTAATAAAAAAATCATTAGGAAAAGAAAAATTATTCCAGGGAGTACAGAAAAATCAGAATTTAAATGGCAGACTTTTTAGGCATTATGTAAAAATATCAGATTAATATACAGAGGGAATTTAAAATTGTTGCAGATTTTTGTCAGGTGTGATCACACAACAAGTGGCTTGTTGAGCCACTACTCCAGATTAACTGTAAGATTTGGAATTTAAATTCTCCTCTGAATAGAACTTGCTTAGCAATGAGGAAGATAAATTTTCTCTCCTTGCACATGCTGAAAAAAGGTGATGCTGGTTTGTCATCCCATGAATTAATAGGAAAAACTGAATAGTGAAGAAAAAGCCTTCCCATCAGGTACTTAAGTCATCTTTGTCTTGGGTTTCCTAAATTCCTTCAAATGAGACCTCACTTTTACTCCAAGCTTGAAGCAAAACTGTCTCAGTTTGTTATGTACTTTTCGATGGGACCACAGCCAATTTCCAGACAGATTCAGAGTTCAGCTGAGATATGTCTCAACTCAATTCAAAGGGTCTCCTCGATGTACCTGAGGAGCCAAGACTACCCTGGTTGGCTGTATTTAGACCTTGATGAGCTCTGTACAACTTTTGCAGCAGCAGTTCTTGCACCTATATCAGAATTTCCAAACAGCAGGGCAAATGTGGCCTTAGAACATCTGCAAATCTTTGATTTTCTCAGAAATTCTGCCTTGAATCTCTTGAGAGGGCGAAGAAAGAAGCATTACTTTTCTGAAATATGTTCCAGCAGACGTGTTGGGAAATAATACTAGCTCTTCAGTAGGCATTTTGGAGCTACAGGCAGAGAGAACATAAAGCCTCTTTGCTTTCCAACCACCTCTCTAAAAGCTCTTTTACAAGAGTTTTCCCCCTCCCCCCACCAGGACATATCATGTGCATTATGCAGACCTCATCCTGTATTTAATGTGTTCTGTCAGAAGAAAAATGATCAACGCCAAAAATGAACAATGCCAAGTTCTACTGTGGAGTTGACTCACAATAGTGTTGCACTTATTTTCTGTGTGCCTGGCACTTTTGAATGCAAATGCTAGGTTTTGGGTAGGGTTTTTTTTTTGTTCATGTGCATGCATATACACATACATAAGGAATAGTTTTAGAGTAACCCTTAAATACTAGCAACCATATTTCATATTGGTACCCTTAGAGTGGGAGGCAGAAGTGGCTTATGTACTAAGGGAGACAAAATGCTGTGAACTAGGACAGCTCTTTCCAGAAAGCTTGAAAAGGAATAGTGTGGTTCATGCTCCTCCCCAGCCTGGTGTGGGATATTCCTACAAAATACCCCTCAAGGTGTGCTGGACAGAGGAGAATGTTGACTGACAGAGTGATGAGAGTGCTGTCCTTTTCTCCTCCATTTGATATGTGGGGCTGTTTTCTTACATTTGGGGAAAGTAAGAGGCAGGGGACAAAGGGAGAAGCAGCAGTAGCACCCAGCTCAGATGAGCAAATTACTGAAATGTTGACAGCTTTGGTCTAGTAGCACCAAGAATGAAGACATATGTGTTGGAGAGGATCTCACAGAGGAGAAACAGACCAAATTGCCCAGGGTCAATAACATAGAAGGAAGAAAATAGGTAGGACTAGAGGGAGGAGAGAGCATGAGCAGCAGAATTCATGTCCTGTGGGAGAGTCAGTGGAGGGGAATGGCAGCCAGGAATGTGAATGTGTCAGCAGGAGAGACAGATGTGTCTCTTTTTAGCTTATTTGCGTTCTTCTCCAATAGTAGTCACTGGTGATTTTCTGCACCTAAACGCCAAAAGTTGACCATTTAATCATGGTTTTGGTATAATTATCTCTTATGTAATTCATGCTTGGAGTGATTTGTTTGTATTTACTATAATATTTTCTGCAGCCTCTACTATAGGCAGGCTTTAAATAATAATTCTAAGTCCTTAGTGAATTAACAAACAGTACAATGCTCTGAGAACTTTAGTCACAGTTGATGCTGAATAAATATTTCACAATGAATAATTTATCCATCAGAAAAATGTAGTGTTCCTGGCAGGTTCATGAACAGATCATGGAATTATTTTTTAAAAATTTTTTCACTGTTTTTCCAGCAAGAGGTCCTCTGCCTCTGGTACATTACTGGTTTCTTCCAATATCTGATATATGTTTTTTGATCCACTGGAAGTTTTGGAAAATACTGACTGCTCTTTCTGATCCCAGGCAGCTAAATGGGTACTGCCTTGAAATATGCTTTATTGAGAACCTGTCTACCTGATAGTGCCAGCTGAGAGGAAGATTGGATGGGTATGTCTAAAAAGAGGAAATGAAAGAAAAATCCACATTACGAATGATGAGAGTGAGTCCTAACACGTTAGGTAAGCATGATTTTTAAAACAGATTTTATTTTCATAATGCACTATGTAAGAAAAGTCTGTAGTGCCTGGTCTTTTCAAAATGAGGAACATTTTTGAGATAGATCATTATTTATTAAGACAGATTATTTCAGTTCCAAGAAAATTATTTAATAGGCTCAAAGTAATGCTATGCATGTCTGGCTTCATAAGGGAAATCTATTCCAAGTTAAAGACTTATTTCAAAATAAATCTCCCAGGAGGATGGTTTGTATTTTAAGACCAATATTCTATTTCACTGACTACAACAGTAGTAATCTGTTAACCTCTTAGGTAGCACATCAGTGAGGCCTCATAAATAAAGCTGCAAAAATTGATGAAACCATAAAAAATAATAAAAGCCTCATAGACACTGGTAAAGAACTTGTTCAGGAAATGGAAAGCTCTTTTCATGGTGTGTGAAGAGGCAGATAATGAAGTTTGAGGTTTTTATATAAATGCAGAATAAAACCATGCATTGAAAAGGAATTGGTGAAATTTAGAAACCAAAATACCCTAAATGATGTCTGGGACTATGCTTTAGTCCCATAGCAGTATTACTAAATAGCATAGTATTGTGAAACAGCATATCAATCTGTCTCAGTCACAGAATCTGTCAGATTACTCAGAGAGATGAAAGTGCACATTTGCAGTGTCTTCTTGTCATTTTGAGGTTATCTCACTCTCATATTTGGATGGTGCTGTAAGGAGATATATGTTCCATCATGCAAGTCCATGGGACTGTTATGCTACTACACAACTGTTGGAGCTTGTTTTACATTTTAATAACAGCTTCTAAGCTTCATGTGGTTCCTAGCCCACTTTCTTGGCTAGGTTGCCCTTCTGCTGTAGTTCCCCTGATTCCACAGGTTTGATCAGGATTAGTAGGACTCTGCTTCACACCATTGTGGAGGCTAAGCCAAGGAAGTGCTTCTTTCCCAGGGTACTGGAGTCCTCTACATACTTCTGCACCCGGTTAAATTGAGCAATAAAAGAATGTCCCTTGAAGCCAGTGTTTCTTACAGAGGATTTGCTCAGCCTCGCTGGTAGAAACTGCACCCTCTGAGATGATGCCAGAATGAGAGTCTTTTGTTTCATTATGGTGGTGAAAATCTACCAGCTATTTTCCACTTCTTCAGCTGCTGTGTCCAGCTACAAACAAGCCCTGTAAGCTAAGGAAAATCCCAGTCATGTGGTGAGAGCAACAACAGATGTATTTATATTCAAAATGGACACTGCTTAAGAGAAGCATGTAAGCCTCATAATGGATGACAGTCATGTCTGGCATACAGAAGTCAAATTGTTTTCTCAACTAGTTCCTAACAAAGAGTTTAATGAAGTAGATTTAGGAGAGGGCTCTAAATTAGGAGAGGGCTCTAGCCAATTACTATATTTTCTATCCACATTACAGGCATGAAAGGTCATAATTTGAAAAGTGTCCTGTGGAGAACATCTTTAAAGTAAACCAGTCAATTTTGGTAATGTTTGAATTATATGAATTGAAATTTAATAGGTAAATGCAATAAAGTTTCTGAGAAATATTTTTAAAATTTATCCCTTTTCAAAATTGCTGGGTCTGGGAGGTTGCATCTCTTAGCATGACTTTTGAAAAAAACTTTTATTTCCACCCCCAACATTTTTGAAGAAAGCCCACGAATTCTCATGCAGAAGAATGCACAGTCTACCTGCTTATTTGTGCTTTAGAACTTGAGTTTGTAGTCTAAATTTATTATAAACTATTCCAGCGAGGATGTTTCTGAGAGATGTGAAGAAAGAATGCATAGTAGGCTGGGTCATTGGGCCAGAGTTCAAAACAACCAAATCTATAATTGTGTCTCATTTTAGAAGGTGATACCCTTAGAAAGGGAAAAAAGGAAAAGCTGTTGCCAAGTGGGTTAGAATTGATTTTAAAGTAGAAAAACACAGTGCTGATGACAGAATGATCATAAATTGGGTAGAACAGAAATTTTAGAGGAAAACAAAGGAAAATGATAGTTCTAATTTGGGTGGATGAAAACATGTGTTTTCCATCAGGACATTCAATTAAGATTTCTTCCAAAACTGTTGAGTTCTGGTCTGTTTGAAAGCCTAATATGGAACAACCAAAAGCACATTAGGATGAGGCTGGCATTTCATCACTGAAATGACGTGGGACACAACTCTACAGAAAACATAGTTAACTCTGGTCTTCAGTAATTTAGACCTGATTCATCTCTCTGGATGAGAACACTGTGTGTGTACCCATCTGGACATACATTTGTACTCCAGGATTAGCCTAGGTGTAGCCTTGTAGCCTGGTAAATGTGGCTTTATTGTCACTAATACAGAGGCAGCATGTTAAGCTAACCCAGCAAGGTCACAGGCTTTTTCTAAACATGGCTTGAGTGCAGCTTTGCTTGAGCCTGGTTAGTTATTGCTGCAATTTTTTATTTTTAATGTTTGGATGGCTAGTGACTAATTTTTTACTTTTACTTATAATCATGTGATATTACCATAGTTTTCAGATAGCTAGTAACAAGAACTGTTTTGTGCAGAATGAAGTATTTACCATAGAATCATAGAGCAGCTTATTTTTGAAGAGACCTTTAAAAGTCATTGCATCCAACCTCCCTGAAATTGACATGGACATCTTCAAATATGCCTCTGCTTGTTCAGAGGCCCATCCAACTTGACTTTGAATGTTTCCAGGGACAGGGCATTTGCCATCTCTCTGAACAATTTGTCCCAGTGTTTTGGCAACCCTCATAATGAAAATCTTCATCCTTGTATTTAGACTAAATCTACAGTCTTTAAGTCTAAAATCATTACCCCTCACCATGTCACAAAACAGCCCTGTTAAAACCTTGTCTTCATCATTCCCTGTCAGGGAAGAAGAATGGGAGCTTTTGCAGGAAAATGAAGAGATTTTCTGGCCTTTGGAAAAAGGGGCAGGCAAGAAGACAACAAGTATATTGCTAGGTCTTGCAGAGAGAAAATTAGAAGGGTGAAATAATATAGAACTCAATCTGGTCACTGATGTGAAAGATAATGAAAAGTGTTTTTACAAAAACATTAATAGTAAAAAGAAGGCCAAGGAAAGTCTCCATCCATTACTGGATGAAGGAGGAACACCAAGGATGAGGAAAAGTCTGAGGTACTTAATGCCTTCTTTACCTCAGTCTGTAACTGTATGACCAGTGATCCTCAGGACTATCAGTCCCCTCACCTGGTTGACAGAGACAGGGAAAAGACCCTCTGAAACCCAGGATTAAGTAGTTATTGACCTGCTGAACCACAAGTTCAGCAGGTCAATAACCACAACCACCAGATGGGATTCATCCAAGGATACTGAGGGAGGTGGCAGAAGAGCTCACCAAGCCTCTCTCCATTTTTTATCATCAGTCCTTGTAGAGCAGGGAGGTCCCAGGTGACTGGAGACTGACCATCTACAGGAATGGCCAGAAAGACAATCCAGGGAAATACAGGCCTGTCAGCCTGACCTTGGTGTTATGGAATGTTATGGAACAGATGATTCTGAGTACCTTCACAGTCTAGGCATGTAGGACAGCCAAGAGATTAGGCCCAAACAGCAAAAGTTTGTGAATAGTTGGTCCTGACTATCCAGCCTGACCACCTGATCTTCATTAATGAGCAGACAACCTGTTTAGTGGATAAGGGAGAATCTGTAGATGTTGTCTACCTGGACTTTGTCAAAGCCTTTGATGCTGTCTCCCACTGTATTGTCCTTAAGAAACTCCTGGTCCTGGCTTGGATACGTGCACTCTTCACTGTGTTAAAAACTGGCTGGGTCCAGAGAGTTGGCGGCCAGTCACTGGGATTACCCAGAGCTCAGCACTGGAGCCAATCCTGTTTAACATTTTTGCTGATGACCTGGATGAGATGATCAAGTGAACACCCAGTAAACTGGCAGAAAATCCCAAGCTGGGTAGGAATGAAGGAAGACTCTGCAGAGAAATTTGGACATCCTGGTTTGATGAGCTGAAGGCAGTGCTATGAGGTTCAACAAGGCACAGTGCTGTGCCCTGCACTTTGGTAACAATACCCAGGCTTAGAACCCCTTGTCTGGAAGGCTGCCCGGTGCAAAAGGATCTGGAGTGCTGGTGATAGCAGATGAACTTGAGCTGGTGTGTGCCCAGATGGCCAAGAAGGCCAATGACATCCTGGTATATATAAAAAATAGTGTGGCCACTGTCTCCCTGTACTCAATACTGGTGAGGCCATGCTTTGAATCCTGTGTCCAGTTCCAGGTCCCTCATGATAAGACACTGAGGTGCTGGAGTAAGTCCAGAGAAAGGCAGTGGAGCTGGGGAAGGCTCTAGAGAGTAAGCCATATGAGAAGTGGTTGAAGGAGTTTAGGCTGTCTGTCTTGGAAAAAAGGAGCTCATGGACCTGATGACAAGCAGGACTGCAGTGTTATCCTGAAGCATCAGTGTGGATTGAAAAGATATTAAAGGCTATCCCTTGGCCACATGCTGTTTAAACTGGCAGGCAGGTATCCATGAAAAGTTTCAGGGAGATTGGGATTTCAACCTTCCCTGGAGGGAATGGATAAAGAAAAGGTAGCTCTGTGAACTGTCTGTTCTAGAGATGAGAATGTTTCTGAGATAAGCGGAGGATAGAGAAATGTGGTAGGGACAAACTCTCACAGGAAGCTGAAAAGAGATGAATAGGATGTTCTGAATAAGACCACAGGGGTGACTGTGGAGATGAAAGGAAAACAAGAAGAGAACAGAGTTTTGGGTGCTGAGGAAAACTGGGAGCTTGGTTGCTACTGATGCAAGCAGATATAACTCAAGATTAATGAAGACAGAGAAAAAATTCACTACAGCTCTTCTATAACACATTAACCTGAGTACAGAGGAAGAATGTTGACATAGCAGCAAGCCTGGAGCTATTGTATTTACAGATCCCAATGTGTTAATTTTAAGACTGAGACAAGGTGCTTTATAGGTGTATCACAAATTTTTGAGTAGTTAAGTAGTAACTGTGGTAGTCTGTTGTTTTGCAGTTTGTTCTTCTGTAGCAGGTTTTACATAATCCTTGTTACAAGTTGTAAGGGTTCATTCCACATACCCTATTTGACTTCCCTGATGGTTCAGTCTTGTGCTGTTTACCCCAAGATTTTCCCACCAAGTGTATGACAATATATCTGTCAATCTCCTTGTATCTCCTTTGTTCTCTTCTGGAATGTTCCCTGTTCTTCATCCCTTCCTCAAAGCTAGATTGGGGTGCAGGGCTTGCTCCTTCCCCTTGGTGGCTTCTATTAGACAGGCCTTACTCTGCACCCCTCCCCTAATGCCTTCCTATTGGTAAAAGGTTGTGTCCTCCCCTTATTCCTGCCTCTCCTTAAAAGCGGCTTTTTGCCCTCAGTTATTGTCACTTGTTTCTGAATCCTCTGGGGAAATGAGACTTCGTTGGAGCTCAGACAAATGACCTTTTGTGCCTGGCTCTCAGCAGCCCCAGGACGGAGGTTCCCGCTGGCTGTCCCACAGGGCAGACCCCGAGCGGCTGCGGGTGGCGGGGATCGCTGCGGCCTGGGGAGCGCAGCAGGGCACCGAGCACGGGGAAACCGAGGCACGGGAATGAGGGAAGGACACTTGTCTGAGTCTGCAAAGAGTTAATGTCGAAGTTGGAGCAGAACACGTGAACCAACCTGAACCTGAAGGGGCTACTTTTAAGGGATAGAGGGAACATGGGGAGGACACAACCTCTGAGCAATAGAGGGGCATTGGGGGAGGGGTGCAGGGTAAGGGCTCCCCAAGAGAAGCCAACACGGTGAGGGAGCAAACCTCACAATCCAATTCTGCTTTGAGGAAGGGGTGAGAGACAGGGAACACTGCAGAACCAAAGGGGTGTGCTGTCTTTGACAGACGGGTAAGACAAGGGAACAAGGGAAGTATAGAGGTGGATTGCCATGCGGATTGACGTACATTTTGGCAGGGAAAACTGTGGTAAACAGCTCAGGACTGAGCCATTAGGGAAGCCAAATGGGGTTCAGAGACTGAACCATTACAAACTTATAACAAGGAATATTAAAACATACTACAGAAGAACCAGCTGTAAAATAACAGACTGCCACAACCCCTCTCTATTCCTTTGCCTTGGTTTCTTGTACTCTGCTGCTGCTGTGTTACCCATGCCACAGCTGTCTGCTTCAGGGAGCTTTTTAAGCTTTCAGGGTTGTTCTTTGAAGCCGTAACATACTACTTTTAAAGTAGAAAATAACTTATTGATTTCCTTACAAATAATAGTTTCCATCTCTATTTTTGTAGAACACATCCCAACTTTATGCAGCATTTTATGTGGATTATAACTTTTGTTTCTGACTCTACCATGATAATATGCCTTCCCTATTCATCAGAGAAGATTCATTAAAATGAATGATCTCTCCTGAAGAATTTTATAACTATTTTAAAATATGCAGATCTTAATTAAGAAAATTAGAGATTAAAGGATTAAAATGAAGTTTTATGCAGTGGCTGAAGGGTAAAATTCTAAGAGTAAAACGATCTTAGGCTTTTATAGTATTAAGGCCAGGAGGAAAACAAAAATGAAGAAGAAAATCTAACTAAAACTAAAATGGCAGGTAACATAGAAATTACACCTGTTATTAAACTTCTGATTTGTGTTATGTATTGGCAGATTACAGCTGCCTGATTAGGCATAGCTAAGCAGTGAGAGTAGTATTTTCAACAAGCTGCATCCATGTGATTTGTGCTAGAAATCTGTTAAGATAGTGCTATTTGAACTACCTTAGCACTGAAAAAGTTTTTTTATAAACGTTTGCTGTTAGAAATCATGGTTATATTATGATTAGACAGTCAGATGTGGGCAAAAGGCTATGTAGGAAAAACAGACTATAGCTTTTGTTTAGTGTGTTATTCAAGGTGAGTCTGTGGCAAACCTGACAGGTTTCTCACCAGGGACAAGAATTAATCCTCCAAAGATATTATTCAAAATGTTTAGCTGCATGTGTATGCTAAACACCTATAACTGCTTAACATACTGGTTTCTACTGCTGCTTTAAAAAAACTAGCTTTTGATGGCCCCTAAGGTTTAGCCCAGTGTTTGTAATTCTTTCTTAAAATTTCTGACAATCTGTATTGGAGGAGTAGAGACTTCACTGAAGAGGTCAGTTAAGGAAGCATATGCAGCAACAGGTTTTTTTTTTTGATAGTTGCTAGAATATCAGAAAATTTGATTCAACAAACAGAGGTTATCCAGAAACCTACCATTGCTATCAACTGCTCCGCTGCTGATCACAGGCTGATCTGCTCAGCTCTAGAAAGGGACAACTCCAGTTATCACTGTCTTCAATCCCTCATGAGACCACCATGCTATATTTTACACTCCAATAAGCCAGCAGTAGGTTAACTTCTATTTTATTTTCTTTGTATCTGTAAAAGAGATGAGAGTTCAAAGCCTTGCTTCCTTGCACTGAAGAAACCCAAAATGCTGTATTTTTTTCCATAGAAATTTTCTTCAGTACTATTTTGCACTGAAATCTGTGCCAAGGCTCTTAAAGAAACTGACACAATGCTTTTGAAGCCATAGTGTGTGATTTTATGTACTACTGTACCTCTATAGCAATTACATCTATTTTCCCTAAGCTGCCTCTCACCACAGTGAAAATTCCACACATCAGGACATAAATTATATGATTGAAATTGCTCATGCCATTAAATGACAGTGAAGTTTACAGATAAACAAGGTACAGTTGAGAGCAGGTTCTAGCCTTTGTTTTTTTGTTTTTTGTTTTTTTTTTTTTTTGTTTTTTGAAACACAGCTCTATGTGAGTCTCAAAAGGCAATTTTTAGAGCTTAAAGCCCATACTGGCAGATAAAAGCTGAGCAGTTTTCATATATTCACACCAGTGCTCCCAGAAGGTTTTTGAGATTGGGAACTCATTGTGAACTGCTTTATTGAAAGCTGGTGGAAAAATAGCAGCAAACAAAACAACAGCAGGGCTGTTGGAGCAAGATGTGTTGCACAGAACCCTCAGCTGTCTGTCCATGGCTGCCTGTTCCCATTCCTGCTGAACCTGAGAAAAGTTCGAATTGCTAAAGCAGTAATATGGTTTGAATACATAACATGCAAATATTTGAAGAAGTTCATATGACTTCTCTGACATAACAGAGGCTACTTGAAGTAGGTAAATAGTTTCAACTAATAAAACTTTTTGTGCTTTCACTATTTTGGTGAGCACCTATTTGGCATATTGAAAATTCAAGCCTGGAATGTTCTTCTAGTTGAAAAGATTCTTGTGGTTTGGGCTTCTTTAGATTGTATTTACCATTCTTCAAAGTCAAATGCTTCCTTTAGACTTGGAAGGAATAGGAACATTTTTTTAGCTATGGCATACAGCACTTGAAAAAAGGGTTTCTATTTCTTTTCTGATCATTTCAGACATGTAATTGCTATTAGTTTCAATTAGATTGATTTATTTCTATCAAAGGAAATATTTTCTTTATAGTGTTGCCTTAAAAACCATGGAAACTAAGATTAAAAGAGATATCTGATGGCTCCTTAGAAATCCATGTCCAGCCTCAATGAATTTCTAAGAAAGGTTGCTGAACATGAAGCAGAATGTGTCCTGTAACATCTAGGGTAAACACTGTAGTTCTGGAAAAGAACTAATTATTTTTTAGTGGATTGCTCATGTGTACCTCTGGTTCCTTGAGTCTTGACTCAAGGTGGGTTTTTTTTTTTTGTGATACAGTTTATATGCTGTCTGGTATCAAAAGTGTGTTTTCTTGTTTGCACAAGTGAGGCAATCTAATTTTGTATCAAAAGAAGCAAACCCCATTTCATGTAGCATGGGAAAATCTGAGTTAGATGTCATGACCATCCTTCTCTTTTTCTGCTGAGTGACTTCAACCACCCTGTCATCTGCTGGGAAAGAAGAATGGTGAATTGTATCCAGGAGACTCCTGGAATGCATGAAGGACAACTTAGGCCACGTGATAGTCAGCCCTATGAACCAGAGGGAATGTAATGTGTTGGTCACCTGTATGAGCTTATCAGGCATGTCAAGAGTGGAGGCAGCCCGGTCTGCAGGGATCATGCACTGATGGAGTCTGTAGTCTGGAAGAATAAAGGTTAGGTAAGGATTATCATCAGGCTTTTGAACTTTAGGAAGGCTGACTTCCAGCTTTTCAGGAAGATAGTCAGTGGGATGCTCTGGGAGACTGCCCATGGGGGACTAGGTAGCAGGAAAGAGCTGGCAGATCTTTATGGAAGTCCTCCACAGAGCATAAGAGCTCTGTGGAGAAGGAAATTGGGAAATTGGGAAAGGAAGGCAAGAGATCAGTATGTCTAACTATGAAACTGCTGGTCAAACTAAGGGAAAAGAAGCAAATGGACAAGCAGTGGAAACTAAGACAGCCAACAGGAAGAGTATACGGAAGAAATATGGTTGTGTAGGAGGGGGGTGATGAAGGCCAAAGCAAAACAGGAACAAAAATCTGGCGAGGGACACAAAGAGTAACAGGGAGGATGTCTACAGGTATGTAAATTGGAAAATGAAGATCAAAAATGTACCCTCTCCAACAAAAAAGACTGATGAACAGGTAGCAACAGACAAGGTAGCAACAGACAAGACTGAACTGCTCAACAATTTTTTTTTCAGTCTTCACAGGCAGCCTCTCTTCCTACACCCTCAAGTGAATGAACAGCAGGCTGGAGACTGAGAGAGCAAAGTCCCTTCTGTTATAAGAGAAGAGCGGGTTCATGACTACCTGAAGGACCCAAGCGATTCTATGTGTATAAGTCTACAAGATCTGACAAGATGCATCCCAGAATCCTGTGGAATTTGGCTGATGTAGTTACCAAGCCACTCTCCATGATATTTGAAAATCCATGGCAGTCAGAAGAACTCCCACATGACTAGATAAGGGGAAATATTGCACCCATCTTTAAAAAGGGTAGAAAGGAATACCCTGAAAAATACTGACCTGTCAATCTCTCTTCTGTGCCTGGGAAGGTGATGGGACAAATACTCCTAAAATCTATGCTAAGGCACATGGAGGACATGGAGATGATTTGAGACAGCCAGCACAGCATCACCAAGGCAAGTCCTGCCTGACCAACCCAGGGGTCTTCTGTGGCTGGGTGGGTCTATCAGTGGGCAAGGAAAGGGCTACAGGTGTCACTTATCTGGACTTTCTAAAGCCTTTGAGATAATAACCCACAACATCCTTCTTTCTGTAGAGTGATGGATTTAATAGGTGTACTGTTAGGTAGCTGATGAGTTGGTTGGATGGTTGCATTCAGAGAGTGATCAATGGCTTCTGCTTCTGATGGACATCACTCAGGGGTCCATACAGGGGCAGAGTTATTTAATATCTTCATCATGACATAGACAAAGGGCTCGAGTGCACCTTGAGCAGATTTGCAGATGACCCCGAGCTGAGTGGTGCTGTTGACACCTGAAAGATGGGATGCCATCCAGAGGGACCTGGACAAACTGGAGAAGTGGCTCATAGGAACCTCACAGGGTTTAACAAGACCAAGCGCTGGTGCAGCACGTGGGTCAGAGCAAACCCTGGTATCAATCCAGGCTGATTACAGCAGCCCTGCCCTCCCATTTGGGGGTGCTGTGGGTGAGAGGTTGGACATGACCCAGCCATGGGCACTCAGAGCCAGAGAGCTACACGTGTCCTGGGCTGCATCCAGAGCAGCGTGGGCAGCAGGGCCAGGGAGGGGATTCTGCCCCTCTGCTCTGCTCTGCTGAGACCCACCTGCAGGGCTGCATCAGCTCTGGGGTCACAGCACAGGAAGGACATGTTCTTGAAGCAAGTATAAAGGAGGCTATCAAGATGATTAGAAGGATGGAGACTCTCTCCTAAAACGGAAGGCTGAGATAATTGGGATTGTTCAGCCTGGAAATGAGGAGGTGTTGGATGACCTAACTGGTCATCCTGAGGGGAACTTATAAGAAAGATGGGATAAGACTACTCAAAAAAGCAAGTAGTGACAAGACAAGGGGCAATAGAGCCAAGATGAGAGTAGGGGAAAACTGTGTTACTCTGAGGGTGGTGAGACACTGGAACAGGTTGCTCAGAATAGTTGTGGGTGCCTCATCCCTAGAAGTGTTCAGGACCAGGTTGGTCAGGGCTCTGAGCATAATGGTCCAGTGGAAGGTATCCCTGCCTAGGATAGGTGGGTTGGAACTAGATGTTCTTCAAGATCCCTCCAACCCAAGCCATTCTATGATTCTCTCCCACCCAAATGACTGAGAAGATTAAACACTAATTTATTCTTCCACATTCTTTCAATGCCTTCCATTTTTGAATTTAATTGAAAGTCACTGTGATACTTTATTTGTGAATTAGGGAAGTTCATTGGCATCTCTGGTACCTTAGAATCCCTCAATGTGAGACCAGAAGGGTTTTTTACCAGAACACACAAAAAAAAAGCAAAAAAAAAAGCAGAATACAAACTGTAACAGATCCTTGATCAGACATTCTTTCTTTTAATATCTAGTGAAAACTCTACTGATTTCTGGGCCAGCATCTGCACTTAAGAACATTACACTAGACTTCCTGAAAAATTGTCTGCAAAAAGACTCAGTTGAAGCTGGAGGCACTGGCACAGTCTGTGCTGTGATTTATGCAGGGGTTGTGAATCTGATTAAAGTGCTGGGTTTCTAGATTCATCATTCTGAAGAAAAAAAGAATTTTTTATACTCTGTATGATTCATATTTGGAGATTGTCCCTCTGAAATTTTATTTTGGGTATGGTGATTTCTGAATTTGGTTTATCTTGGAGGGTTTTGCAACATGGGAATGAAAAAGTCTGGTCAGATAACAACACAATGCAGAAGGCAAGGAAAACCATTATCTGAGTGTTTCATAGAGTCAAATATGCCATAGGTAGAATTAATATTTATAAATAAATAAATAAATAAATAAATTTGTTAGGGCTGTGATTGCTTAAGAAATCTGTTCATTATTTGTCCTGGAAACAGCATTGTGGCTGCATTTATGCTGATGTTAATTTTTAAAATTTGAATAACGGTTTTTCTCATGGTAAATTAATATTACAAGCTAAAGACTTAAGGATTGGTTCATTTATTTAAATGTACTCAGATTAGAATTATTTTGATGAACTTATTAGTGTGTTTCAATGAAAAGCTGACACAAGAAAGGAAAGAAAAATAGAATTAGTAAATTGCATCAGAAAACACCTTAATAAATTTGGTCTGCTTTTGAAACTTAGAAAAGTGTGTATAATTTTGATTAATACTTCAAAATTCCTGGTTTGATGTAATGAAATCTATCTTTAAATTTTGGAAAACATTTAGGATAGTCCTACAAATAACTTTTGTATTAAGCAAAGAATATTTACCAAAATAAATTTGAACCCATTAAAATTTAAAACAAATGAAAGAGAAATCTGAGCATTTTTCGAAGTCTTGAATCTTGGTGAGTTTGCAGTCTTTCTTTAGAACATTAGACTGTCTCTTCTGATTTACATGTAGGTAATAAAATAAGTATCTGTCCCTAAGTGCTACAGACCCAAATTTTGAGGGTGTTCTGCAAGGGTCATCAAACACTGTCTGATCTGAGGCTTTAGACCAATATGGTTCAGGCAAATCAGAGGAGTCAGCAAAGGCAAATGCAGGGTCCTGCATGTGGGGAAGAACAACCCCAGGCACCAGCACAGCCTGGGCTGACCTGCTGGGGAGCAGCGCTGTGGAGAAAGACCTGGGGGTCCTGGTGGACAACAAGCTGTCCGTGAGCTGCGTGTCCTGGTGGCCAAGAAGGTCAGTGCTGTCCTGGGGGGCATTGGGAGGAGCATTGCCAGCAGGTGGAGGGAGGTGATCCTGTCCCCTTATTAGGTTTGGCTTTAGGCACAAATTGAAACACAGGGAATTCCACCTGAACATAAGAAGAGCTTTACTGTGGGAGGGACAGAGTATGGTAACGGGTTGCCCAGAGAGGTTGTGGAGCCTATTTCCCTGGAGATATTAAAAAGCCATGTGGACTTCCTGAGTACTGTGCTGTAGGGGGAACCCTGCTTGAGCAGTAAAGTAGGACTGGATGATTTCCAACCTCACCAATGTGTGATTCTGCTTTTAAGCCATCCTGGTGCAGAAGGGCTATATCATCTGGTGGGGGCTGACAGAGTGGTGCCAGCTTCAGCCAACACCTCTTGCTAAAGGTCCTATTTTTAAGCTAAATCACTATAGGACACAGCTAATTTTTTTCCCCTTAAACCATTATCTCAATTTTATTGTTTGTGCATAAATGGTGTTTAATTCTGCTGTGTAGAAGTTATGTATACTCTTAATGGAGGGCTTGAGAATTCAAACCTAGGGCTTCTGTGTGTTTGACAATAGGGTATAATAATCAACAATTGTCCCAAAATTTTGCTTAGCTCAAAGCAAAACTACTCCTGATTGCCATCTAGTGAACCAGACTAGTATACTTCTATTTTATTACCACGCTGATTACTTCCTGTCTATAAGAACCTAAAGGGATAACATATATCTCCCCCTCTCCATGCAGCCAATGAAATCCAGGTATATGAATCTCAGACTTCTCATCAGGGGATGAGGAAAAAAGCATAGAAGAATCTACTTATGAAAAAATCACAGGGAAGGATAAACATCAGTAAGCACCTAATTCTGTATATCTGTGTGTGGTGTGGAACATATTTCTCCTAGTCCAGAACTATATTTAAAAAGAACTGGCTCGTTCTTTTTCTGTGTATGTGAACACTGTTGCCTTTTAATGAATAACTGCCTTTTTATAGTTGAAAGCTATATGACCTCTAACAGTTCCTTTTGCAGACAATGAATTTCTTTTTGTTTTTTAGTATGTCCCCAAGGGAAGCAGATTATTTCATAGAAATTTTCAGGTCAGTCTTATGCCCTCACAACTCCTTCACTGATCTTGCACACAGTCAATAATTTCCTTTCACCACTGGTTTAAGACACTGCACAGTCTAGGGAAGATTATTCTCTCTTATGCATCCATCTACAGGGTTTCTAATTCATACTTTGAATCATACTGTGAGCTCAGAATAACGAAGTTTTAAATGCTTTTTTAAAATCTTGTGTGATGTGGATTCCAACCTATAATTATTGGATAGATTGGGTCACATTAGTTACAAAGAAATAGTACAAACAGCTTTTTAAAGTTATGATTCTTAGTTTCTAAAGGAGCTGAAGCTAATCCACGTGCTATGACTTGTATGCTGACTTACCAGGTTGCTCTGAAGTGCTGTACTCCAAGGTAAGTCACTAGAATTAACAAATGGTGTTTTATATTCTGAATAATTTTATAGTATTTTCTTTTTTATTTCTCCAAAGTGTTTAAAGAATATCCAAAATCTGCTTGACATCAAAATTAAGTCACCTAAATGTCTTGAAGAGAGTGTAAAGGGTAAGCAGGCAGAAACTGAGAAAACTGAGAAGTAGAATTATTAGGAATAGACTAATGAAAATGTTGTTAAACTTGAAAATACATATAAGCACTGAAAAAAAAAAAGGTGGATGTTGTTCTGCCAGGTAATAGCAGTATGACCTAGGTACTTGCTAGAGACCCCTACGGATGCTTGCTGCTGTTCTGCCACCAAGCAGAGAGAAACAGAGTGAGGCCTATGCATGTATTTGAGAAAGACAGCTTTGCCAGTAGCTCTGGATAGACACAAGATGACTCTATTAAGATGACTGTATTCCTTTTTCCAGACACAGCTGAATACTTTGTAGAACAAGGGCTTAATTTGAATGGGTGTGATCCATTCTGATTAGGGATGAGACTGAAACTCTTGGGTAGATTACAGGACAGAAATAAGAAGAAACATTTGATGAGTCCTAAAAATAAATTAAAAATGCTTTCAGCTCTGGTTTGAGGCAGGCTTAGAGAGGTGAAGGGGAATTAGTTCTAACAGCTTGTGCTGGAGGCCAACAAAAAGTACATATCATAAGCAAATGCCTTTGGGATGAGTCTGTCACTGAAATTACTGATGAACACTTCCAGAGACTGATAGAGATTATTTTCTGGCCAAAGATTTCAGACCTGCCAGGGTTACTCAGATTTGTACAGTGTTTCATCCCCATGTACATGCCTCTGGATGTGAACTAAGCAATTTGTGGTTTGCATTCTGATCAGAGAGAAAAAGAGGTTTGGAAAAAGTCACCTTGAGCAGAGGTTGCCATTGATATGCCCCAGTTCGAGCACAGCTGATTTAGATCTCTTCACTGGAAAGGTGGGGATCAGATAGGCAAGGTGATGCCTGTCTAAGCCATTTACAGAGTCACAAACATAATGGCTGTTATTTGTGCTACTTGGGTTTTCAACTACTGGCAGCTATCCTATATAGCACCCATTTGCTGTATAGAGGAAAAAAGTTGGTTAGTCTGTTTTTGAGTGCAGCTTCACAGCCCAAGGAGAAAGAGAAAACTGACAGTGCCTTCCAGCAAAATAGGAGAAAAGGCCTCTCAAAAATGCAAACCAGCACTAAGTCAAGTGCACACTAGGGAAGGCAGCTGGAAAGGAGCTGACTGTCATTCAGCTCTTCTGCTTGAAGCCTGGTAAAAGAAGCAGAGCTGCTCAGCGGGAATAAGCAGCATTATCCAGTTCTCTTCAGGGAAGGTAGAGCCATTTTTCACAATCTCAAAGTGAAAATATATTTGTGCTTTTTCTCCTTGGCTGGTGTTTTACTTGCAGTCAGGCCAACTTTGACGTAATTAGCACTTCCATTCCCTCACAGCACTAGGAAAATGCCTGCTCTGGCCTTGATTCAGTCATACCCACTACTGAGAGGAGTCCTGGTTTCTGCTGTAAATTAGTAATGCATATGTGTGTGCCTGATTCTACTGCAGTATAAGATATAATGATGTTACTTGATGAAATAAAGACAATTTGCAAAGGCTTTGAACTCATTCATGTCAGAGTGGTCCTGCTTCCCCACATTATGGTATGTGCCTTTGGTTTATAATATAAATAGAACAACTTTATGTTAAAAATTAAAGCAGTTCCTTTTCTGAAGGGAGTGCTGCAGCTTACGCAAATTAAACCTCAATGTTTCTATTGTAGATGTGCTTTTGGAAAGTCTTAATACAATTATGAATTTTACACTCACAATAAAGTTATGACCTATAGTATAAAAGCAGTTGCTCATTCTAAATGCAGTCAGGAATCACAGAGATGACTCTTGCAAATGAAATGAGGTCAGATTTTGTTTCCAGGATTTACTTAACTGACAGATGAGGCACTCAGGACCTTTCAGGATTAAATGCTTTGTCAGGCCAGGTTGGACAATTTCCCTTTCTCTTTTCATGTAAATGAAGCTACTGGAAATCATGGAAAATCATGCAAATCCATTCAATGAATGAACATTTGGCCAGAAAGAACTCTTTTTCCCAGATTTTTTGCTTTTTGCTCTGCTTTTCTTCTTCCAACGGTGCCAGCTCTTCTCATATTACCTCCAGATTTTGTGTTTCAGTTATCCTTTTTTCTCTCTGCATTCCCAACTCAATTTTTTGTTCAGTACCTTGAAGGGTCCATTTCCTTCCCACATATCACCAGACTTCACAAACCTTGAGTGAACATAATGTCAGGGAGGCTTCACCTCTCTCTCTCTCAAATTTGAATTAAATTGGCCAACAGATTAAAAAGCCGTTGCGGAGGACTGGCAAACAACTTTATAAGCCTCATTTTTCTTAGAATATCAAGCTAGAAGGTAGCAATATATTAAAGACAGATAATTGATTTAAGTATGAGGACATAACAATTAATTATGAATATTACAAGTAAATAATCAGAGAGTTATACCTCTGAAGAACTTGTGGCAGTAGATGGGAAAAGAATTTAAATAGCATTTAAATATATTTGAATGCAAATCAAAGCAGAATCAGGTGGCTACAATTAGTGGGAGAAAAATTGATTTGTAATGTATGTAATTGAATGTCATATAAAATATTGTGGTTACTGTTTTTCCTACTTAAAGGAAGTTCTATTGGATTAATATTAGACTTTAGATATATCCTTTCTAAGAGAAGGTTAAACGCATAGAAGTTGGGCGTGTAACTTCTTTAAAAAGAAAAGTACTCCCAACAACCTAACTATGCATGAAAATGGTACTATAATGTAAAAAATAAAGTATAAATAGTAGTAATATCTGATTTAGCAGTTCTGCTCCATATAAGCCATATCCCTATATAATGATATAGTTAGAAAACACAGTCCTAAAATGCAAATTTTGAATGGATTATGATCAGTGTCTTCTGAACGGCTGCATAATTCTTTCTTAAATAATAAAATTTTACTCAGTAATTCCTGCAGAGAATGTTATATTTTTCTGTGCTGTGTATTTGAAAACTATCAAATTTGATAATGTCTTTTAGAAGGACATTCAATTTACAGCTTATAACTAATGAAACACTTTCCTTATGATCCAGTGATGTGTTACAGTCATTAAGGAGTTGGATTATATTTGCAATTTTTTTAAAATTTCAGAATTAATTTTTAGTAATTTCTTATTTGTTTGCCATTTTAAAAAGCTGTCTAAAGTTCGGCACCTGTGCAGTTACTTGGAAACTGTTCAAATTATCTTCTGATCTTTACGGACCTGGCTTCATAAAGAAGATGGTTTTATAGTCTGGGTGCTTTGAGTTGGGGTTAACTGAAAATAGAAAAGATGAAACAAATAAAGACATTTTCCTTCTTAGAGTTCCACAGAGTCAAATTCTATAGCTGTCCCTACCTGTTATGTTGTATGTGTAAAAAAAAGTCCAGCTTAAAATTCGAATCAAACTCTGAGTTTTATGGCTAGTGGTTACCATATGCATATGAAGGCCTACCTTAGTATAGAAACATACAATGGCATGTTCATCAGTAGTATCTTATTTTTATAGAATTACTAACAAATGGAAAATTGCCAGTAGCATTGCACTTGAATAGAATTTTAAAGCTAAACAAATACTAGGAAGAATTTTCTATACATAAAAATTCATCTACCATAGTGAATCTTACTTGCTCTTCTTCTGAAGGTACCGGCATACTCACGGAGCGCTGTAAAAATACTAGGAAAAAAAGGTAATTTTTTAAACATATGTGTGTCAATATTTTCTGGAAACAGATGATAACAAAAACATTGCAGTGTGAAGTTCTAGAATCAGATGGTACTGCTTAATGACAGAACTTGCTTAGGTAATGCCCTTTAGAAAGAGAAGCATATTTGTAAGGCAACAACAAAACAAAGGACAGACTACCTACTGCATTTTCATTTTATTATACACTGTAGGTAGATGTTTTACCTATAACTAAATTTAAAATGAAAATTGTGATTCCAAGAATCAGAATTGTCATGGAGCTGGAGTAAAGCCTGTCTGTTTGGGTTTTGTTCTTGTGGAGCTAAGGGTGGCATCACATTGTGCAAAGAAAGAAAAGGTATAATTAAAATAGATCAAATCAACATATTTTATCCTACTTCTGATTTTAGAAGTCAAAGTGTTACTTTCTGTGTGACATGTAGGGGTGCTTTGTACCAGTCAGTCACAGGAAACTTAAGTGCTTCTAAAAGCCATAAAAAAAATGTTGCACATTTTTACACCAAGTTTTGTTTTCCAACATACAAGAAAAGAGTAATTAGCTTGATCAAAATACTACTTTCTGAGATTCAATACATCCTGACCTAGTTAGATTTCACACAGTTAATCAAAACACCTCTTTCATGCAGTGAAATAAGTTAAACAAGGAGGTAAAAAAAATCCATCTGGAAGAATAAAGCAGTAGATCTGTATAGTTCCCATTGAAGTGGAAAGTGTGATGAAGTCAGTGAACTTCAAATCTTAAAATTTATTTTATGAAAGTATATCTGCAGTATACATCTTACTTTGTGGGGTTTTTTTAGAGCAAATGTTGTGACATAGATATTTGAAAAAGTGGAGGTATAATGTCTTTCACAAAAAATACAGTTATACAGCAATTATTTGTAGAGAAAACTTAGATTCTTCTGTGAATTGCTTGTGATTTAGACAAAAAAAACCACTACAGACTAGAATAATAGGTTCCTCCTACTACTAAGATGTTTAATGTAATCCTAAAATTCTTTTCTTTCAAACATTTTCTACATTGGGGTAAGAGCCGTAAAAACGAAAACAATAAATTCGTGACCAACTAAGCAAAAAAAAAAAACCAGAACAAACATGTGAAAATGGAGTAAATATACTAAACCAACAATAAACCAAGAAAAAACTATAGGCCACCATCTCACATCTGTGCCTGGAAAGATCATAGGGCAGATTCTCCTGGAAACTCTAGTAAGGTACATGGACAGCATGGAGGTGATTGGTGACAGCCAACACGGCTTCACTAAAGGCGAATAATGCCTGACAAATCTGGTGGCCTTGTATGACAGAGTTACATCAGGGTCACTGGATAAGGGAAGAGTGACTCACATCAGCTACCTGGACTTGTGCAAAGACTTGGACTGTCAAGCCCTGCTTGACAGTCTTGTTTTTAAATTCAAGAAACATGAATCTGATGGATGGGCTACTTGACAAATAAGGAATTGACTGAATGGTTGCACTCAAAAATTCTATGAAATGGGAAGGTTGCACCCTGAATGCTGTTACATTTTTTGGTATTATTTCAGGCATTCCTGTATTGCTGTGAATACAACAAAACTATTAATTGCTTCCATGGCATTTGTAAAGAAATATTAATGACAACTTCTGCATCAAACATAATGTGTAATTTAATTTGATTTCTGTTTAAAGCACACCAATATATTTGACTTAATTCAACCTTGGAGTGTAGTTAAAAATAATATGCTTTTTAAGAGAAATACTGTTGCTTCTCTATTTTGTGTCATCCTAAAATCCATAAAAAGTCATTGAAATGGTTTTCATTTGTAGAATTTGCTGCAAAAATGACTATGTCAATAATTTTTAATTAAAGGATGGTATTTTCCACATTAAAGGAGTGTTTTTTTTCTCTGATTTTGTTTACAGAAAGAAGAAAATAGCAGAGCCTAGTTCCTTAAATGTCCATTCCATTTGCCTTACACTTTTTTTTTTCCAGTGCCTGGTTCCAATCACAGCTGTGATCTCTTTGCCAGGAAAAGCCAGCACTTGCTGAATCAAGTGTGGGATGATGAGGAAGGTGTTCTGAGGAGTTCAGGCAGTACTTACTTGTTGAGTGCCCTTTGGCATCTGCCAACTGTGTACCACTACTTGTTTTACAACCTTTTCCACCCTGAAATGCAGATTTGGATTTTTATTCTTTTGTGTAGGTATTCTTTTTCACTGAATAAATGTGAAGTCAATAATTTTGGAAATCTTTCTCTACTCTCAAATTAACTTGAAATGGTCAGTTACTGCAGAAAAGAGCAAAGAGAGAGTCAAATAAAGCCATGTAAGAAGTGTGATCATACAAACAATTAATTTAGGCCAGATTGAAAACTGCCAAGCCATATGCTAATGGCATCGTTATTATCTTTGTGTATACTTTTTTTTCCAGCTTTGATTGATCTTAGTTGACACAATGAGGAATTAACTTTTAGATAATTTTAGTCAACTAGCCTTTTTTTTTACTGTAAACTACTACTACTACTTTTTAGAGCTTCATCAGTTTTCAGCTTGTAATGATATTTTCCATTGTTGTTGCAGTATTCAGAGCTGAGTGCTAGAGGTTTAGATTAAACCCCAGGTACACACTATTTCTTTTTAATCGCAGGAAAGTAATTTAATGTTTTACTGAGTCTTTCCAGGAATCCAGTTCAAAAAGTCAAGGTTAAATATACGGTAAGTAAAAACAACAGCTGTGATTCAAACTTTTTTTGGTTAAACTCACTTTTAAATTTGGAAGCACCAATTATTCTATTGTACCCGAGAAAGCATAAGAAAACACAGCTGTGAGTACCAGTAAATTAAGTTTTATTGTAAGGCATTGTATTTAAAAACTACTCTGACTCATGGTGTTTTTTCAGCAAATGTATTACTAAATCAGTGCAGTAAAGTGGCATGAATTTTTGAGAGAAAATTGCCCTTAACCCTAGTGAAGCAAACCAAAACGACAGCAGTGTTAAAAGCAGCATTAAAAGTTTTTTTACAGTATGTTTGATAGAGTAGATCTCTTCTGTCTGTATAATACAGAAAGAGAGATCATGTGGCTACAATAGAAAGCAAGCAGGGAGTTTCTAAATGAAAGACAGAACTTTGGAAACCTTTCTAGTTAGTAGGGTGCATAAAAAGCTGTTGAAGATGAGCTTTTCTATGTTTACTTTTACTTATTTTCCCAAAATCTCTGTTCTGTATTTCTTCATGAAATGACTCATCCACTGTTCTTAATTTGCTGAATCACAGAATCAATCAGTTGGACTATGTATCAAGAGTGAGGTAACAGCATGACTGGGGGGACATAGCCATTTTCAGGGTGTAATTCTACATTGATTTTATGAGTTCTGAATTCTCCATCACCAGTAGCACTGTATTTCTTCCTTGGTCCAATGCTGAGTTCTATATCCTCAGTGTGGATTGAATTTGGGAGCCAATGATGTTGCATATATTAAACTCAAACATTTTGGAGTAATATCTACAGACAGGCTGGTGCATTCACAGATGTATAGATGTGTCTGTTGGGGAGTAGCTATTTCTACAGGAAGGTGGGTGGATTGCATGTAGCATGAAACGAAGTTTGGATCCTCTGAGTAGAGAACAGAGAAATGAAACTGTTTGCTTTCTTATGGAAGTAGTTAACCTGCTTCATGCCTATGAGTAGTTTGCCAACAAGCATGAGACTTGATGAACCTAAATGTCTTTAGTCCCTCTTTAGCCTTGGATACTTTTTGAATGTGTGAACTATTTTGCTTCCTTGTACTTTGCCACTACTCTCAATGAGTAACTGAGCCCTGGGGTGCTAAAATCATGGATGAGTGGGTAAGACTGGCCCTCCTAAATTAAATTTCTTTCTGTAGGGTGGGATTATATATGGATGAGATTTTGTGGCAGATCTGACACTTTCAGCAAGGTACCTTATTAATCAACTCCTCACTGCACGCAGCTTTTTCTGAGCATTGCTGCCAAACCAGCCTCTTACCCTGAGGGAAGACTTGACACAAGCAAGCCGCCACTCTGCCAAGCTGCTATGACAGATACGCTGAATCTCATGCAAACACTTTTTCTGATTTTATTCTCACTAAGAATAAATGGATCATACAAAGTGATACTTATTGCTTAAAAACCATTTGGTGATTTTCTGCATGGCTGGCTATAAACTCTGAGACAGGAGCTATTCACAGTTGTTACCTAAAAACTGCAAAATGTCAAGTTGAAGCTGTAGAGACACTGCATAGGAATCAGCTGTTTGCTACAGCTTTGATCTTGTATCAGCTGGTAAAACTTTGGCATGCCAACAGTAGCTAACTAAGTATAGGAAAGTAATTCATTAAGTTAAAAGCTGTGGTACTAAACTGCAGTTTTATAATTAATTGAAGAATCCTTCAGCTAACATACTAATGGTTCATCCCTTTTCTAATGAAGTGTTCTTTGCTGCCATGCTTTTACTCCTAAGATCATCCACACTGAGGTACAATACCCTGACTGGTGTGGGTAGAGCCCCAAGGGACTCAGTCCCTGGCCAACCCAAAGCCACACCATGAAGGAAAGATGCAATCTCATGTTCTGCTCCCAGGAAAGAGCCAGTGTAAACAGTCATGATACAGGTCAGGTGACAAAGGGAGGGGATCAGTACTTTCCTTGCTGTCCTTCCTTTTCTGTGGTTTGGTTCCAAATTTCACCCGCTATTCCTTTTCTTGTAGTTTACAACATCCTCACACTTTCCTCAACACAGTAACCCTTCAGTCATGTGCTAGTGCTGCTGTGTATGAGAGCTGTTCCTCCTCTTAAGCAAAGTCATCAGTGAACACATTGTGTGGATGAGTGCATGATGGGTGCATGAGCTGGGGTAGGGGAAGTTTGTCACCTGGCATTTCTAGCAGAGGTTTCACAATACTGCCTTCCAATTCCAGTATGGGATTAAAAAAGACACTGCAGTAGAAAACTTCCTTTAGTCAAAAGTTTTATTAAAACCAAAATTCTTTTCTGAAAAAAATCCAACTGACAAAACTGAATGCAAAACCAAAATTTCCCTATGAAGGTGGAAGAGACCATAAAAAGCATGGAAGTTAAGAACATTCAGCCCAGTCAGTCTGGGATACTGTAATGTGCCTTTATTAATGTTTATGAACTACATTACATTTTGTTGGTTTTATTTCAGGGTACATGCTGATCTAAACACAATAACTGCTTTTTCAGATTTCTCAGAAAAAGAGTTACAGCCTAATTTATTCCTCTACTAATTATTGATATGGATGGGGGAAAGTGGCTTTGAATAAAGTTTTAATAAAGTTGGTTTTGACTAAAGGAAGATTTTTACAGTGTGAAAGACTTTCTGTGGTGAGGTGAGGCTTGTTCTCCTGCCACCCTTCCACTTTTGCAGAGATTCACCTAGAGGCTGCCTTGCCCGCCATGCTTTTGTGAGTTACCATTTAACACTGATGAGGTGCATCTCTGGTTATTTTCTGGATTGTTTGTTCTTTTGGGTTTGGGCTGTTTTAGCATGAAAAAGGAAAATGTAAATTTTTGATTTGAGCTATCTGAATTAAAGCACTAATGCTTCAAGTCCACTATAAACCAATTAGTTAGAATGTGGTAAACAACTACAGATGACTGTTGAACATAACTTTGAGTCATTACAAAAGCAGTGCAAGGAGATGACTGATTTGTCACTCTTGCCTCTAGAGGCAGGAGCTATGAACGAAATGCTATACAGAGGCATGAAGAACAGATGTCAGT
This sequence comes from Chloebia gouldiae, assembly GCA_003676055.1. Classification (NCBI taxonomy): domain Eukaryota; kingdom Metazoa; phylum Chordata; class Aves; order Passeriformes; family Passeridae; genus Chloebia; species Chloebia gouldiae. Next base: position 16,007,465 of record QUSF01000011.1, read on the forward strand.
GAATATAGAAAATTTGTGTACCCTCAAGGCCTCTTGGTTTTCTTCTAATGCTGTCTAGACATCACCATGTGTGAGCTGACTGAGGTCAGGAAAAAAATTTCTAGACTTCACACTAATGGTGTTTCTTATAATGTTGTTTTTGATGAGCCTTTTCAGAAACATGCTCTACCCTGATTCTGCTTGTGCAGATGGCTCCCAGCAGTTCTGTAAAAAGTGTCTGTTTATGATCTGGCCCTTCTGGACAAGTGTCTCCTTGTCAGAGGCATCAGCTGATGTAATCACTTCCAGAAACTTATTTATCACTCTTTTGATCTTCCCTTTAGCCTTTCCTCCAAGGCTTTCCACACAACAGTTTTGAAAGTTTATATAAATGCTTTCCATCAAATCCTGGTTACATTCCAGCAGTAAAACGCACTTCAATAGAAACAGTATCACAGCCCGTGTAAAGAAGTAATTTGTGATTCAGATTTTATAGTTGTACTAGGAAATGCTCTGGATCTTCATGTGCTTCCTCTTTTTAAGAGTCAGCTTCAAATATGTTCTTGAATCAGGGACATTTTTATGAGTAAATATCTAGCGGGAGTTAATGATAAGTTCATTTAAAAACATTTTATTTCTGCTACAGTACTGTGGGAATAGAGTTTTTGTGTTGGCGTTAACACTCATCAGGAAGACTGAGAACCAGTCTAATCCTTGGCATTTCTTAGGCATATTTGAGTGATCAAAAGGGATTTGCAGAGATTATGGTTTCTTTGTGCCATGCAAATCATGTAAATTAAATGAATTAAGAAACAGAGCAACTCAAGTAAGACTAGGAGTGAGTCTTTAGACTTAAGATCCAGATATTTAGAAGGCCATCAGGAGTGGTGCCTGCGGAAAAAAAAAAAAAAACAAACAAAAAAACAAGAACAACAAAAAACCAGAAAAAACAGCTATTATTAAGAGGAACAAATTCCTGATCATTGGATCAGACTAGTCTGGGCTAGAGTGTGGTCCCTGTACACCTGTAAGTCAGGACAAGCTAATATTCGTAACTGTTGCAGCCTGGGACTTAGTCCAGTGGCCCCTTATTACCAGTGAAGTATAAAAAAATATTGACTTCCAGCCAGACACAAGATGTTGTTCTATCCCCAGGGAGAACCCAAGATAATGTCCCTACTCTGTGAGCACCACGTCCTTTCAAGATGTTTGACTGCAACCACTGTGATATGAAACATTTAGACACTGGATAATAATTTCATTTCTAATGCCTATAGAGCTGAAAAAATCCAGTAATCCAAGTGTTAGTGACTTTGATTTGCCATATGAATTAATGAGCTAAGTTGTGAATTCAGTTTTGGACCCAAAACCTCTTGAGAATTCTGACTTTTTGATCAGTCTTGATCCCATTCTCAGCATCATAATTTGCAGCAACCTTGTAATTAATCCATGACCAATTTATTTATCTACTTTTATACCTAATCACAAGTTACAGGTAGTATTTGAATAGTAAAAATTAAAGTAATTAACTTGTATTTCAAAGTGTCATATCTCAAAAGATACAAGACTAGAGGTGCAGTTCTGTATTACAGTAAAAAGTTTGCTGGACTGTAGATTACAACTTGCAACAACAGACATGACTTTAATGGACCTTTAGACACATTTTTTTTGTAGGAATATTATGATACCATTCAGGTTTCTCACCTGGTATACTCTGATGTCTTGATTTGCATAGAATAGAGGTAATTTTCTTCCTTAGTAGGTGGTACAGTGATGTAGTTTGAACTCAGAATGAGAATAATATTGATAACACACTGATTGTTTAGTTGTTCTAATTAGTGCTTACCCTGAATGAAGGACTTTTCAGTTTGCCATTCAGTGAACAAGAACATAAGATTCTGGGAAGGAGTATGGCCAGCAGTGCTGACCTGAACTGGCCAAAGGGATATTATATACCAGGGAGTGTAATGCCCGGTATATGTATTGGGGACACTAGGCTGGGAGCTTCTGATTGTCCTGGGCTGGTAATCAGTCAACTGGTGGTGAGCAACTGTACTGTACATCACTTATTTCTTATGGGTGTTATTCCTCTCTCCCTCTCACTCTTTCTCAATATTATTATTAATGTATTATGATCTATTATTGGCCTATTAGGGGCATTGGTTCAGACAGTCTCCTGGAAAAGTCCTTAATAAAAAAGTGGTCCAGGAAGTCTGGACATACTTTAAGAAGGTGATCTAAAGTTTGCAGGACCATGTCATTCCTATATGGCAAAAGACAAGCTGTCACGGAATAAGACTAGCTTTTTACACAAACTCAGGAAAAAAATCCAAGGTTTATGATCTTTGGAACAAGTGGCAGGCAACTCTGCAAGTGTATCTCTATTCATTAATGGATGAAGAGGGAACACTGTCACCAAGGATGAGAAAAAGGCTGAGATACTTAATGCCTTCTTTGCCTCAGTCTATAACTGTAAGACCAGAGATCCTCAGGATCACTGAGCTGACAGACAGGGACAGGGAGCAGATTGCACTCCCCAGAATCTGGAGGAAGTAGTTCTTGGCCTGCTGAGCCATTTAGACATTCGTAAGTCTATAAATTGGATTCCAAGCGGATTTATTCAAGGGTACTGGGTGAGGTAATAGAAGAGCTTGCCAAGCTGCTCTCCATTTTCTGTCAGTCCTGGTAAACCAGGGAGGTCCCAGGTGACTGGAGGCTGGCCAATGGTCACATCTACAAGGAGTGTCGTCAGAAAGAGGATCCAGGGAAATACAGGCCTGTCAGCCTGACCTTGCTGCTTGAGAAGGTTATGGAACAGATCATCTTGAGTGCAATCACATAACGCATACAGGAGAACCAGGGGATCAGGCCCAGCTAGCATGGGTTTGTGAATAGTCCTGCCTATCAACCTGATCTCCACTTATGACCTGCTTAGTAGATGATGGAAAGGCTGTGGAGGCATTTACCTGGACTTTTGCAAAGCCTTTGAGACTGTCTCCCATGGCGTTCTCCTGAAGAGACTGGCTGGTCATGGCTTGGAGAGGTGCACTCTTCACTGCGTTAACAACTCGCAGAATGGCAGAATCCAGGGTGGTGGTGGATGGCCTTACATCTAATTGGTGGCCAATCACCAGTGGGGTTTCCCAAGGTTCAGGGCTGGAATCAGTCCTGTTTACTGTATGGATGAGGGGGTTGAGTACACCCTCAGGCAGTTTGCAGGTTGACACAGAGCTGTGTTGATCTGCTGGAGGGCAGGAAGGCTCTGCAGAGGGATCTGGGCAGGCTGGACCATGGGCTGAGGCCAATGGTGTGAGGTTCAACAAGGCCCAGTGCTGGGTCCTGCCCTTGGGTCACAACAGCCCCAGGCAGCTCCACAGGCTGGGGCAGAGTGGCTGGAAAGGAGCTGGGGGTGCTGGTGACAGCAGCTGGACATGAGCCAGGGTGTGCCCAGGGGGCCAAGAAGGCCAATGGCATCCTGGCCTGGATCAGCAATGGTGTGGCCAGCAGGAGCAGGGCAGGGATTGTCCCCCTGTGCTGGGCACTGCTGAGGCCACACTTCAAATCCGGTGCTGAGTTCTGGGCCCTCACTGCAAGGAAGACACTGAGGAGCTGGAGTGAGCCCAGAGAAGGCCAACAGATCTGGGGAAGGGTCTGAAGCACATATCCTGTGAGGAGAACCTGAGGGACCTGGGTTTTATTTTTCCTGAAAAAAGCAGGCTCAGGAGAGCCCTGTGCAAGAGTGTATCAGTGTAGGGATTGGTCTCTTCCCTCAGGCAGTGACAGGAAGGACATGACCCCAAGCTACGCTATGGGAGATTCAAGACACACATCAAGAAGAATTTCATTATGTAAGGAGTTGTCAAATATTGAAATAGGCTACTCAGAGAGGTGCTGGAGTCACCAGCCCTGCATGTGTTCAAGAAGTGACTGAACCTGCACTTAGTACTGTTTTCTGGTTGACAGGATGATGGTTGATCAAAGGTTGGACTCAAGGTCTTACAGATTATGCAACCTAAAAATTCTGTGATTCTATGATTATCATTAGTATTATTTTGATACTATTTAATTTTCTTCTTATCCTGATCTTATCGTAAGCCAGGTCGCTGGCTGGAGATAAAACATGACAATATTTTTTGTTCTTCCAGTGTGGAGAAGAATTGAAATAAAAATTAAAACTTATGGATTGAGATAAGAACTGTTAAGTTAAGGAAAATGTAATAGTAATCACAATAGGTATAATTTCAATGAAAAGGAGCAAGAGAGGAGAATAAAACCCAAGAGAAACAAATCCTTTACAATATAAGGTCTCTCATTCTCTCATTTCTGATGAAATGATGGCCAGAGACAAGGCTTTCCTGCGTCTTCTCCTGGCTGCCTCCTGGACATGGCACATCTGCAGCCCCTCCCCAAAGCCCTCTGAGAGCCATTGCTGAGGCCTCACAAAACTCATTGGCTCCTCACAGTATCCTGTGTGGCACAATGCATGTGAACACCTCTTTTTTCTTTGGACATTAATTTGGGTGTAATTAATCTAAACCTATGCAATACAGCTATTTGTCCCCATTGCCTGTAGGAGAAAAATTAATACCTTTTGTCATAATTTATTGCATTTTAAAGTAGCATCTATGCTAAGATAAAAAATGTGACGAAGATCTAGACTAGGAGCTCAAATGTAAATACCTATATTGGTCAGAGGTATTTAATCTAAGGCCATTAGTTTCATTTGCACCTCAAGTGTTTGTATTCTGAAGACATAGAGAGTAATTGTAAGGAATACAATACTTACCCCCCTGTCTTAGTGTTATAACTTGCATTATTTGGATGGAGTCATATATCTAACAGCATCTGGCATGTGGAAAACAAACCACAGAGAATTGTTGCAAGATAGAAAATCCTCCACATGTTTTGTCAGTATGTTTGAGATGGTGAAAAGGAAACACAACACTGCTTGGCATGAGATAATGGATTGCATATACAACTATTCTGAAGAAAGTAACAATAATACTAAATCTGGGCAGATAAAATAGTAAAAAAAAAAAAAAAGAAAAAACAGGATATAATAGAACAAAAGAAAGCAGGACATAAAGTATTTTAAATAAAGGATAAAAATGTGTCCATGAGACATTAAAATGGAAATGTGCATTTCAGTTTAGTTGGGCAACATTTAATATGCCAGCATCGTAGTTATGCAAAGTGGTAGCTCAACTTTCTTAACACAGTAAATGCTCTGAGAATTGCCGAGACACATAACTTTTTGATTTTGGCTGAAAAACAGCATTTTAAAAATAAATACATGAAAACATTGCCTCAAAATACAGTAATTCAAATGTCTGTCACAAAGTCTTTGAACTTGTAAGAGATTATGATTAAGCCACTTGTCAATCAAATTAGGATATTTGAAAAGCTGTAACAAAATCAAATTCTATAAGTTAAGATCTTTTTGTTCTTACCTATACCTTCTAAAAATATTTCCTAATCAAATGTAAAAAGCAGTTTCAAATGAAAGTGAATGAATTTTTTAATGATATGAATACATATTGAACAAAATCACTAACAACTATCATACACATGGGAGTTAGGAGACAGCTTATAAGGACACAGACAATACTTTTGAAGAATTTAATTTCCTTTGATGAAAATTTGATTTCATTTTTTTTGCATGAGTCTCCAGCTAGTCTGCCGGACACTCCTAAAGGAGGACAAATTACAAGAGTAACTTCCCTTCCCTTCCCTTCCCTTCCCTTCCCTTCCCTTCCCTTCCCTTCCCTTCCCTTCCCTTCCCTTCCCTTCCCTTCCCTTCCCTTCCCTTCCCTTCCTTCTTTTTTCTAAGAGAGGTACTCCAGTCTCCTGATCATCTTCACAGTCTTCTCCTGGATGCACTTGTAAGGACTTAAAGAGCAGAGTGAACTGCCTCAAAATAGTGCCAAAAATAAAAATTCCCATATGATAAGCACAGATGTCAAACAGGAAGGGGTTAATTCCAATATTAAATGGAAGTTTGTTTAACAGTAACATTTACTGTTAAATAAAATCCATACTATTGACTTTGGCATACGGCCTCATTTGTACCTCATTTTGGGCAGAGACATCTTAATAATTAGATCTTAACATTTCTCCAGCAGCTCCATGTCTCTGTTGTTCTGCGGAGCCCAGAACTGGACAGGGCACTCCAGGTGAAGCCTCACAAGGGCTGAGTGGAGGGACAGATCACCTCCCTCCACCTGCTGGCAATGCTCCTCCCAATGCCCCCCAGGACAGCACTGACCACCTTGGCTCCATGGCCACTCTGTTGGCTCAGGGGTGTGAATTTTGTCAATTTGATAGGAAAAGGAAATAGATTTTTTTTTCCTGCTGTCATTGTCTTGCCTGCCTTTTGGTCCGGAGTTGGAAACATGTGTCAGGATCTCTAGCCACCCATCGTTTGGACTTCATATTAAAACTGGTGCCAGCAAGCAGATATCTATTAGCCAGCAGGTAAACTGAGATTAAATCTGCTCTGATTTAAAAGAGAAAATAATAATTTAAAAATTTTAGGTATAAAAGGTTTCAGGTCCTATCAGCAATCCTTTTTAGCAGCTTTTCTTTCTGATTTGAGATGGATATATTTCATTGTAAGAGGTATTGAGTGTGTTTCAATGATACAAGGTGTGTGAGCATTAACCTGGAAGTGCTGGCCATCTGCGTCAGTAAACCAGGTGGCCTGTGTTTATCCTTCTGTATCTTGGTTCCTAAGTTTTGCCCTGAAGTTTGAGAAGTCTGAGACCGGATTCTTTAGGAGAAATAGCTTGTGTAAATCCACAAAGCACATTCTAGGACATAAATAGCTCAGCCTTGCTGTTGCTAGTACAGAATGCCTGTACTATTCACCTAAACAGCATCATAGGAGATAAAAGGGTTCAGAGGTATAAAGAGACATAAATCTACATCAGTCGGCAGTCTGCCCTTTCTCTTCTTTTTGTTTTTAACAAACTAGATTAATAATAATATTGTTTTCTTTTACTTTCCCACTGATTCTGCAAGTTTCTCCTTTTCACTGTTCTGTTTCCTTCCACCTGCCATGCATTGCTCTGTGTAGACACTACATCTCTCTTTATATTTACCTGTCTTATGCAGGGAAGCCTGAATCCTGAATTGATATCAAGTTTTTATTTTCAGTCTTTCAAGTAGCATTCAGTGGATGTCATTCATGGTGCTCCAGGATTAATTTGGCCTTTCAAGGGGGTGCATCTTTACTGAAAGCATTCTGCTCACTGGCTGCACAGCAAGAGTAGGAAGGAGCCCATTACAATATCTTTTGACAGAAAAAAGGCCTGACTAAAGTAATGGCTCAAGTGGGCCTTTGGCAGTTCCTGCAGAATTTCCAGCCCCATGGGATAAGGAAGATTATCTACAGGTCTATGTATCTGACATCTGTTTTCCTCAGAGATAAGGCCAGCAATGATGGTGATGTTTTCTTCCTGTTCGCAGACATTGTTAAATTGGAGAGTAGTTCTAGCTAGCAGTTGAAGCATATGCTCTGCAGCCTTAAAGACATGTAGCACTGTACGAAGAATATGCCATGTTTTCATTTGGTGATGGTAAAGGACTTGCTGCCTATATTATAAAACAAGAACCATTGGGAGTAAAGGCAACACTTTGCTAAAAATGAGTGTGAATTGCATAAAACTGTAGGATTTTGAAATAATCACAAAAACTGTTCACTGTCACAGTCAAACTGCTATTGAGGGCTCCTGACATATGGAAGAGACATGGTTTTCCTTTCAGATAGCTGGGATACCTCAATTCTGAGGACTAGAATATTGTCAAGAACTGGTACTAGTTAGTATGGGCAGAATATTAAAATATTAGAAACTGTTTATGGAAAGAGAAAAACTCTTGGTGGATGAGTTTACACTTGGGTAGCTGGTTGTCTAAATAGAAAACTTACTTTTCTGCAGCACCTAGAGATTTAAAGTTCCTTGGAAAGAACAAATTGTCACCTTCTTCGTCCTGACAGTAAATGGAGTTCAATACTTAGGTATTGGTGTAAAGTGCCTCAGATTAACTTTACTGTTTTCTGCTGAAAAAATACATGGTACAGCCGTAGAGTAAGATTCTGTGGCCAGGGATTCTTGGTCACAATGGTTGTGGTCAGTTCTTCACAAGCCAAGAAAGGAAAAGCTGGGTGAGTACCATCCATGGGTCATGCAGCCAGCTGGGACCTGTGTTCTCCTCTGTGCTTCTTCCTGCAGTAGGAAGTGCAGAGCTTCAGCATCTGTGATGTGTGTTAATGTGCAGCACACAGAGTTGCTCCAAGAAGACCCTTAGCAGACTAACACAAATTTTGATAAACCAACATATCCCTTATCCTTTGCCAACAGTTCTAGGTGCTGAGTCAAGAAAATAATAGTGCCTTAGGAAATGAAATTACATCCATCTTAAAATTTCAATCCTATACAGTCTTACACATGTGAATCATGCAATGTACTTGGAATTAGTTGTACAATTTTGAAATTATGAGTTTTTAAAAAAATTTAAATAGTTTTAATTGGTTTTTTTTATTTTTTAAATGTATGGGAGAATGTCTGTTTCTCTTTTCCCTCTGCTTTTTTTTTTAGTGAAAAATATTTTCTTTCTGAATATTGTGAACTATAAGTGACAATATTTTTCAAGATTCCAGTACTATTTGTTTTATGGACATGAAAGACTAGTAAGTCTTTTAGAACATGAAAAAGTGTTTTCTTCATGTTTGAGGACTTACGTACTTTCTTGGCCTACTGGTTTTGGCTGGAGTAGAGTTGATGTTCTTCACAGTGGCTGGTGTGGGGGCTGTGTTTTGTATGTGTACTAAACAAAGGGTTGAGAATGTGATGTTTTTGCTGTTGCTGAGCAGGGTTCACACAGAGCCGAGGCATTTTCTGCTTTTTCTACTGCCATGCTGGCAGGGGAGATGGTAGTGCCTGTGAGGCTGGGAGGAGACAGTCAGGACAGGTGACCCCAGCTGACTAAAGGGGCATCCAGACCATGTGACATCATGCTCACTATATAAAGTGATCAGGCTCACTATATACAGGGTGGAGAAAAGAGGAAGAAGGGGGATATTTGAAGTGAGGAGTTTGTCTTCCCAAGTCATTGTCATGCATGATGGGGCCTTGCTGTCCTGGAGATGGCTGAACCAGTTTGCTCAAGGGAAGAAGTGAATTAATTCCTAATTTTGCTTGGTTTATGTGTAGGGCTTTTGCTTTCCTTATTAAACTTTCTGTATCTGAACCAGTGGTTTTCCAGCTTTTAGCATTCTGATTCTCTCTGATTCTATTGTTGTGGGAATGAGTTAGCAGATGCTTGGTAGTTGGGAGCTGTGGTTCATCCATGACACTTGAATGCAAAATTTTGTTAAATATTGTAATAGAGAAAACTAATTTAATTCTGAAAAAAAAAAATAATGGTTGAAGGAGAGGCTCACACAATTTTTTTGCACTTTGTTTCAGTTCACAGAAAGAGTAAAGGCATAAAGAAGGAAAAAAGCACTACAAAGTATGAGAGGTGAGAGACTTCAGGGATGTGAGAACACCAGAGAGGCATTACAGATACTGGTGAAGAAAGAATACCATTGAAACACAAGAAATCAGATTTTGGAACTATATCGAAATAGGATGGAATTGATACAGCTGTCACCATCCAGCATAGTTCTTTTTTTTTTTTTCTTTTTCTTCCCTTTACTTACTAAACTCTATTTACCTTGAGTCATACATTTTTCTCTTTGCTGTTCTGAATTTCTGTCTCTGTCTCCATTTTCCAAACCCTGGAGAATGCAAATGTGAAAGTGAAGTATGCAAACATAGTACACAGAAGTAAATAAGTGGCTCCAGACAGATTGCAGAACTCTAAGATGAGTTTATAGTACAACAGACAGTGGTCAAAGGGTAAGACCTCTGCTCTCAGACTAAGTAATTGGTAGTGGAACAGGTCTGGACACTGATCCTCATGTAACCTTTGGGCCAGGAAGTTCCTATGGCTTCTACAGGAATGTGTGGCAGGAGAGAACAACATGTGCACTCTATCTTGAATCATCCTGTTAGCAAATCACTTTAGGTCTAAAAGAAATTGTGTACTGACTTGGAATGGTAATTGTTATGTCCTTACACTTACAGTACAGACATATGTGTTCAATAATATAAAGAAAGCGAGTACCAAAAATGACCAAATAGAGCTTCTGGTATATGAGAAACAGTATCATGACCAGAATACAGAGGCTGAGAGATCTACAGTATTCAGGAGAGAGAGAAATAAGTTAAAAAATGATAATATTATACATTGATCACATCCTGTCTCTTGAAGACAGGGGTGACTTGAACAGATTTTAATGCTTTGAAATGGCTGATGAATAGCTGCAGAGCTCATACTGTCTCTTTGGATATTTTGGAAGAGCTGACAACTGATAGGACTTTTTCCACTCTTGTCCTGTGGGACTAGGTTTCTGACACTGATATATTACTTAGAGAGATAAATGTAACCATGTTTTTACTTCCCACGTAAAGATCAGAATTAAAGAGCTGTGAACTATTATAATTTAATCTTAAATTAAATAGTAAGACATTAGGCTAAATATTTTTAATTTCAAAGGAAATCTGAGGAAATTTAGAATATTTAAAGCTAGAAATGCAAATGTTTTGTGGAATTTATATGGAATGTAAGAAGAAAAGAGGTCTAATTTTACAGAAGAGACCACAATAGAAAAGATATTAAAATAAGCAGATTGCCTGAAAGGAATGCATTAATGGATTACACAGTAAGAAAACACATGTCAGAAAGTATGGCAGTGGAGTGAGAATTTCATAATCCATCTCTATTTAAATCATGTGCTGTCAGCTACCCAGAGACCTAGGGAAGAAAAATCTGCCCAAATTTTTTTAAATATTGATCAATAAGTCAGGGTTTATTTTTATGCATGATCATCTACCATTCAAAGCCTTTCATATTAATTTCACCTTTCTTTTATTTTTATTTTGTTAGCCTTAAAATTCAGATTTTTTACCACACTATTTTTAGCTTGGGGATTTTTTGTGTGTGTGTTTTTGTTTTTGGTTTTTTTTTTGTGTGTGTGTTTTTTTTTGTTGCTGTTTGCTTGTTTGTTTGTTTTTGGTTGGCTGTACAATTTTGATTGCATTCCTTATATTCCTCTTTGTTTCTCCTATGTGGCACTTTACTGAGAAAGAAAGAATATCTCTAAAGGATCTCCAGAAATAGGTATTACAAAGACAAACTTGATGCAATGCATCAAGATATATTTTCCAGAACCATTTTGCTTTTGGACATTTGGTGTATTTGTATAGAGATAATTTTAACTAAGGCAATAACTGACCCAGCAACAAAATGCCTTACATTGTTTACATTATTTTGGAGAACCAACCCATTTTCAAAGGAAAAAGTGTTTTGTTGTCTATCAATGCCAAATTTTGGGCATAATTTCTTGTGTTTCAACCTTAACATGAAATAATGAAGATATGTATTAAGCTACGCATATTACTAAAGTACAGATATCACCCCTTTATGCTGAAAAAATTAGGCTAAAAATATAGTGATACCTATGTTTTGGGTGTGCTCTGGTTCTGGCCAGGAGAGAGTTCACTTTTTCCAGTAGGAAGGCTAAATTGTCATGGCAAGAAGGTTATTCTGTACCACTGCACACCTTTGTTGGAGGTGGGGGGTGAGGAAATCTCCCAGGCATCTCAGAAGGAAGGCAGGCAGCCTTTGCTGTTGATCAGACCTGGAGGAAGGGGGGAAAGCCAAGTTCATTGTTGCCCTGGGTCTATGGTGAGCATTTTTGCATGTAAACTACGCTGTCTTTTGCACACTTTTGTTACTAACATTGTTGCTGTTAGTATTCACTTTCTTATCTCATTGATGTTTCCAGTAAATTGTTCTTAACTCATGATCTTCACATTTTTTTGCATCTAATTCTCAAGACGATCCTGCTTTAGTGAGAAGTGGAGAGGAACGGGCATCAAGACAGAGGCATCTGCCTTGCAAGAGTCTTGGTGGAGGCACTGGACTGGGGAGTATGATTTCTAAACCATGACAGGATGCCATTAGCACAACTTTTATAACGGGTACTTCCTTCAACAAGTAACAGATACAATTAGCAATAAACTAAAAAGAAAATTTAGCTCTGAGCCACCAGAATGATACTAATGTTTGTGAAAAGCCTTATTTGATGTGTAGGTAAAGCCTATATATCTGCAGAGCCTGCATATTTAAACACCAGTGTTCAAAACAAATGTGTTGTGTTTCTCTGAGAAGGACTCAAGGGCAGAGCTGGGACTGCATTTGATTGACACTATAAAATGTCCATCTCAATAGTGCAGAAAGTTACAGGGCATGGACATAGATTGTAACTTATATAGCAGCCAAGTATCTGCTATCTGGATGAAAGATAACTAAAAAAGATCAATTGTGTTATGCCTCAAATGCAGCTACTGGCATCATATGAAGTGAGTAATCAGAATGACAGAGATGTAATTAGAGATAAATTGATTGTGGCAAATATTTCTGTAGATGAATTATATGGGAAAGGTAAAAAAATTAAGCCTCCCCTTAAAAGCTTCTCTTCATCTTCTAAGGAGTCAATGAGAAAACTCCCCAGAATAATAATTCCTGTAGATGCTTCTTGGAGCAAAGGGTTCTTCAAAAAGCAAAAGTAGGAGACAAAACAAAGTTGTGCATCATGATCATGGCTGATGCAGGTTTTGCACTGAGCCTCAGTCTTTGCAAACTAAGAGGCTAACTTATACAAAGAGGCTGGCATGACATTTGAAAGGACAAGACAGACAACTCTATTCTAGGTTTGGCAGGTTTGAAAGGTAGGGAGTTTCAGATCTTTGGAATTGCCAACACAGCTTTTAGCCTTTAGTTGCCTCTGACATGAGAGGTTACAGGAACACTGGGCTGATTTTGAAAGGATCTGTATTTTTGATGGAGCTGTAAGAAGTGTACAATGCTGTGAGCTGTCACTGTGTGTAGAGATGAGGTTTCTAGTACAGCTGCAGTGCAAACCCAAGACAATGCAGTTGGCATACCAGCCATACTCTGTCACTCATCCTCAGTCTTACATTCAGGGCATTAAACAACAGCAGCAATAACACACAGCTGAAGATAGATGCAGTGTTGCGGGGTTTTTTAATTGAAGCATGTACATTTTCTGGTTGTCTGTGTAAATTTGGAACTTTGTTCTGGTTAGGGAAGGCCAGTTTCAACCTGGTTCCAGAAATACTACCAGTTGAGCTCCTGGATAATTTTAGCTACAGGAATTTCAAAAGGGCATGGATGCCACTCTGTGAATTCAGAGCTTCTGCTGTGCTTTTGAGCTCTGCTTTCTCTGTAATAAAATCTAAAGACCTGTCTCTACTATAACAAGTCATGGTGACATTTTTTTTGCAGCCTTCAACTGTACCCTAATTCAGCTGCTCTGACATGCAACACAACAGACATGCATCTCTCCAGTTTAATGAAATTCAGTAGAACAGCTCTTCAAGTTTTGATATTGCCGGGATGCTTTGAAGTCCCTTTTTACCAAGACTTGGTGGCCATGGTGGACTTGGATGTTAGTACTTCATGGTTGACTGCTTTTCAGCATTTTAAATTACCTTTTGATGGGTGGTTTTAAGTTGTATTTGAGCTTTATTGTGGTGATGGTCCTCTGACATCTACTGCCCTCATAAATGTGTACTACTCTGTCCCACTGTTTCTATTAAGTTGTCCTTTGGCTTTGTAAACTTCTAAAATTTGAGTCTTGGTGTGCAATACCTACCTAGAAAGTTAATGAGCCCCATGATGTACTGTCATGCAGTATTTTTAGAAGCATATTTTCTATTATAAGCATCTTTACTATTTCTGAAGCTCTTGGAGAACTGAAGTGAAAATGTCCTGACCTGAATGAAATACCACCAACTGAGAATTGTAGGGAAAGGTATTTCCATTAATATGTATTTAGACTTTAGGCAAATTTGATTTATCAGTCTTCCTCTCCTCCCATTTCATGTTTGTTACCCATTAAAATATGAAGTAAATGAATGACATGCATGACAACAGATTAATACAAAACTAGCTTCTTGGAAAGTAAATTTTGGCCTCCTGCAAGTAGCATTCATGTCAGAAAGTAGGAGAGAAACCTCCTTAAACATCTAGCAAGTATGACCTGAATTTCAAATGGCCTCCTGTCAAATCAACCTTAATTTATCTTCATCATTAGAGAACACAGAATAGTCAAAAGATCTATATAAAGAAATTTAATACAGTTTATTTATAAGCTAAGACTAGGTTAATAATGCTTCAATTTGGAAACAAACTATTGTAAATATACACTATAAAAACTAGAAGCAAATTGATTATTGTAGAACTACGAGTTAAATAGGCTAAAATATGAAAGCTTTATTAGCACTATGTGCTTTCTGCTATTTTCCTAGGGTTTTTTAAAAAAGATATGCCAGTAGGAAAATATCCCTGTTAAGCTAAGGTTAATATTATATTATTATGAAGAGTGCAGAGCACTTTGGCAAAAGGCTGCAAAACTTGACTTTTAAGACTTCTGGCGTGGCTGATGTCAACACTTTCTAAATGCTACTCATTTTAGCTTTTATTTAATGGGTATGGCTTTTCCTCATTTGTCCTTCTGTTACAGTGACACTGAGCATGAGACTTGCTGTACAACAATGACACAAGAGCAAGGAAGGAAGGCAGAATTTCCCCTCATGTGGGGCAGGGTTGAAGGCATCTGATAAGTGAGACAGCAGCTTGCAGAACATGGAAGCCTTTCTGATGCAGCTGGATGTAATTTGGAAGAAATGGTAGATGCACTGTCTGAGTTACTGACTCCTTATTCCCTTCTATGCTAGCTGACCCAGCTTTGGTAGCTGTCAGGCTTTTATGGATAGTCTGTTCATCTTGCAGGGTCCTGTCTGCAGAATACCTGACAACACCTAAACATAACTGAAATGGAAATTCAGTTTCAGAGCTGTACTTTCCATACATAATGATTAGGACAATGCAGAACTCTTAAAAAAAAAGTCTCAGATATTCACAATTAGTATACTTTAAATTAGTGAAATGTTTTGACCTTAATATGCCCCTTTCTGTTTTCCACCTATAAAATGAAGGAAGCAATATCACTTAGTCCGAGTACTTTATGAAATGATAAAATGACATACAAAAATCATCCTGGAAAACATGTGGTTGCTATTTTTAAAAAAATTGGGTCCTAAATTCTTATTACAATTGGTAATGGAGAGTAAAATCTACTAATATGGTCTCTTGGGAACCCTGAATGATATAAGGGTGTTATAGGAGAAATTTCTATGGTTATACAATACATAATAATAATAATAATAATAATAATAATAATAATAATAATAATAATAATAATAGACAATAATAGAAGACAATTTTGTAACTTATGAAATGCACTGTTATCAATGCAATGTTGAAGACTTTTAGAAATAATTCTTTGATCTATATGAATACCCTGAGTGCTGAAAGCGATCTACTGTTGATCATTAGAGGTATATGTTTTGTTACTGTCCTTGAGCTCTACTCAGATAGCACAATATTCACATCTAAATTATTTTTACCAGGGGAAGAATTCTTCAGCTAGAGCAGTCAGAATCACAGGAACAACATATATCTGCTACTGAAATAAGAAAAATCCAGGATAATTGTACTGCTTTTAATAAAATTAGAGTATTTTGTAATTCATAATAACATTATAGCTATGTTTCCAGTGTGCTCATATAGCCAGTTATAGAAGCATGTATTAAAGCTGATGTTTAGATGGCATCAATATTGTGACAAACATTTAGTAGATATTAATAAATGGCTAAAACTAATGGAAGAGTAAAATCCATGTGCATTACTCAATTTCTTCCTGCTGCTAATGCCTTCACTTAACTGGAATTTTTTTTACTGTGATAAAAGATCAACTTCTATTTGATTTTCTTCTTCTAGGTAGGGCAAATATTAAATATCAATTTTGAATCACATCTCAAGCTATCTGTTAAAATCTCACTTTTATCCTTCATTTTTTTGAAGAATATAATACCTGAATTAAAAATAAGGCTCATAGAGTTAATGAACTCCAAGTCCTCTGAAACTCTGTTTCTTTAGGAATTATCCTTTTAGACAAAAATAAACCCCTGTTGTTTGCTAGATATTCTTATTAAAAAAAAAAAGTTCTTATTTTCAGCATTTACTTTCAGGTGTGTAATCAGTTTTAGTCAGGGTTAGAAATGCCTTTCTATGTGTACACTGTAAACAATATGTGGAGGCTGGAGAACCAGCCAGGGAAAGGCTTGGTGCACTCCTCTGGAGAGCTGACCTTTAGGCCACAACTTGTGAGGAGCAAAAAATCACCCCCAGAATCCTTTGTTGTATTATGTTAATCTCTTGCACCCCATTGACCTGTCCCCTTTGCTCTGCCCCTGTACCCTCTCCCCATTGGCTCCCGAGTTTTGTCCCACCCCTCACTTTCCCCATATAAAACCATTTTTCTAACTGCTTGGCATTCTTGTCCCTGGCCTCCTTTGCAGAGTGCCCTGCTCTTAATAAAGGCTAGTTCTCTGTGGAAGGCCATACAAGCTCCTGTCTCTCTTTCTCCGTGTCACTCAAAGCAGAAGCAGACCATCACTCGCCGGGCTGAGAGAAGGACGTGCCTGTGCCCCTGAGCCATCCTTCTTGGATGCTTCCTCGGGAAAATTGTGGCACCCTTACCATCTGCCCTGCCGTGGCAACAATATAAGTATGTGATTAACTTAGCTAGACAAGACTCCTAAATACTCAAGATCAAACATCTTTATTTCAAAAGGCCATCAAACCCAAGCTCCTTCTTTACCATATCTCTGATTGTAAGTACAGGCTGTTAATTCAGCTTCGATGGGGTTGGGTTCAAAATTTGAGGTAACAGAAACATAGAATGTTAAGGAGTTGGAATGGACCTTAAAGATCATTTAGTACCAGCACCCCTGTCATGGGGAGGGGCACCTCCCACTAGATCAGGCTGTTCAAAGCCCATCCAACCTGGCTGTGAACACTCCCAGGGCTGGGGCATCTACAGTCTTCCTGGACAACCTCTTCCTGTGTCTCATGAACCCCATAGTAAAGAATTTCTTCCTAATATCTAACCCAAATTTTCCTTTTTTCATTCATACCCTTTACTCCTTGTCCTATCATTACAGTTTCTGATGAAGACCCCCTCAGGCTTTCCTGTAGGCCCTTTTGGATACTGAAAAGTTGCTATGAGTTCCCCATACAACATTCTCTTCTTATGGCTGAACAGCCCCAACTTTATTAGTATGTCTTCACAGGAGTAATCTTTCATTCCTCTTATCAGCTTCATGGCCTCCTCTGGTCTCACTCTGACAGTTCCTTGTCCTTCCTTTGCTGGGCACTCCAGGCCTGGGTGCAGCACCCCAGCTGGGGTCCCATCAGAGAGGTGTAGAGGGGCACAATCCTCTTCTGCACCTCCTGGCTGGATTGCTTTGGGTGCAGCTCAGAACAGAAGGGGCTTTCTGGGCTGTGAGTACACACTGCTGGTTAATGCTGAATGAACCATCACCCCAAATCTTTCACCACAGGGCTGCTCTCAATCACTCCTCTGCCCAAGCTGTTGGTGTGTCTGGGATTGCCATGACCCAGCTGTAGGACCTTGCACTTTGCCTTGCTGACCCCCATGGGGTTTGCACTGGCCCAGCTCTCAAGCCTGTCCAGGTCCCTCTGGATGCCGTCCCTTCCCTCCAGCGTGTCGACTGCCCCACACAGCCTGGTGTCGTAATTGTCAAAACATGCTGTGTCAATACACGACATCTCGATATTCAGAATTGCTTTCAGCATGTCATAAATTTATTCTAAAATTACATTTCTTGTTTTGATTCAAATGCCAAATCCTTAAAAAAATATTATTTTATGAGACAGATTTGTCAACATGAACATCTCCAGACATGTATTAAGCCCTGAAAATAAATCTTCAGCTAACTGACAAACAAGTCTCATTCTATATTTGCTCTTTAGTGGCTGATCATTTTCCTGCACATAATAAAGAATGTTTATAATGAAAGAGACAGCTTCATTATTTTCTCTTTGAAAATTTTTCTCTTTGAAAAATACGTGCTTAACCATATGAGGCCTTTTGTACACAAGGATCTTTTCTTGCTAACAAGTTCAGTGCCAATGGTGTGGTTACTTAGCCATCGTATCACTTACAGTTGAGAAATACCCTCTTCAATTGCAATAAGAAGGTCAAAGTCAAAGTGGCTTTTTTTGTTTCCTTCAACACCAGACAGCCCATGAAAACTCTGCTCCTGACAGCAAGTGACCATATTGGCTGCATGTATTAAAAAGGCTCTTTTGTTTGTGGCATTAAACAGACTGCTATAATAAGGCAATGTAGTTTTGAAATTATGCTTAGCTAGGGCAGAATTCTGTCCAGGTAACAGCTGAAAAATATACATCTTCACATATATCCTAACTGGCAAATGCATCTGGAAGGAAGCACATTGCTTCTCTGAATTGCTTGTAAACATGCCAGCTGCTGCACTCAAAGCTTCAGCTGATGCTGAGTCAAAGACAGGAATGAAAAAGCAACACTTTTGCAAATCTCTTTGTGCTGACTGTCTCGCCTCATGAGGAAAACCTGACTCCTATAATTTTTCATTGTATTATGCAGCTAAGTTCCACCAGTGTAGTGACATGTCTGTCATGTCTCATGTCCTCTGTGTGGTCATGCAGGTAAATCCACAAGTTACCTTGTGGCATGTACCCTCTCTCTTGAGCAGGGGGGATGCTTGTACATAGCACTGTGATTCACACTGGTGGAGCATGGAACATTTCCTCTCTAGTTTGCTCAAGTCTTTTCAATCTGTCATGTATTGAGAGCACCATCAATCAGAAAACCTGTGCATGTCTGTGTTTTGGAAATCTGACCCTTAGGCTGCTGATCACACATTTCTTACCAAACTCAAAGCCTCGCAAAATCAAAATGAAAGATAAGGATATAGTCTTTTCACTTGTTCAAAGGAAAGCTGTCTTACATTGATGTATTCAGTTCATCCTACTGTTACTCCTTTTTCCCTGCACCATCCCTCTCCATACTGTTTGCTTAGGCATCCTTTTTTGGAACAGCAAGTTGTCATTTATTATTTTCCTGCTTCTGGCCAGTTCAGGGTTAATTTTTTGGAGTAGCTGGAAGGAGACATGCCTAGATATAGAGGTTATTCTATACCACCTCATGTCATTTCTGGAGCTGGGGTAAAAGGACTCTCTTACATGGAGAAGAGGTTCCTTCTGGTTGAGAAAACGTTGCATAGGAACATAGGAAGCTGTCCAGTATTGTCTGTTGTTGATTGTTTTGGTTGTTTGTTTTTTTTTTTTTCTGTGTGAATTGCCTCTTTTCTTATGTCCCCTGTCATTAGTATTCTTGCTGAAGCAGTTTATTTTCTTTCCTAAATGTTGTTTCCAGTAAAGTGTTCTTATCTCAATCCATGATCTTTCTTTAGTGGCTCCAGTTCTACTCTCCAGCCTGCTGCAGTGGGGAGGGAGAGGGAAAATCAGGGGAGTGATAGAGAGTGGCTGTGTACTTTGGAGAGTCTTGGAGGGTGAGCTGAATCAGGGAATATTGTTCCTAGACCATGACAACTTTATGTATGAATGTCAATGATAATGTATGGGCTTTATAAAACATTTAGCCAAAGGAGTATTTATTTAACATCTACCATTGCCACCATGCAGGCTCACTTTCTAACCTCTGTCTCCTCTTTTTTTTTTTTTCTTCAAATCTTACATATACTATACAGTTTGCAAGGTGTTTTACTACTGTATATAGTCGATATTTAATTTTGTTTTGTTATATTTTTTTATTATATTTTGATTTTAGGTGCAACAAGGCTGAGTGCTGGATCCTGTACTTTGGTCAGAGCAATCTCAGGCAGGGCTAAGGGCTTGGGAAAGAGTGACTGGAAAATGGCCCAGTAGAAAATGATCTGGGGGTGAGTGTGACAGTAGCTAAACATGAGCCAATGAGTTCCCACTGTTGTGGGATGCCAGGCACCCACAAAAGCCACTCACTTGGACCCCTCTGCAACTAGAGAGAGGAGAGAAGATTTAACAAAGGGTTCATTGGTGGAGATAAGGAGCAGGAGAGATTGCTTATCAAATACTACAAGGAAAAAACAGGTTAAACTTAAAGATATGAAGTGAATTTACTACTAAGAAAATCAGAGCAGGATAATGGGTGACAGTTCTCCATGAACTTCTCCAACGTGAATCCATCTCATGAGCAACGATTGCCTGTGAACTGCTGCAATGTAAGTCTGTCTCACAGTCCTCCCCAAAGTGCTGCAGTGACTGTGGGTCACTCTTCCATGAGGTGCAGCCCTTCAAGGATAGGCTGCTCCAGCATGGGAAGCTCTCTCCACGGCTCTCCCACAGGCTGACAGCCTCCTCTCAGGCATTCACGGGCTCTGGCTCCTCCAGAGCTGCAGGTGGATCTCTGCAGATGGAGCTGTGCTCCGGGGGCTGCAGGGGCACAGCTGCTTCACCGTGGTCTGCACCGTGGACTGCAGGGGAACCTCAGCTCCGGTGCCTGGAACACCTCCTGCCCCTCTTTCTCCACAGACCTTGGTGTCTGCAGAGCTCTTCTTCTCCCATGTTGTCACTCTGCTCTTCTTTGGCTGGAATTAAAACTACACCACAACCTTTGTTCTGATTTCTTCTTAAATCTCTTATCACAGAGGTGTTACCACCATTTCCAATTGATCCAGCCTTAGCCAGTGGCAAATCCATCTCTGGAGGCACCAGGGAGTGTTGGCTCTGCTGGATATGGCAGAAGCTTCCAGCAACTTCTCACAGAAGCCACCTCTGTGGCCTCACTACTACCAAAACCAGGCCATACAAAACCAATACAGCCCAGGTGGCCAAGAAGGCCAATGGCATCCTGGCCTGGATCAGCAATGGTGTGGCCAGCAGGAGCAGGGCAGGGATTGTCCCCCTGTGCTGGGCACTGCTGAGGCCACACCTCGAGTGCTGTGTCCAGCTCTGGGCCCTCACTGCAGGAAAGACACTGAGGAGCTGGAGTGAGCCCGGAGAAGGGCAAGGGAGGTGGGGAAGGGTCTGGAGCACAAGTCCTGCCAGGAGGAGCTGAGGGAGCTGGGGAAATTTATCCTGGAGAAAAGGATGCTTTTCACTCCCTACAACTGCCTGAAAGGAAGCTGTACCAGGTGGGGGTTAGTCTCTTCTCTCAGGCAGCCAGTGAGAGGATGAGAGGTCATGGTCTCAAAGCTGTGTCAGGGGATGCTTAGTGTGGGGGTCAGGAAGGATTTCTTTATGGAAAGGATTGTTGAGCATTGGAATGGGCTTCCCGGGGTGGGTGTTCAAGAAATTACTCGATGTGGAATATAGTGTCATGGTCTAATTCACAGGTGATGGTTGGTCAAAGATTGTTCTCATCATCTTGGAGGCTTTTTCCAACCTAAATGATTCTGTGATCCTGTTTATAACATCTTTTTCAGGTATCTTTTATTTCTTGGTTTGGGGCAGTGGAGTCTAATCCTATTCAGTGTAAGTTGCAAATACTTAGCTGAAACAAATTTATTTTATTCTACAACATATCAATTAGTAACAAACTACTGAGAGTGCATGTGGCATGTGGAAATTATTTTATTTATAATTCAAAACAGTTTTATCAGAAGGCACTTGTTCACTTGGTTCACTTCACTTTAAAAACTTTAAAGTTTTTCTCTAAAGCATGAAGTTTTGAACATTTTTCATTCTGCAATGATCCATTCGGGAAAAATTCATTTTTATTTTCTCTTAAAAGACCTTTAAAATATTTTCCTTCTTGTACAAAATATCAGGAATCCCTTCTGTCTTCTACAGAGATAAGCAAATAGCACAAGTACATAAATATCACTCTTTGGGAAAGAAAGCTTCAAACAGAATCAGTGTTCTAGGTTTTACTTGACTTCGTTCTGAAATTCAAACATCATATGTCATATGTCATTTCCATAAATTTGCTGAAAATAAAAACCTTCAAACATTTAAATTTTTTTTTGAGATAACTTGCTAGAACATTTTAAAGGATGTGATTGTCCTCATGTAATTCTGAAAGACAATGAAATCATAAGTTTCAAATTAGCTTGGACTGGTACAGTTTTTTCTTAAGCTGCTGGTAGGAGAAACCACCAAGAATTTCTGTTCTATGCTAATTCTTATACTGGCTTTAATAACAGCTTTTGAAATTTGTGTTCTCAGATTATATGACTTCAAATTGCATATTGTAAAATAATTTGTTATCTTAACAGAGTTTTCTTCTTGTTGTTTAATTGATTGTCATAAATTTATGTCTGGATGCCTGGTAATGGAATTTCCCTCATTCTAGACAAATACTACGACGGTCTATCAAACACTGAAGTCAGAGCTCACAGGACAAGACTTCCCTTCAAATGACATGTTGGATTGATTCCTTTTATGATGAGGAATGTTGAACTCATGGTTGTTATGCTATGAAAAATTACAGCTTTCTCTTTTTGTTTCAGGGATTGCTGTGGTATGCTGCATGCTATACCATGATTTTGTCACTTTTGTCCGACTCTGAGACCCTGAGGTCATAAAGCTGACCAGAATTCCGACAGAATGGAATGGCTTTTGGTCTATCTGAAATCACTTTAATTAACAAATCTAAGTTAAAGTTCTTACTGTTATTTATCCTGTGGGTATTGCTGCTTGTTTTAGGGTGACTTTGTGATGTTTGTATTTTTAATTGGTTTTTTTTTTTTTGTTTATGTAGGATATTAAGTTTTGTACTTTTAAAACTGGTTTTGAGAATGAAGGGAGGGAGAAGAAGTGCAGTTTGTTTTTAGAAACAGCACTTTCTTTTCTGTATTTTTCCCATGGATTGTGTTGTTTGCAGTATGGATAGTGGGATTGTTCCTCTCCTTAAGTGAACTGAAAAAAAATCTTAAAAAGTGTCAAACTAATTAAAATTCCCATATATTTTCTCCCTGTGCTGTTGGTAAGAAAGAAAAAAAGCCTAGGGTGGAGGGAAATGTGTTCTAAAAGTTTATTTTACTTCTCATTATACTTCTTTAAATCTGTTAATATTTTTTTCCTTTTCACATTTTAAAGTTTTAAATCTGGTTTTCCCTAAAAGTATTTTCTCCTAATCCTTATCTCATCCTATGTATTTTCTTTTCCTCTCCCCTATAGCAAAAAATAATGAATTAATAATTTTCATAGGTACACTAGCATTTGGCCAACGTCAGCCCATAACACTAGGGATGGATATTTATATAATTTGCGTTTTTAATTGTGTTCTGTAATTATGCCTTAAATGAAAATAAAAAAAGATTTTTCTTCCATTGAGTTTACTAATTTTTGTAACCATGTTGCATAAATTCATAATGTCTAAGTGAAAGTCCTCATGTATTTCTGGTCCCTAAGCTTTTTTAAAATTTTTATATCTTTCTAGTCCCTAAACTGATTTTCTTATCTGAAAATAGCTCCAATATTGTTCCTAACATATAACTTTTACAGGAGAAAGGAACAAATTAAAATAGCTATTTTGCTGAGTGTGGTGATAATTAACAAACAATTTACAAAGGTACTTGACTTTGTTCAAATATGTATAATTTATAGTTTCTTCATCCTACCCTGCATCCTAGTTCTACTAATATATTTTAGGGATTTATTAGTAATTGCACCCAATTTATTAAAAGAAAAGCAGGGGATGAGGCTTTTCAACCTTTCCTTTCCTTCTTCTCCATTTAATCTTTTAGGTCACTTTTTAAGAATGCTCAATTTCCCGTAAATGTTTAAGAGACCACTTTCCTAATATTTTATCTGATAAGCTTCCTCTACATGGTATGCAGTGTGTATAGACTGAGGGCTGGTATGTTGGAAAAACCTAATGAAACCCGTTACCCAAATATAAACCCAAGCAAAAATCCCCAAAATAATATAAAAAACAAAAAAATTGACCTAAACCCGAAAAGAAATTTCTGATCCTCCAGCCTAAAAATTTTCATGTAAACAAATTCAGAACCCAAATGAAGTTAAAAAACATATTTGAAAAAAAATACTATGAAAATTCTAATGAAAAAAAAGCTCATTGCAATAAGCTGGGCCCTGGCATATGCTTATTGCACACTGCTAAATATTGTAAAACTATAATTAAAGGCCAGGGGACAGAGAAATAAATCAGCAACTACCCCAGTCAGTCAGGCTGCAGCCAACACACCAGTTACTTCAGCTGTACCTAAACTAGACAATAAACCTAAGCCAATAACTAAACCAGATAAACCTAAGCCAACAGCTAAACCAAACAGTGAGCCTAAGTCACTGGCAGTCACTACTCTGGGAAAGAAACACGAAGCCAAAACCAATTGACCAATAGACAATAATAAACAAGGTGAAGGACACTTAAAGCCAGCTCCAACAACTGACACAAATCAGAAATCAGTTTTGAGTCCTTTTCCCTAAAAAACCTTCATAACCTAAAAAATATTACATTCAACAACCTGGTAAGTCTATAAATAGTTGATTAATGCATCTTTAAGACGCTGCAAGGGAAGCTACAATCTAAACAGTACTGAAGCAAAGCATTTGAAATCCCTGTTACATTATCTGATTATTAACCAAAAAATTATAAAGAAAGCTAACCCTCACAATCTCTGGGCGCAAATCATGAAAAGTGTAGAACAAACATATCTGTGTGCAAAGGATCTCTATATGCAACAAACCCAGTAGAAGATCACAGAACAAAGAATTAAATGCTTGAGAAAAATAACAGTGGCAGAAATTATCTTCTCAAATAACCTAACAACTAAAAGTTCAAACTTCGTACCATACACATCCACGATACAGCAAAAACTTATATGACTTAAGCCATAAAAGTAGACGTTTGCTTTAGCAATAATGAAGCGAAATAACAAAGAGGCTGTACTTAATATGGTGAAGAAGCTGCAAACATATGCAAATGCCATGCATAGATCAACACATGCAGGAATCCCAATTGTAAAAAGATGTCTGCAGAAATTAGAAAATAAGATTAAAAAATCACAAAAACCAACAATTATAGGCCTTCTCCAGATCTCAGCAATACAGATCAAAAATTCTAAAACCAAATGCAAACATCCCCCAAATAAAAAAAGTACATCCCATGAAATAAACCATAATTCTTCCTGTGTAATTGTGAGAAAAACATGAAAAGTAAAATAAAAGACCCACTGCTGCTCTAGCAACATGAGCACATAAACTGGAAAAAAACATGACTCAGAATAGAAGTTTCACCAAAAAAAAAAAAAACCCCTAGCTCCAATTACCCATAGCCAAACTGTCAAATATGATAATGATGACATATCTGATACCCTTAAAAAAATCTAAAACATATACCCAAAGAAATAAAAACAACCAAACTTAAAAGAGCCCTGCCTCTAGCCAAGTAAAAGCTAGAGAAAACCATGGTTTTTAGACTGTGTAAATTTGTTAGCCTGGCACATCAAAACCACAAAAATATAAAGTCTTAGTCAACAGGAGTGCACAGTACATATTAATCCCATCAAAACATATAAACCAAAATCTATTTCTATTGCTAACATAACAAAAAAATCACAAAATTTAACTTCAGTAGAAACTAATATAAACTTAACTAAAAATGAATAGAAGAAACACCCTATTGGGCTAGTTATAATAACCCAATAGGGGTATTGTAACTAGCCCAAAAGCCCCATACATTTTGAACATTATCTTCCTCCGATGTGAATATTTGAAAAATGCAAAAGAACTCAAATCAGTATTTAAAATAATGATTATAAAGACAAAAAACATTAAACAATTAAACACCTTACCTAAACTATAAAAGCACCCATCTCCAATAAAACTTACTAAAAAAAAAGCAACGAATACCAATTACCACATCAACAGCATACCACTGCCAATACAAAACAACTCAAAATACTGAGATTCCCATCCATAAAACAATCCATAAACTAAAAAACCAAAATGTAATCAGCAAAACCCACTCACCCTTCAACAGTCCCATTTAACCTACACTCAAATCTGAAAAAAAGAAGAGACTGTAAATTGTTGTATCTTAAATAACTCCACCATGAAGCTGTACCAAACATATTAAAACTCCAATACAAGCTAAAGTCCAAAACAACGAAATAATATGCCTTTATTAACATTGCCAATACATTTTTCTCCATTTCTTTAATAACAAAATACAAACCTCAATTTATCTTCATGTAAGAAAGAATGCAATATACCTGAAATTTCATTCTTTCTAGAATGAAAAATTGATTATGTTGAGAGTGGAACTTTCTTTGCCTTGTTAATTATTTGTGCCAAGGTATCATTCCCTCAGTCCTAGGAGGCATGTCCTACTGGACATGTCTGCGTTGTTTTCAAGAGTCACATTTACTGGACTTTATTTTAAAATACATCAGGTTGCTAGTTTGATAATTTTTACAGCAGCCAATTTCTGTTCTGAGTGAAAAAAAACCCAACCTTTAACATTATCCAGCAATTTTATAATCTTGTTTCACTGTAATGAGCATTTATGGATACTAGTTTTAATGAAGCTTTTCCCAACCTTGCAATTTCGTGATCTCTTTTCTCCTATTCTGAAGCATCCCATAATGAAGATAGTTGTTATTACTCATTCCAAGAAGCAGTGGGAAATAATTTCCAAAATACTTGATACAGTTTAACCATTTGCAGTAGAAGAGAATGAGGGAGGTAGCTTTCCTACAAGCTCTTTCAAGGTCTGCTGATTTTGCCTGGGGTAGAGTTAATGTTCTTCACAGTGGCTGGTGTGAGGCTGTGTTTTGAATTTGCGCTGAACACAGAATTGATGATATAGAGATGTTTTTGTTATTGCTGAGCAGGGTTCACACAAAGCCAAGGTCTTTTATGTTTTTTGTACTGCCACCCTGGCAGGGGATGTGGGAACGCCTGGGAGGCTGGGAGGAGACACAGCCAAGATGGATGACCCCAACTGATGTCGTGGTTTGACACGGAAAAAGAATCTTCTCGGAAGGAAGAGGTCAATTTGGATATTGACACTTGGGGTGACCAATTGAAGGTGGACACGCCTCTGAGAACACAGAGGGGTTAAAAGCAGCATTCCCAGGGGATCTCGCTCTCTCTGGTTCCGGTCAGGGCGCAGTGCAGGACTCTCCCCTGCCCGGCCCGTGGCTGGGTGGGAGAGGGGAAGGCCCGAGGCCTGGCTGAGGTAAGGCCGAAGGGTGGAGGGGCTGGAACCGGTCTGGCCCTGCAGATGGAAGGGTGGAGAAATCTGGGACGTCTCTGTTCCCCCCCTCAGAGTCTCTCTCTCTCTCGAAAGAGACAGCGACGGTTTGCCAGCAGTACCGCGGGAAGGAGGAGAGCGGGGGGACTCCAGGGCCACAAGGTGCCCAGCTCCCAGGTGGGAGCCGGAGATCCAGGCAGAGAGCCAGCCAGGGAGTTGGGACTTTTAACCCTTCCTTGAGAAATGAAAGCTTTGTGAAATTTTACTCCTCCTCGGCTTGAAAGAGAGGAAGAGAGACAGCCTGGGACCTGAGATGTTAGAAGGAGAAATTCTGGGTGGAAGGAGATGATGGAGTGGCTTCTGGCTGGACTTTTTCTTGTTAGCCATAGACTGAACTGATTTTCTCCTCCAAGAGAGAGACTGTATTTTAGGAGGATGCTGGTGAGCCAAGAGACCTGCTTCAGCAGCTGAGGAAAACACAGGAGTGGAGCAAACAGAGAAAAGTTGGGGAGGTTTGTGGTGGTGTCCCTGTCTTCAGAGAAGAAGAAGAGAAGATCTCTGTTCCTGAGACCCTCGGCCCCAGGGGAGGAAGAAAATGGGGGGGACTGTGGTCCCAAAAAATGAAAAACTGAACTGTTGTTTTTTCCCTCTTGGCAGAGTATCCTTGAAAGGAAAAATCCTAAAAGCAGTCTGTCTATCCATGCATTGGTGGTGAGACCACTGTGCATGGAAAGGAGAGGGTCACACTGGCAAACTTTTTTCTCCAGGCGGTGCCATGTGTGACATGGAAACACAAGGAGTGGCAGCTGTGTTTCCAGGGGGTCTGTGGTGCAAGGGAGACTCCTCTCTCCCCTGATGGACTTAGTATTGATTATATTGAAGGGTCCAAAATGTGTCTCCCTGTGGTTTGTTGGAGTTGGGTGGTGGGAGGAGGAATGTTTTGGAAGGTTTTCATTTTGGATCTTGTGTGTGCTTTTTTTTTTTCCTTTCTTTTTTTCTTATATAGTAGTGATAGTGGTAGTAGCTTAATAAAGTTCTTTTCCTTTGTTATTAAGTTTGGGCTTGCTTTGCTCTGTTCTTGATCACATTTCACAGCATCCAACTGAGAGGTTGCATTTTCATGGGGGCGCTGGCATTGTGCCAGTGTCAAACCATGACAACTGAGAAAAGGAATATTCCAGACCCTGTGACATCATGCTCACTATATAAAGTGAGGAGAAAAAAGGAAGAAGGGGGAAAAATTTTGTATGATGGAGTTTGTATTCCCAAGTCACTGTTACATGTGATGGGGCCTTGCTCTCCTGGAGACAGCTGAGCACCTGCCTGCCCATGGGAAGAAGTGAATTTCAAATTTTGCTTGATTTATATGTGAGGCTTTTGCTTGCCTTATTAAACTTTGTATATCACAACCCGTGAGTTTTCTAACTTTCACCCTTCTGATTCTCTTCCAGATCCTGCTGGTGGGGCAGTCAGTGAGTAGCTGTGTGGGACTTGGTGGCTGGCTGGCATTAAACATTACACAAGGTTTTAAGGTAACATTCAGAGATAGATATGTACAGTCCAACCATAAATTGTCATAAAAATGCTCTGAAAGTGTCATTAATCTGAACTGTCTTTCATCTGTGAGAGTTTTGGCAGCTCAGAACTTGTGATGGTTTCATCAGATTTCAGCAGCTGAGGGGATTTTACCAGGTTGGTTTCAAATCAGTCGCAAGCATTTATATCTGTGTTGTAAAGAATAACTTGCAAGTAACTGAGCCACAATGATGTTGAATATTACTGTTGTTTTCTCTATTTTAAATAGGACAAACCCCACAGGCAAGAGTTATTTGGGCACAGATACCACCCATCCTATGTTTTAAAATGCTGAATGAAAGATGTTACTATTAAAGATCCCAGAGCTGACAGTACGTGTAGGGATGACTGTGCCCTGGAGAAGCCCTAGTGATAAATTACTCCCTGAATATATCTTGTGCAGTTTCAAAGCACTTTGGGATCTTTTATGATAAGTGTTATTACATAAGGGTGAATATAATTCTCTGAGGTGTATGTCAGAATTCCTGGCAGTGCACCAGCTTACAGTGCTGCTGGCAGACATCACCTCAGTGCTCTTCTGCTGACAAAAGAAACATTCAGCCACTAAAAGCATGGCAGTCTCAAAAAGCTTTTTTAGCTAATTTATGTTCCTTACAGTAGCTAGGAAGAGGAGGAAAGTTAATGGACAAATCTCTTCCACACAGATACGATGCCTGCAGATTTGACTTCTTTTTAGCTGCCTCTGACAGAGCTTCTGAGTCAGCTGAGGCAAAGGGCAGAAGACAGTTGGTTCTCACACCATTGAGGGCCAACAGAATAAATAAACAAAGTTGATAAAAGGATTAGAGAACTTTTTGTATGAAGAAAGGTTGAGAAAGATGGGACTGTTTAGCCTAGAGAGAAGCTTGTGTGGGGACCTCATGGCAACTTTTCAGTATCTGAAAGTGGCCTAAAGGGAAGCTGGAGAGGAATCTCCCTTGTCATCAGGGTCTGTAAGGTACAAATTGGAAAATTTAGGTATAGGTATTAGGAAGAAATCTTTTACTATGAGGGTGGTGAGGCAATGGAACAGGCTGTCCAGAGAAGCTGAGGATGCCCAAACCCTAGCAGTGTTCAAAACCAGGTTGGATAGGGCTTTGAGAGTCTGATCTAGTGGAAGGGAGGGATGGGCTGGATGATCTTTAAGGTCCTTTCAAACCCCTTAACATTCTATGATTCTGTGACTCTAATATTTTATTTGTATTGTCTCTAAGGAAATTGGAACCCCTCCTTGCAGACCCAGTAATACATCTCATGTTTTATACTTGGTATGGAAGTAACTACAGCATCTTTTAGCTGGGAAAACTGAGAAGACAGTCATGGCTTCCTTTTTAAACTGGTGAGAAGATGCTCCTGGGGATGTGGTTCTTAGGAAACCTGACCAGAGTTTTTTGGCCTTTGTCACAGAAAGTGGCAGCAAGAACCTTGGTGTTTTCAAGGACTCTGAAAGCAGTGTAATCTATTGATTTGTGCTGACAAAACCATATAAACTGAAGAGGATTTATCAGAAAAACCTGTGTAATTATGTTGTGCTTCTGGCCTCAAATAGAATGTAGTGAAATCCAGGACTGCAAATGAAGTGAATCCTCTCTCAGTTTTGTATGTTTCTTTCTGATGTTATTAAACTATAATTATTAAAAATTCTAAAATTCATTATAAGCACACTGTACACCCATATCTTAAAAATAAATTAAAAAGTGTGCTATAAGTACTTATTATGTCAGCATGTTAGTATAGCCATTGCTGTTCTAGAGTTAAACTTCTAGGCTAGTTTTCTTTTTAAATTAATTGCATAAATTTTCAGTCCAGTTAGCTAATACATAAGAGAGTCATGGAGTTTGGGACTCTTTTATGATAAGTGGGACTCTTACCTTAACCCCAACACACCTGAGGACCATCTCATGCAGAACAGGGAACAGAGGACTTATTACAGCAAAAAGCAGGACTGGATGAGCTGACATCCAATGGCACTGAAAAAGGTGTGCTCTCAGTATCCTGGAGTGATTTACAATGATATTCCCTGATCCTCTGCTCTACACCCCAAAATGGTATTGCCTCTTTAAGGTGTGTGGCTGGGGAAGCTTTGCTCTCTGTGGTGGTCTTCTGTGTGGGCTTCTGTCAAAGCCTCATTCTCCAGGTGTCCAGAGTCTTGTGTAGTTTGGTTTTGCCTAGTTAGCTTGGTTTTGTTGACGCAGGCAAAAGGTTTTTCCCTTCTCTGGCCTTGGAGAAGTTGCAGCAACAATTCTGCAGCAGCTTTTTGAGGTGAACTGGACAGTCTGTTAGTCCAAGACCAGAGAAACAAGACCTGTGGGAAAGGGGACACTCTGTTCTGGCCCCATACCTTGGGAAGCTGAACTGGGGAGACAAAGCATACCCAGAGGCTTCAGTTCAGATCAGTTCTTCTGCCCTGGAGAGCAGGTTGATGCCAGAGTCTCCAGATTGTCATCTGCTGCCTGAATGGCTGGGTGAAGCTTCTGTTTGTTTGGGTTTTTTTTACCTGAGAGAGATGCAGGTTCTATCTTGTGCCGCATGTCAGTTGTGAGCAGGTATTTTCCCTTGCATTCTGGGTTTTTGTCCGGTGGAGTGGTGGGAGGGGGGAGAGGGGCAGAGGGAAGGGGGTTAGGTCTGATAGTTTCATATCTGTCAGTTACTTACTAATTCTTTTCCTCCCTTGTGGACATTCTGTTGGGTAATAAAGTGTTGGGTGTTTTTTTTCACTTTAATCCATTAGTATTAATTTCCTGTGGGTGGAAAGGAATTGTAGGAACCCTTTTAGAGGAGATGACTCATTACAGAGTGTCTTCTCCTAAATTTGTCTCAAAACTGAGACACTCAGGTAGTCCCTGTCATAAATATGATTTTTAAAACAGCTACAATGAGAATGAAGACAGGTTAGCACTCACTAGATTACTTTGTGTAGGACTGTTGTTCAGAATGGAAAAGCCAGTTAGAACATACTGCAAAGGGAGAATGTGGAGGAAACATTGTGCTTGAGTCACTTATTAAATGTGAAAGAGGCAGAATGTATCAAAAATTCTCCCACTGAGCTGATGGTGTAATTGCTGGACCATATCCTGTCTTGATATGTGTGCATCTTTATTCTCTTTCAAGGAAACTAATTTTGGCAAACTGTATGCAAATATGTTTATAGTTTGCTAAAAAAGAAATCTTCATCTGTTAATTAAAAATCCACATTTAGATATTTTAGTAATAGTTAAATGCCTATCTCAAAACTGGAATTATTAATAGAAAAATCACTGATCTGGGTGTTGCATGCTCAGCCCTGTCAGTTCCAGACTGGTTTTGGTTTCTTTCTTAAACTCCTGTAGTGGTCTAATAGGGGGCTCTGACTTTGTGTTAATGTGTTGGAAGAAACTCAAAAATCTGTCATAAGATACCTCCCCATCAGTCCACTATAGTCTTCAGATGTGTGCTACATAGATGCAGTATAAGATAGATATAGTGCCTCTATAACATTATGGAATTATGTTATGAATATATTAGCGGTATACTTGGGGAATTAATGCTAGTGATACATAATAAGTACAACTTTTAACCAATGTGAACTGATATATAGCCACTAGCATCATGGATGTTTCTACCAGTGTTTTGTTTCCCCCTCAATAAAAATGCTGAAGCATATCTGCACTAGCCTCTGCTCATCACTCCCATCAGTGAAGGAAAACCAGCCCTCCTCTCCTGCAAAAGTCTGGGCTTTTAATATCCCCGAGGCCAGGGAGGACTGAACTTCAGCCAGTGCTCATGAAGACCTTTCAGCCTGAGAAGTCTTCATATCCTGAGTCCCTTCCTCAATTTTCCCTGCAGTGACAGTGATGGGGGCTCAGAGGGCACTCCCCAGACAGAGGAGCCCCACATTCCTCATGCCTCCTTGCGCTGAGCTAGACTTCCCATAACCATGCTAAAGGAAGCTAACATGATTTCTACAACATGTCAGTGTCATGTCTATAAGGAGAGAAATCTACATGGGCAGAACAAGCAGAATCAGTTCCACTAGTCAAAGACCAGACACTGAAATTACTACATAAATTAATAATAAGGGAGCACTGAATTTACAGAAGTACTTTATAAGTCAGAAAAAAAATATTTTCTCTAGTACTTGAAAAATTTGCATTTATAAAAAAAAAAAAAGAGGTCTGTCTAATGACTAGTCACAAATCTAGTCCTTGTGTATTAAAAAGGGTCATCCATAAGGCAGTGTCACAGCCTTATGTGAGTCACAGTGTATTCATGTTCACAGATAAAAATGAAACTGCTGTCTGCATGTGGAATTGCTGAACTAACTAATATCGTAACCTCTCACAATATTGGGTAAATGTGTGCATTCAGGGCTTAGGCAAGGCAGATCAGGCCTTTATACTTTGAAAGACTTCCTTTTCAAGTTAATTAAAATACAGTCTATATTAACCACAAAATTATCTATGGTAGCTAATGCAAGAGGTTCCATTGCCTCCAGTTAATTGAGAGAAGCAAATGTTTCTTCAATCTCATTCAGAATCTTTTATAAATGTCATTGTTGCTAGGGATAATTCCTTGTTTATCCACAAGTATAATATGTGGATATACTGCAACAGACTTTTTAATCGTTCTTCAAATTGCCTTTTCTCTCCTCAACTCTTTCTTCAGTATTCAATTACTAGTTCAAACATCATAAATACTTTTGGTAACTAACTGTTTAAAGGCTCCTAATTGCATTAACCAAATATTGAGTGCCATAAAAATCTTGGATGGATATCAGGAAGATTAAAACTCTCTCATTTGCCAATCACAATTAATAGATTTATTAAACATGAACTGTGCCTTTCAGGGTTTCACCTGTATTGATTTCTCAGACAATGAAAATTCCATTTAAAGTATTTAATCAGACAGAAACAGGAACATCTATACTGATGTTTATTCTGAATGATTTGGAATACTGAAAATTAAGTACACAGAAAAAATATTGGACCAAATACATTTGCTGCGGCATTAGTGGGTTTATGTTGAAAGAACTGAGATTTGAGACTCTTTTGTTACCTAGAAGAGTTGCCTTAAAGCAGTTTATACCATGTTTAGGCAGAGCTACCTGCTGTTTCAGGGAACAAGTGAATCACAGAAAGTGATGGGTGTCCTAGCTCCAGTCCTCTGAAAATGCCGCCTTACCTGGTAGTTCCAATTTAGCAGCGAGTCACCAGTAGTTCTGGATTTCCCTTGCATGTCTCCAGAGACATTACTGAGTTAGGAGGAACTGCTGTGATCTCTATGTATATGTATTACAGATCTCTATGTGTATATATTACCGAAAGCAAGGAGCTTAGGAGGGAGGAGCTACCTGACTAAAAGAGATGTGCACTCTCAAAAATGGGTTTTCTCTCTGCAAATTTCACCTTCTTGCTGTTTAGTCCCTGGTGGATCCATTCATTACACTCCAATCCAGTTCATTAGAGTTGATATTAAAGGCAGAAGAGTTTGAAAAGCATGGATGACACTACTACCAAGAAGGGTGGGAAGGTGATTTGGTCATTGACATAAAGGACTGTCAGCAAAAGGAGAAAATTATTCTGCAAGCTTAGCACATTAAAACCAAAAGCTGCTCCTAAAAATTTTAACTAGACCCCTACAACATTGTTTAGAGAAAATATATTTTCATGTCAGAACTGCATTTTTTATTTTGCCCTCTGTTTTTATATGACTAACAATAAAACCTTTAACTGCAATGCCTCCTGCAATTATTTCCATGGGACCTATTCCCCATTTCTTCAAGATGTATTAAACAGAGGTGGGCATATTTCTGGGAATATATTGAAAAAAAGTAAAAGAAGAAAGCGAGCAAGAAAGCAAGCAAGCAGTTGTTTCCATTGTGTTCTTTCTAGAAATAATTTTTAAAAAGATATAGGAGATCCTAGGAGAGATAAATCTTTTAAAGGAACATGAAACAATTTCATACAATGCAAATAACACCATTTCATTTGCCTAACCCTGCTACAGGTCTATTCACAGCAGCTCTCTTTAGGCTGAGTTAGGGCAGCCTGAAGGTAGGTATAATCCTCAAGGGGCTGACCATATGTATTTTATAGGGAACTGGGGCAGAGACATTTCCTTTATTTTGGCAATCCCTTTTGCATGCTGTGCTGCCATGGGAGAGTTTTTCTGTCATCCTGACACCAAGATGATCTTTTCCTTGGCATGAGGCTGTTAGGGCTGCCTTTTGGGGAAGAATGGCTGTGTATTCACTACAGTTATACTGTGCTGTAGTGAATACACAGCCCATAAAGTCCAGCCCATAAATTAATTTTGCAACTCTGCTCTCTTGGTATAGCCATGCCATCTATAGCAAAGACTGCATTCAATCTGCTTTATATGAGCCCTGCTTCTTTTTACTATAGATTTTGTCTTGCTGGAAAACCTGACAAACAATTTTTTTGTGCAGCAGCAATTTTATTTTAATTAAGTACATGTCATTCTGAAATAATACAGCTGAATTCAGTGCAGGACAATATACACCACTATAATAATGATAACAATTTGGTCCACATTCAGAAAAAAACTATGTAAAACCTTACCCTCTTTGTTAATTGATTTGCATTGTTGATGAAGGGTGAACAAGACATGGTAATGGCATATCATATAATTCAAAACTATCATAGAATACAAAACATTCAACCTGGCATTATTCATCTATGAAATTAAATCACTGTTCCCCACCTTCATTCTTTGCAAGCATATTCATAAACAACATAGAGAGTACAGAGGAATGAGTCAAAGTTGTTCCTTTAGTTTTAGACAATATTCATATGTACTTAAGAAGTTGAAATGCCTTAATGACTTTAAACCTATGGAAATAGGGTGATATAATATTAAGAGTAGTTTTTCTAGAAGTTTTATATTTTTTTTTACTTTTGGAACCTGTCTCATTTACTCTTGTCGTCCTCATATTTCTCATTATGAATGTTGATTGGTAACAATCTCTGGAGCATCCAACATATGTTAATAATTTTGCATATGAGAGTGAATGTAATTAGATTCTGTCAGCCACACGCTCTGTCACCTCTTCTATGACATTTATCCACATAGGTGAATAGACTCATATAATCAGAATTGCAGAATCATAGAATGGTGTTGGGTTGGAAGGGACCTTTAAAGGTCATCTAGCTCAACCCTTCTGAAATGTGCAGGGGCATAGTTTACATCAGGTTTGTCAGTCCTGTCCTCGAGTGTTTTCAGGGATAGGCATTTATCACATTTCTGGGAAATCTGTTTCAGTGTTTCACTACACTCATCATGAAAACTCACTTCCTTATCCATAGTTTTCAGTCTTCTTTTGTCATTCATGGAGTTGCTGCACCGCAGAAGCCATTAGATTGGTAAGGAGGACTCGCCCTTGGTGAAGCTCTGTTTGCTGTCTCAGACCACATCCTTGTGGAGGACTTCTTCCATCATCTTCACAGGCACAGAGCTGAGCCTGACATATTGGTAGTCCCCAAGGTTATCCTTTCATCCTTTTAAAAAATGGTTGTATGTTTCCACTTTTTTAGACATCAGGGACTTCTGACTGTCATGTCTTTTCAAATATCATGGAGAGAGACTTGGCAACTATATCATCCAGTTGCCTCAGCACTGTGGGATGAATTTTGGCAGTTTCCATAGACTTACAGATATTCACTTTCCTCAGGAGGTCTCAAACATGAACATTTCTTACAGTGGGAGTGACTTTGCTCCCTTATTCCCTGTCTTGTGGTCTACCCTGTTGAGAGGTGTGGAAAGCAGCTGCCAAAGATGATTGAGGCAAAAAAGTTGTTGACTACCTCAACCTTCTCCTCCACTCTTTTATCTGCTTTCCAGTTATGCTCATGAGGGGGAATTAGTTCTTTTAAATGTTCCTTTTCTGGATGACACACCTGTAGAAGCCCTTTTATTCTTTGTGTCCCTTGTCAACTTCATCTGCAGCCACACCTTGGACTTCCTCACCCCATCCCTACAGAACAAGATAGCATCAATATACTCTTCCCAGGATACATGCTTACACTGTCTGTGTGGTTGCTTCTTGCTCTTAAGTGTTACTCAAAACAGATAAGAGAAACATTAGTTATGTCTCCTCAGGAGAAGACAGTAAAGTCCTTGACAATTCTCTTGGCATTCATGGATTTTTAAATGCTGTACAGTTCACTCACTACTCTATACAAAAATATTGTTGATAGGGCTCTTTTTAAAAAGGTTTTATGATGATCATTCTTAAATCTACTGTTTCTTAAGCTGAATTTGTAAATGAATGCAAATAAGTTCTTTCTGTGATTCAATGCAATGAAAATACATCAGAAAATGCTAAGCTGTGTTAAAAGTTAAGTCTCCTGCAATGCTTTCCAGTTAAGAGTCACCTTGTAATATCAAGAATCATTTATGAACATGCTTTAGGAACCATGCAGGGATACACACAGTAAATAAGAGGAATTACACAGAAATATAGACAAGAATAAATAGAGTCACATAACAAGGGATGCTTTCCATGTCTTATGGGTGAAATGTGCAGTCTTTACCTGTGTGAGAGAAAAAAATTTAGAACTTAAAAATATCTGAATCATAGAATCATTTAGGTTGGAATAAAACCCTTCAGATCATTGAGTAAAACTGTAAACTTAATACTGCCAGTTCTACTACTAAACCATGTCCCTGGCTGCCATGTTTACTTATCTTTTACATAACTCCAGGGATGCTGACTGTACCGTTTCCCTGGGCAGCCTGTCATACTGCTTGACAACCCTTTCAGTGAAGAATTTTTTCCTAACAGTCAGTCTAAGCCTCTCCTGGCTATTGAAGGCTGGAGGCCTCTCCTGGCTATTGGAGGCTATTTCCTCTTGCCCTATTACTTCTTACTTGGGAGAAGAAACCAACCTCATCTGAATTCTGCAATCTTCCTTCAGTAGCTGTAGCGAATTATCTCCCTTGTGTCTCCTTTCTCCAGTATAGGCAAGTCCAGCTCACTCAGCTGCTCCCCATGATTCACTCTCTAGACCCTTCACCACCTTCTTTGCTCTTTTCTGGATGCTCTCCAGCACCCCAGTGTTTTGTACCATTGAAGATTCCATGCCATTCATGATTAATTCCTCATCGGGTTAACAGTATAAAAGCTGCAAAAGTCACCTAAATCAGACAGAGAATCAGGGACTCCTAGCCTGCTTCTTGCCATGGAGAGGAAGGTGTTAATGACACAGTGTAAGGGCAGCAGGCTCTTCTGTCTGGGGAGCTATTAAAAGGCTCCAATTTCTGGTTTACTCTGGTATATGATAGAATCATTCCGTAACACTAGGGTTTCAAGATATCCTGCAGAGCCAGCACGATGTTTCATTTATCACATATTCTAGATACTTGGTGTTTCTACTGCTGTTCAGCTTATATCTAGTTTCTTTTGTAGAGCAAAATTCAAAGCCTTCATTTCTATGCTTGTAAAACCAACCAGCTCGTACTGTGTTACTGTGGATATAGAAAACCAGTTCATACTGTGTTACTGTGGATATAGATAAGTGCTACATTGTATAGCATGGTAACCAGTTTTTTTTTTCCTTGAGGCAGAAAGTTTTACATCTTACAAAAATCCTCCTTTTGTTTGTATTGACCTCAGTAGACCCCAAAATACAAGTTATCTCTGGGCATGTTGTTTAAAAGGCTGCCTGGGATCTCTCATTACCTTTCAAATGGGTCTGCTTCTTCTTTGTTATTGAGCTCTCTGTTGTCATTATGTGCACAAGTGTTGTAACTTGATTTAGCAGGCTGCCTCTTGAGCCGTATTTGAGTCTCCCTGTATTTTGTGAGCTCCAACATTTATGCAGGTGAAAGGTGCATAGTTGCTGAGTTCAAGCAATTCTGCATTTCTGCATATGTCCAGAAGATGCAACCATGCATAAGAACAGAATAGTTATTACCTTTTTTTTTTTTTTTTTAGAATGATGTAGAAAGATCAAGAGTTTTCACAGAATCAAAGAATCACAAGGTTGGTTGGAAGAGACCTTCAAGATCATCAAGAAAAGCCTGTTCCCTGACACCTCAACTAAGCCATGGCACCAAGTGCCACACCCAGTCTTTCTTTAAACACATCCAGGGATGGTGACTCCGCTACCACTCCAGGCAGACCATTCCAGTACTTTATCACCCATTGTGTGAAAAACTTTTTCCTAATTTTTAACCTATATTTCCCTTGATGAAGGTTGAGACTGTGACCTCTTGTTATGTCAGTTGCTGCCTGGATTAAGAGACCAACCCCCACCTGACTACAACCACCTTTCAGGAAGTTGTAGAGAATGATAAGGAGCCCCTGAGTCTCTTTTTCTCCAGGCTAAACAGCCCCAGCTCTCTCAGCCATTCCTCACAGGGTTTGTGTTACAAGCCCCTCACCAGCCCTGTCACTCTCCT
Organism: Chloebia gouldiae; assembly: GCA_003676055.1. Taxonomy (NCBI): domain Eukaryota; kingdom Metazoa; phylum Chordata; class Aves; order Passeriformes; family Passeridae; genus Chloebia; species Chloebia gouldiae. The sequence continues at coordinate 16,046,685 of QUSF01000011.1, forward strand.
CTGGACACACTCAAGCATCTCAGTGTCCTTCCCAAACTGAGGGGCCAGAACTGGACACAGCACTCAAGGTGTGGCCTCACCAGTGCCGAGTACAGGGGGAGAATGACCTCCCTGGTCCTGCTGGCCACACCATTCCTGACACAGGCCAGGATGCTGCTGGCCCTCTTGGCCACCAGGGCACACTGCTGGCCCACGTTCAGCTGCTGTCACCAGTACCCCCAGGTCCCTTTCTGCCTGGGCACTGTCCAGCTGCACTGTCCCCAGCCCATAACGCTGCAGGGGGTTGTTGTGGCCAAAATGCAGGGCTCGGCACTTGGATTTATTAAACCTCATCCTGTTAGACTCTGCCCATCCATTCAACCATTCCAGGTCTCTCTGCAGAGCCCTCCTACCTTCCAACAGATTGACACGTTTCCAGCTCAGTGTTGTCTGCAAATTTACTAATGAAAGACTCACTCCCCTCATCCATGTCATTAATAAAATATGAAACAGGACTGGTCCCAGCACAGAGCCCTGAGGGACACCACTGGTGCCTGGCCCCAGCTGGATGCAGCTCCGTTCACCAGCACCCTCTGGGCCCGGCCATCCAGCCAGTTCCTAACCCAGCACAGAGCGCTCCTGTCCCAGCCGTGGGCTGCAGCTTCTCCAGGAGTGTGCTGTGGGAGACAGTGCCAAAGGCCTTGCTGGAGTCCAGGTACACAACAGCCACAGCCTCTCCTGCATCCACCAGGGTGGTCACCTGGTCATAGAAGGAGTTCAGATTGGTCAAACACAACCTACCCCTCCTACACCCATGCTGGCTGGGTCTGATACCCTGGCCATCCTGTAAGTTCTGTGTGATGACACTCAATACAAACTGTTACTGTTACCTGGTACAGTCTGGCTAACTGGCCTATAATTGCCAGGATCCTCCTTCCCACCCATTTTGTGAATGGGTGTCACACTGGCCAGCTTCCAGTCCTCTGGAACCTCACCAGTGAGCCAGGACAGCTGGTAAATGATGGAGAGCAGCTTTGTGAGCTCATTTGCCAGCTTCCTCATCATCCTGGGATGGATCCCAGCTGGTCCCATGGATTTATGAACATCCAAGAGGCTCAGCATTTCTCTGACTGCCTCCTCTTGGATAATGGGGGGACCATTCTGTTCCCTGGCAACATCAACCAACCCAGGAGAACAGTTGTCCTGGGGACAATCTGTCTTCCCACTAAAGACTGAGGCAAAGGAGGCATTAAGCGCTTCTGCCTTCTCCTCATCTTCAGTTACTAAGTTTCCTCCCTCATCCAGTAAAGAGCAAATGTTAGTCTTACCCTTTCTTTTACTATTAATATATTTGTAAAAGCATTTTTTTATTATTCTTTACAGAAGTCACCATTTTAAGTTTGAACTGAGCTTTGGCCTCCCTAATTTTTTTCTTGCATGCCCTAGCAATGCCCTTAAATATTTCCTGAGAGACCTGACCCTCTGTCCAAAGATGATACATCCCCCTTTCATTCTTAAGTCCCTTCAAAACCTCCTTGCCCATCCAAGCTAGGCGTTTACCTTGTTGACTTGTCTTTCGGCACACAGGGACAGTCTGTTCCTGTGCCCTCAAGATCTCTGTTTTGCAGCTTGCCCCCCTTTCCTGAACTCCTTTTGAGTTAAGTCACTCAACATTATATCTGTATCTTCTGCACCAGACATTCAGCTACTGTGTGCATTTAATTGTCACTGGACCATTGTCAAATTCTTCAGAGAATGCCAAGAAACCACTTGTTTCATAATTTGAGAACAATTAATGAATTTTGTAGTTGGCCCATGCTCTGAGAGTTATGATTTAATTTCATATGATAATCCAGTTCTATTTGATTCCCTCACAAGGTAGATATTTTTGTGAATGCCACTATGTGGGGGGGTGGGGGGTGAGAAACTTGTGGCCACAGTATGTATGTTATGTTAGTCACAAGATGTCTACTTTAACCACCAAATCCAGTCACTGGTCAGTAAGATGTTTGAATGACAAGTTCTTTACCTTCTATGCAGCATTAGGCATGCTAATTGGGAATCAACAGCAATTTTTAAAACTATGAATGCTGGCCTTTCCTTGGGTCTGAGTTAGCTTATACTGTTTGACACCAGAACCTAAAATAGGAGAAGAAATGTTTCAAAACTACATTTCTAATGACCATATGCATCTTGTTAAATTCAATATATTTTACTTTGATTTGTATAAAACCAGTATGTATGCACCATTGGTCTGATAGACACTCTTTTCAGATGTAGCTTTAACACTAAGACGATTGCCTTGAGCTTGAATTTTTCTTCAGTATGGATAAATTATTTTCTGAATTTTTGCTGTGGCTGTCAGCAAGCTGCACAATTTAGCTTCTTTAAATGTGTCCTCTAGGTGTTTTGTGTCTTGATTTCCTAGAGAAATCAAGGGTTGACCTGGGTGTTGGACACCTATTTCTGTATTATGTTAAAATGGCACACCTAATGGCAGATCTTCTTACTGCAATGCTTTCACTCACAGACTTCTAGCTAGATATACAGTAATGATAATAGTAATGGTTAATAGTGATCAGCTCTACCAAGCTTCTTATTTCCTTGTTTCCTTATTTGACATGATGTCTTTAAAATTTGTGCCTCAACAGACCAGTTACCAAGAAAAATGAAGTAATCTAGACTGCATATTTTCTCACACTCTACATAATACTACTCCATGGTGACGCTGTGCCTTAAAGTATCCACATAAAAACTATGATCCCAAAACCATAAAAGAAAGGAAATCTCTTGTTGTACTATGTAAACTGAAAGAAAATAACCAAAACTGAAGTTGTATGGTTTAACTTTCTTGCCCAATATTTTTTTCTGCTTAAAAAATTGCAAAAGCATGTCTTGTTACTGAAAACACCAGTTTACAGGATGTGGCACTGTTTGGCCTACCTCTCCTTGCTTCCAAATCAAGGTGTTAAGATTCAGTTATTAAAATTACTAGAGACATGCATCTGCCTGAATTAAGGTGCAAACAAGACCATATACTGAGGTCAATAGTACAGATTATTATTTACAGTAAATGTGATGTAGGGAGAAAGAAATAGGGAAAATAAAGAGAAGGACTAAGAGAAGGACTAAGAGAAGGATAGTCAGCACCCATTGCATCTTGTGGCAAGACTTCATCATTGCAATTCCAGTTTCTGTTGGCTGAAGTGGTGGTCAGTGTCTTGATCCATCAGGGATGCAGGAAGCCCATACAGCACCAAAGTTCCCTGGGTTATAGATGGGTAGGCTCAGGTGGGAAGGCCCAGGTATCTCTTCTTTGGTGGGTAATTTTACATTGAATGATGTAATGTTGTAGATCACAGGACACTTCAGGAGTCTCTGATGGTCCAGGACACCCCTCAAGATGCCACAATCTTGAGGGCAGTTTAGCCAATTATGGTCCATCAGAGGGGTGAATACCTTCAGGCTATGTATGAATACCCCAGACTTTACTGGAGGGGAGTTTTCACACCTGAGCCATTGCATAAAGAAAAGGCATTGGTATTGGCATTGTAAAAAAGCATTACTCCACCTCCTATGATTTGCCTATCATCATCCTTTTCCCTTACTGGTTAAGTGGTCAATTGTTTGAATCATTAGCCAATCCAGTCTCTCACACATGGTCAGGTGGCATTTTTTTTCTTGAGCTAAAATAGTCATTGTGAACCAAAAAGTTTTTTACACAGAAATATATTTGCTTTTGAAAGATTGAATTATGATTGCATTTATTTCCACCTACTGGATCACCATTGAAATGGGCAGAATTTCTCAGTTGCATCCTTTAAATCAAAGACAGAAAATAGTCTGCTCATTTTTAATCAATTATTTCAACTAGGTGACAGGTGAAATACCATTCAAAGATAAGTTGTCATATTTCGGTTTAAGAATTCAAACTGGAGATCACAAAATTATGGGCTACAATGGCAAATTTAGACTATCTTTATTTTTGATTGCTGCAATTTGCATTGTATTGTAATGCATGCAAAGACAAAGGAAAAAGTTGAAGCTTGCTTTAATCCTGTTGGTTTAAGCTGCCTCTTCAGTTCCCTTGGCACTGAGCCTGGGTGATGCCAGTCAACCACCCCTGGGCAGCTGGATTGCTAAATTCCAATCTATGTCCTTTAACTACTGAGCTTTTCAAAATAAATTTGAATCTGTCATAAATTAATTAGGTCAGTTCAGACCTCAGCTCCTTGGAAAATGGGGGGCCAGAATGCTTTGGAAAATATGAAAATCAGGAAATTATAGGATCTCTTTGGATCTGTTCCTTCTTATGGCAGCCACCATGACACAGATGTCATGGTGTATTCATTAGTAGACTCATGGTGTAGTCATTAGTAGACTCCATAGAGTCTACCAATATCAAGCAGGGCTTATTTCTTTCTGTGTTGACTGAGAGTTGTGTTTGCAAAGCCAGCTCAAGTTAAATGGTGCTTGTGGAACAAGGGAGCATGGCCAAGAAATTAAAATGTCTACACAGAATCACTCAGGCAAATTCAGGTTCACATATTTTTGGGCTGGCTGAAATGTTTCTATGTGCTTCAGCTGATCATCTCCCGGGTGTCTGAACTGGCTTTGCTCCCAGGAAAAATGTAGTCTCATTGCTGCACCCTAGCTCTCAAATGGTTGCATTTTCTCCCTGGAAAAAAAAAATGGAGAATTAACTGCATTAAAATAATTATTATCAATTTCCTATGAGATCATCTGTGAGAGAAGTGACATCTTGATGTGTTTCACCTCTGATATTCTTTATCAGTGAGGAAGATAGAAATCCAAATCCAAATTCAAATCCAAATTTGATACAATTACAAATACAGGCTAAATTTATGTTCTGAATTCTGCCAAGCTTTGACACATCTTAAAAGCAATACAGACTTTTCCCTGTAACACTCGTGTCCTTCTGATTGCTGGCAAAATTAAGTTTCATTTACTGGTTTTACTTAGTTGCCAGGATGACTTGCTAAATACTTTCTATTTTCTACAGCTTTCTTAGAAGAGGAAGCATATTTATTACTGGTCAAAAAGTAAAATAATACATAAATAGAGAGATCTTGAGGGCATTAAAACATTGGTGGATTTAGGACAAGTGGTTTTTGCACTTTGCCTTCATGAAGAAAGGTCAATCTTTTCTTTGTTCCTAGCCCCTTGTTCTTCCTGTTCTTTAAGAGTAGAATAGTGGGCACATATAATTTTATGATCTTGTGGTTTTTTTAAAAAGCACCTTGGTACTTTGGTTAAAATCTTGAAACTGAAATGTCCACATGTCTTGGGCACCCCTTTCATCATAACTCTCCTTTCTGTCCTGCTTACAGGAGAAAGTTACTGCTGCTGTAACTGTAGATGATGATAAACTAGAAATGAAAGTTAACTCAGACTCTCTGCACCGTTTTTACTTTGTGGTGAAGATATTTCAGGTGACTTTTGTCACAAGGACTGTCATAGCCATCTACACAGAAAAGGGGTGCTATTGGAAGGCTTTTGCTACATTCATTAAATCCATTTTTAGCTGCCTTACCTCTCCTGCACAACAGAGATGTCCTGCATCTATAATCAGGAAAAAGTAAAGGGGTTGAACCTACAGAAGTACTGTCTGACATGCAAGGGCATAGTTTAGCTCTCCAGAATCCCACTCAGAAATTGCTGGACAAAGTATGAGTCTGGCTTTATTGAAGCAAAGTGGATGAAACTCTGGGAACTAGCTCTACAATGTAGTTCAGATATTGGAAAAAAATAGCTGATTCAAACTATTTCAAGCAATCTATGCCACATATTTCTGTGAGGGCTCATGGTAGAAACATTTGATAAGATTATGTTAGTGCATACAGAAATGAGTATGACTGTGATGTTAAGTCTAAGACATTGTATTTCTTTACCAGTGAAAGAATAAAAAAAGTTTCCAGTTTTAATTCTGCTACAACACCAAAGGTTGTCCTAAGAGCCCTTCCTTCTGTATTTAGATAATTCTTGTCTGCAATTTTCAAATCATACTATGTGAATAGACACATTTCCTCTTAAACTACTGGCAAAACTCCCCCATACTTCAGTCAAAGAAGATAAGACACTATTTGTAAGATGGTGACGTTTTCCTATTACAAGTATCCCTTGTGATGTTCTGCCAATCATGGCAATACAGATACACTGAGATTTTGAATAGATAGTGAGTCACCAAAACTTATCAAACCAAGGCAGAAGAACACAAAGAATTTATATAGAAGTTTTCATTACAGTTCTTAAAGTCCTTTGTAAGTGTAGGTTAGTTTATTCTGTCTCCAAAGTAAAATGTAATCCAAAGTAAAATAACTAAAGTAAGTATTAAGATCATAGCAGAAACTAACATGAAGTAGCATTAAGGCTGAGTTCTTAACTGTCATACTACCATACCAGTGCCTTATATTTCACAGGGTGTGAAGACATTATTCCATGTAATCCATAGCTGAGCATTAACTGTGTCTTGGTGCCTTCTCTTCCATTAAATTCAGTTACATGCAGAAGTAAGTAGAAAAAGAAGAATTGGACTGTCTCTGTGTTTTTCAGTGAAACTCAATATATTCAGTTACTGAACACAAGCAAAGATTTTTAAAGTAATGAACCAGTTGGAGTTTTGCCTGCATACAGAGTATAAGACAGTCTCAGCCTGTAAATGCTTCCACCAGGCTTGCATTAGCTTTTCAGTAGGAATTAATTTGACAAAATCTTTTTTTTATAACCAAAGTAATCAGAACAAAAAAGAAGTTCTGCAAGTGCTCCCCTCTGTGCTCACTCACTTGAATAAAAACCCCTGTTGTCATAAAAAGTAGAGTAAGGATACAGAAATAATTTTTAATCAACTAGTTCTTGTGGCAGCATGAAATCTGGGATTAGTTATACAGTGCTATTACTCTCATTTGTGTCTGTCTAGTCAGTCTTGTATTACTTTTATCTAATTTTCTAAATGTTTAAGCTGGCAATAGAAATCATTCGTCTTGTCTCCTGTAGTGCCCTGAGAAGTGACAAAAACCCCCAGACTTAACAACCATCATGGATCTGCAATCAAGCTCCACCATTTCAAACTGCATCACATGATTCTGCCTAATGGTGATAAAGAGCTCCAGGAATCGGATAATGTTGAGGATTATTGGTCACAATGATCAGCTGTTGGGAAAGGCTTAAAATAGTTGCAAATGTGTTGGTGTGATTTACTCGGGAATGAACGAATTTTCTACCATATGTTTCTGTTGTCATGGGTTGTACCTTGTTTTGTTTTTGTTTGCATTATATTCACATGAGCAAAGCTTAGAAGACAGGATGGCATTTTGAAAATCAAAAGGTGAAAGGAGACTGTACAGCGGCAGGTCAACACCTTTGTTACAGTAATTCTCACCCCAAAACTCAGTATTGCAACACAGCACTACTAACTGAATGTATGATCTGTATGTATATTAAAAAAAACCAAAAGTCTTTGATTTAGATTTTTGAGTTACATTTTTTGAGGGATGGAGTACTATGTCATTTTTAGAATTAGGCAATGCAAGGAAAGGCTTTACAGAACTAATATTATTCCTCACAAGTTGTGCAAAGACTTAGAGTAATGCTCATGGAAGCCCTTGGGCTTCATCCAGATTCAGTTTTATAAGACTATTTTGGCCTGATTTTGTGAGTATAATTTAATTTCTAGCTGTTGTCTTTTTTTTTTCCCCCAGTCCAAATTAATATGCAGCATTAATGCTACCTGCTTACATTTCAAGCTTTCAGCACTAAGTCTCTAGAATATGGTTGAAAAATTCAAAACAACATCAATATTTCTTTAATGCTCTTTAAAGAATGAATGTGTTTCCTGATCAGAAACCATTACATTGCCTGCTATGTGAAATAATTGTTCTCAAATTTCCTAGCACTAAGGCTAGTGAGGATCAGGAATTGTTTTGATGCATTTTTTGGGGGATCCCTGTAGGATCACGTTCTGACATTAATGAGGGAGCATAGTTCAGCTCTCTTTGATCCATGGCAAATGCAGAACAAACAGCGTTATTTTTTATAAAATCCGAAAAATCCCCTAAGAACACAAATTGATATTTTTCCCAGTATTGTCAAAGGCTTTCTTACATTCTGATTTTGATCTGAGCAATATAATTTGGAAGCTTTTTTTCCTGATTGTGACTTGCCCAAACATTCCTTAAGTAGAGGTACAGAACATAATTACCACTGCCAGACTGCTGTTCTGTCTTTCACAAAGCTATGCTAGCGATGTTTTATCATGGATTTTGAATCAGATGCTTCCTCAGTTAAACACAAGATTACATTATTCCCTCTGGACTCTTCTTCTCCCAGGCCAAATGCCTGGCAGACTTTCATCTGGAAATTCTTGTCATTGCTTTTCTAAATCCTGCGTCTGTCTACAAAGATTTAAGATACCATGTCATTAGTATGCAGATGTACTTCACTGGTTTTGTTTGGATATTTTCTAACCACATTAATTTCCTGTTTAAGACACACCTGATCAGAATGTGCAAGTAAAAACCAAAAATCTGAAAAATGTGTTGGCTGCAAACTTCTTGCTTTCCAAGAAAACAGAAGTTATGCATGTTGCAACCATTTCTGTCTTCCATTTCAGCTTTGCATCTGATGTTCCAGATATCACTTTCAAACCTTAGCACTTTTTGTAGCCACCAGCCAGCTGTCCTGCCCATTTTACATGGAACTGTGTGATAGGGAGAAGGCAGGGAGGGAAGGAGGGAGGGACATTGACTGGTCCTCTGCTTCTTTCTTTCTGTTTTCTTAGAACTCCTGCTCGTACTGGAATTTCTCCAACAGGCCTCCCATACATGGTAAGATCACCATGTCATTCCATATTTTTATTTATATAACACCCATATTATTTTTTATAGATATCAATGAACTAAAAAAATGCAATTTTTAACATTAGTGAGCATAGTATCTGTCACAACATGAGATGTGTTGTATTTTTATATAAATTCTAGATTTATCCAAAAATGAAATCAAGCTAATCGTCTTCTTCTGAAAAGTCTTTCCTGAATTTTTGTTGCCTCCCTAAATTGCTGCTTCGCATCTAAATTTCTTATTTACTTTCTAAATTTTAAGGTGAACTTGCTCCTAATGGTAGGAATTTTCTCTCATGTGGACAGCATTTATTTTTTAAAATTTTGAATGTAGAGAGCATTTATTTTTTTAAAAATCTGAATGATTACAATACTGTGTTTATACAAGATATACAAAATTTTTGAAGGCATAGAAATTAGAGAAAAGTGAAATAAAGCTGGAAAAGGGAAGTACCAATTTCAGAAATTTCAAAGACTCCTAAATTACCTTACCTTACCTTACCTTTCCTGAGCTCTTTTCAGGCTTCTTTTCAGGGCAGAGCTCTGTGAATTGCACTGTATGTTGACCATCAGCTACATAGACCCAATGCTCATCAGCTCTTGCAAATGTTTTCCATTTTCAACTATATTTGGCAGACAACATTTCTTCATTAATAATATTACAGAAGCTTATATTTAAGAATTCTTTCTAAGTAAGATTACTGTAGAATGTGAGCTGGGCACTGATGAATGATTTGTGAAGGATTTTTCATAGTATGTTTCCCAGAGCTCTCTGGGGTCTGAGCAGCTTGAGTGCCATGAGGAAGTGCAAAGAAAAGTCTCTTAGAGCCCTCTGCTTCTTGCCAAGATAGCTGTAGCTGTTAGTTACCTACCTGGAAGCCAGCAGATTTTGCCATGCTAGGAAAGGCGGGAAGAGTGCAAGACATACTAAGGGGCAGACAAGCTGCATATGCTGGTGAACTCAAAATCATCTGCCCTTAGTTTTCTCATGCTCAACATGTCCTACTGCTATACCATTTCAAAGAACTACTTGACTATACAGTTCTTCTAAAATGGTAGCTAAAAATGCATTTACTCTAGTAGTCTCTCTTCTTTCCTCCACCCCACAACAAGGGATTTAGGAAGAGCAAAAAAATATGTTCTTTTTGTTTTCTTCAGTGACAAAATCAGGTTTAGGCATTTGGGGTGAATATAAAACTGAAACTTTTTGTAGAACTCCCCTAACACAATCATCACTTGCAAATCGCAGAAGGAAAAAAAGTAATTCCATGATAAAGTCTTCTGTGTTCTGACTAGTCAATGCTCTTAAAAAGGGGTTCAGGAAATATATATACCAATTTTTCAATACATATATCTCACAAAGGCAAAAGTACAGATTAATTCCACTAATTTTGATAGAATTGCTGCATTTTTATAGAATAATCACACTTTGATGCTTTAGTCTACGAGAGTGCTGACCAGACTTTTTTGCAATAACTGTCTCTTTTAACATCAGCCTTCCAGATTGCTGGCATTACATGCTAGACTGTGCAACACTTTTCCTGAGGTAAGCTACAGAAAAGAGCCCTTTGAGATAATTTTTGCAGACAGTCTGTCATTCTGCAGCAAGAGGAGAAATGGTGGGGCATGAGGCATGAAAACAGTGTCTGCGCTAAAGAAAACAAACCCACAAGCTGGAGACGCAGCCATAAAAGGTGAAGAACATTTGTGGTGAAAGAGCTACTCTAGCCAGTCCAGGAGGATGCTTTCATTCCTGCATGAATGAGCTTTCTTATGTGCCAAAGGGATGGAGATGTTTACTGAGCTCCATGCCTGGACTTTGTGGCAATGTTTGAGGCTTTGTACCCCAGGTCACCGAACAGATGGAAGATAAAACTGATGAGCTGGAGGAAACACAAAATAAAGTGCAAAAATAAACTCAACACAACACAAAATAAAGTGCAATGATGCATTGAGCATGGGCAAAACTTATAATCATAAGCAGTACTTGGTGACATGCAAGAACAGTAAGATCAAGCAACAAACAACTGGAACACTGCTGACTTACCTTGCCATGCTGACATCACCTTCCTCATGAGAGGGTTTTGTCTCAGACAGCTCCATCTTATCTAACCCTCAGCATTTGATGGGAAAAGGTTTATAAATGTTTATAAATGTTGTACAGTGGAAATGTCTTGACTAAAATCCTTTCAACAGTTCTTCCTGTGTCTCAGTCACTAATTGTGAGAGAGTTACAATGAAGGACCATGCCCAATCATTTAAAAAACTGCTGACAAATGTAAGGAAATCCATGTGGCCACTGGGCTACTCTGTGTTGATAAAAAATGAGTTGGTGTATAAGGCCAACTTAGCCTCTGTATCATACTCATATTTATAGCATGATTGAAAGGGACAGATAAATGAGGATTTCAGTATGAAACCAGAATTGCCCTACTATAGTGTTCTTAGTCTTTCTCTGCAGAAGAGAGATTTTTACAGGATAATAATTTACAATCCTTGTCAAACACTGGAAGGAATCCTGAAATACTTTAAAAGACTTCATATCTTGTGGATTTTATGTGGTTTCATTTGCAAGCATCCGATTTTTTACTACTATCATTGTTCACACAGCACAACCGAGAATTACACACAGCCTGTGACTGCTCAATATGATCCTTTATGTGAGTGAAGAACATACAATTTGGTCCTTCTTATCTATACATATCTAGTTATAGTACTTGCTTCAAAGATACCATGCAGTGAGGAGAGGAAAAGCAGCACACATTTCTGGAAACAGCTTTGAAGTTCTGGTTATAGTACCTTTATCAGGACTTGCATGAACCTCACTTTTCCTGCTATTCATTAATGCCAGCAACACTAATGTACTGTCAAAAGAAATTGCTGGATTTATATTGCTTAAATAATTGATATCTGCAGCCAGTCCAAATTTTAGTCAAAACATTTTGTACTCAAATATTTCCTTAGTTGAAATCTACAATTTTTTAAGAAGAGTCCAGTTCTTCTAAAATGTTTGGTTGTTTTTCTTTAATTTCCACATACCTACATAGCTTCTTTCTTAATGATATAAGTAGTGTAGTATAGCTTGATCTTTTTACAGGTGTATCGTATGAAGGATAAGATGTTCAGTCCATTCTTTTCTCACATTCTATCCCCAGTAACATCACCATCATTGTTGTCATCATCATTTATCATCATCATCAATCATCACCATCACCATCACATATCATCTCAATAATAATGTCCCTTTTAAAATAGTAATAGATAATTTGTAATATTGCATCCCCTTATTTATAACTAATACACTCAGTCATATGGGGTTTTCTGAATACCAAGCCTCCTGGTAATAAATAGGGTACACCAGTCTCAAAGGGGAAAATGGATCTTAGTTGAAGAGTTAGACCTTGTTGAGAGACCTTTCACAAATTTGAGACGGGACAGGGACATATCAAGGCTCAAAGAGATGAGGTATGGGAAGGGGGAAGCTATAGTGACCACCCCAGTAGCAGAAGGATTCTTAAGAGGAAATACTTCAATGAAGCACAAGCAACCACAGATGTAACACAATAGGATTATGGGGAATCCTGTGGGAGAATGGATTGCCAGAGAATAGAGATAGTGCTGCAGGCAATCTCACTCCTGATGAGTTGCAGCTGTACTAATTAGCAAAGAGTGGAAACAACCTTGCCCTTAATAGGTCACATCTATGTCCAGTAAGGATATGTGCTGAGCCCACAGTGCTGAGAGAGCTGGTTCACACCATATCGAGCCTGCTCATGATCACCTTTGAAAGGTCATGAATATCAGGAGAGGTGCTGAGGACTGGAAGAAAGGAAATGTCACCCAGTTTTCAAAATGGGTGAGAAAGAGGACCCAGGGAACAATGGGTGAGTCAGCATTGTGTTGATCCCTGGGAAGATAGTGAAGCACCTCATTTGGGAGGCCATCTCTGTCTATATGGAAGACAAGAAGGTGATCAGGAGTAGTCAGCACAGGAACAGCAGTGGGTATTGTCTGCCTCAGCTTCAGCAGGACTTTGGACACTGTCACAACATCCTAATACACAAACTCAGGAAGTATGGAGTGGATAAATGACCAGTGGAATGGATTGACAGCTGTCTGAATGACAGATGATCCCACATGCCTGTAATCAGTGGCACAGGCTCTAGTTGGGGGCCTGTCACTAACAGCACCCCTGAAGGTTGGCCCAGTATTGCCTGACTTATTTACTGAGGACACAAAACTGGGGTCTATACCCTGGATGGCTGTGCAGCCCTTCAGAAGGACCTCAACAGGCTGCAGAGCTGGGCAGAGGGGTACTTTCTGAAACTCAACAAAGGCAAGTGCAGAGTCTTGCACCTGGGAAGGAATAACCCAATGCACCTGTACAGGTTTGGGGCTGACCCACACATTTTCCTTTATGAGACATTATTCTTGCTCGATGGTAGCTTTAAATTGCTGTAGCATAGTGCAGATGCATATGAAGTCATTGTCTGGAAAACATAAGTGAAAATTTTCATCTTTCCCATATCAAGAAGCCAGCACAGTACTTTCATGATGAATTATTTATTTCCATTTGAAGAAGATTTCCTGGTATGGAAAAAACTACTTTAATCCAATTGCATGACTGGAAGATTATTATAAACTTCATTGGTTAACTGTTGTCAACAAATGGTTTTCTATGCCTGATTTTGCTGGAAACAAACTAAAGAGAACTTAAACCATAAAAGAAATTCAGGGATATGATGGGATGTGTTGCGTTACTTATGGAAGCAGTGAAATGATACATTTGGAAATATTGCAGATCTGCACAATGTATAAGATTATGTTACAGAACTTCAAGAAAAAAATTGTTTCAGATTTCTTGTTAAAGACAACCAGCAGAAAAAAACCCATACTGTGGTCAAAGAAACACTATAAAATTAACCACAGCTAACTAACCAGTTCTCTACAATGCATGCACTCTTAAGTCACAGGATCATTACCAATTCTAGGACATTGTCTGGACAGTTACAACAGATTGTGATGATTGACAGATACTATATATGAGTTTGCAAGTCCACAGCCATCTTAAAAGATTATTAAATGACTTTTTGAGTTTTTAGTGTTTATTTAGTACTGGAACAGTAAGGATATATTGCAAAACTATATGTAAAAAAGTATGTTACTTAAAGAATGAGTCTTCTGCTCCTTAACAACTAAGCTCCAAGTAACCTCAATGACCTTCTCCCTGAGAAGGACATTGACATTGTAGACCTTATGTCTACATCACATACTACAGTGCTCCTTGAAATATTTCATATCCTAAATAGTCTTTTCTGCTTGAAAACCTTGTCACCAAAATAGGGATTGTATTAAGTAAAACTTAGTCACAGAAAGGATTTTTATTTGGTATGGAAAGAGGCTTTGTGTGCAACTTGTGTTGGTTTTTGTCTTTCCTGTCCCACTTTTATACCTTTCTGGCAGTTAAAAAAAAAAAAGCTAACGCCAAAATGTCCTGCAGTACCTTCTGAATACAGAGACCCACATTAATCTTTTTACATAGTTTTGAAATAAAGAAAACTGCTCATTACCGGGTTAGATTGCAGTCTTCAAAAGTGCTTTCTGAAGTCTCTACCAAGGAAACATCATTAAAAATTCAGTACACAGCTCACTCATCTCATTTGTCCCCAAGTGTGCTGTGCATCTGCTACTCTGGATAAATTAAAGTATTTCAATTCTTCAAAGAATGAACTTTGAAAAACACAGAACCTGTTGGTCAAAACCAGAAATATTGCTTTAGTTTAAAGAGATTAAGGGGTAAAAACCTGATTTTTCTTTAAGTACCTTAGCTTCAAATGATTTTGAGACTCTACAGGGTGCATGCAAGTATAAGAGGATAGTAAAACTACCATCAAGAAAATTATGTTCCTTTTCATATGCAGATTCCTATCCTTAACGTGGCCTTTTAATTAGCTTGATTATAGTGGTGCTTACTTGTTAGTGCCTCAGTGCTTTAATTTAAGAAACTGACTGTGTGTTCATTATAAATTCCTATTTCTAAAGATTTATAAATAAAACTGAGCAGCAGCAACCACAACAGAAGTGAAAGATAAATTTACTTGGAAAACGTTATGAGAGAAATATCACTTGGGGATATTTCCAAACACTTTCAGCTCAAACTTGGCACAGTTAAGAATTGTGCATGTTACGGATGAATTCTTCTAGCTTTAAAGTGTAGGGATTTATAGTATTTCAGTTGTTCAGAATACGAAACACTTCATTAAGACATAGCACCAATGTATAGAAACAATGTAATTGATGTAAGTAAAAAGGTGATTTGAGAACCAGAGCCTGGCTGTTGAGAGAGTTGGAGAAGAACTGGTATACTGGTTTGGAAGCAAACTGGCAGGAGAAATTAACCCAATTATTTTACTTTGAGATTCCAGGTCAGAGATACAATTGAATAGGAAGATTATAATAAATGCAATGATACACAGAAAACTAGCTTAAAGTCAGAGTACAACTGGCACGCTGTTGATCAGTGATGGTTGCAGTCCTGTCAAGGATTGGTTGCAGTCCTGGTGAAGTGATGGTCACAGTCTTGTTAAAAGCAGTGGTCCTGTGGAAGCTGTGGTCGTCCTCTGCATCCATCACTTGGTGGTGTTGTCCTAAGTCCCCATATCCACAGATTTATAGCTCAGGTTCAGGTGGGAATGCTCTGTACCTCCCCCAGGGCAGGGAGTTTCACAATGGAATGATGCAATCCTGTGAGTCATGGGATATTTGGAAGTCCTTGATGGTTGAAGTCCTTGCACCTGCTTATTCTGCTGGTGTCACTGAGTCCATTAGGGCCCAACAGCAGAGATGACCCCTCAGAATGGGGGTAAGTGTGCTGGTGCTTCCCCAGAGGGAGTTACCACAGCTGAGTCATAGGTGTGAAGAAATAGAAACACTAGTCTGCCTTACAGGGTTGCCTCTTTTTATTTATCTAATTTAACATCCAGCCTGTATCCTGAGGTATCTGGTGTGCACAGGGCAGCTCCATAATTAGCAGTTCATTAAAAATGAAGTAGAGGGGTGTAGAATACACAATGTGGTTACACCTACATAGTCCTAAACTGGCACCTTACTCCTGTAACTGGAACAACTGATAAACACCTTATAATTGCTGTATTTAGGAAAATATTGTTTTGCATTTGAGGATTCATGGTCTGTTAATAATGTGGAAATTGTTGCCACAAGAGTGTTTTAATAATTCACATACCATAATCTTTCAAAAGCCCAGGAATATATAGAGGTACAGTTAATAGAGGTGAAGAAAAAATCACGGTTGGCTCAATGGCAGAGCTCAGTTTTGCAGTGACAGCAGAAGAGATTTGAGTGGGAAAATTGTCTAAAGGTAGGATTGGAAAGAGTGTTCAGGAGTCTCAGAAGGCAAAAATAAGTAAGGAAGGTTGGCAGAGATAAGTTATTTTTCAAGTTTGTTATGGTTTAACCCCATTTGACAACAAAGCCTTTTGGAGATGCTCACTCACCCCTGTGTCATAGAGGAAAGAATCAAAAAGTAAAAGTGAGAGAATTTGTGTGTGGAGATGAAGACAATTTACTGGGTAAAAGCTGTGCTTGCAATCTGTGGATGCAAACAAATCACACCAAACCAAGGTATTAATTCATCACTTCCAGAGGGCAGGCAGATACTTGGACATCTCCAGTAAAGAAGGGCTCCCTTACATGACATAGTGAATTGGGAAGACAAATGCCAGAAATATTTTGCCCACATTTCCTTCTTCTGCTCACATATGTTTAGCCCTTAAGAGGAGCCATGCCACTTCCCACCCACCAGCCCCCTCTCATCTTGGGACTCTTTTCTGGGAAAGGAGAGGAAGCAGGAATACTACCAAAGCATATTTCCATGAGGAAAGGGGAGAGAGAATCAGAGGAGAGTGCCTCAATGACTGGAGCCTCTTTCTTCTCTAATTGTCAGGACAGGAGTTGGTCCTTTGGCTCCTACACCTTCTCTCAGTAACAGCCAATGGCTAAGTGGAAGTAGAGATGAGGTGTTAGGTCAGATTAGCTAAACCTTGTCGGCTCCAGCCCTCTACCCTCTGCCTATGGTCCTGAGCCAGCTCTACTGAGGTCAGTGAAGGAGTGAAGAGCTATCTGTGTTATATGACTGCATGACTGCAGCTTTAGATATGCAAGTTGTGTAGCTACTTGGTTTCCTCAAAAGCTCATTTTGCAAGACTTCATGAGGACAGAAGAATCAGACCATGAAATTTAATGGACCATTCAAGTCACAAGCAAGCTGCCACAGATTGGACAGCTGTGATGGCCTGTACCAGAGGCACAATGTTTTGCCTCATCACATCATATTCATGTAGCTTTCTAAAGCGTTTTAAAAATTATTTTGGACAAATGTACTATTTAAACAGAGACACTTCTGAATCCATGGCACCCAAAGAGCAAACAAGGTTGTTACACTGATGAAAAGAAGCTACATTTCCTTCTTAAGATAAAGGTGACTCTTCAAATGCTGTGACTTTGCAGAGGTACAATTCAACAACTATTCAGTGTTCATCAACAAATTTCGGGGGTTTTAAGATCAATTTATGAATTCCATCTGTCAGTGAGGATGCTCCTCCAGGATATTTTTTGGCAGAATTCAGAAGGAAGGCTAAGTTCACCAACAGAGAAAGGGGTACTGGTGTTTTCACTTACCACTAGCAATAACCCCTGAATTTTACTCCTGAATTAAACTCCTGGATGTGACTTTTCAACTGTGCTGAATCTGGATCTGCAGCTGAATTATATTTGACATTTTATATTTTGATAGTGGTATCCAATTTTCCCTTTTTAGAGCAGTTTTAGTGAAGACCTTCAAACTTACTCCCGACCTTGAAAGAACTGGCTACAAATTCAGATTCTAAAGATAAATAATGAAAGAAGTCTTGGAGCCTAATACCCATTGGCTTGGACATGATGAGGGAGGGCTTGAAAACAGAGATGACAAAATTTGATAGAATGGTTTTCATCCTCGGCTGCCGTCGCCAGAGGGCACATTCTTGTCCCTGCATAAAGCAGAGAGGAAAACAGATTAATGGCCTCTGAGAGCCAATTTGTGCTTTAAAGGTATTATGTACTTCCAGGTGAACTAACATAACATAGTGAATGCAGCTAGCATAAGTTTTTGAAGTGCACACCAGCTGAATATTTCATACTTGCCATTCTTCCCGGTTGAACATAGTGTATGCAAGTGGCTACCAAACTGATTTTTGACAGGAAGGGCAAAATTCTGTCACAGGCAATAAGCACAAGGAGGCCTCTTACAGTATAAGATCCCACTGCTTTCCCAATGACTCTTCTCCTATTTTCTCTTCAGATTTTATCAGCAGTGTGACAGACAAACAGGCTGCTAATAATTTGTTCTTCTACCCCCTCCTCCTCCTCTCAACTATTTTTAAATGGAGTGTGTAATTCTGCAGTATTGGATGCTTAATATAATCTGTGCACAACATGAATTTTATCTTCTACCTGCTGGAAGACAATCATTTAACTGGCAGCTGTTGTAAGAATTAGAAGAAACAAGGGCAGAGGAAAGAAGCAATTGAAGAAATGTACCATAAAGGAAGTAAATAGACTTTTGATTGATGGACAGAAATATGCTGGTTATATGACAGAAATTAAACATTTCCTTCCCCTAATATTTTGCTACATCCCTCCTCTGACTTTAAAATTCAGTACAAATAAGCAGGATACACCCACAAAGCATTCACAAAACCTATTTTCTGGGTCAAGATGGTAGCAATGAATACTTTTGGATGGAGAATCTAGAGAAGGTATGGGAAAGTGATACCTACTGTAAGTTAATGTAATGTTTTAAGAGAAGTTTCATGGTGATGTACACCACTAATGCAGGGACAAGCATAAAGCTGCAGTGCCTGTGCGGGCACAGGCAAGAAGTGGAGTATTAGAGCCCCAAGAACACTGTTCTAACCTTGCTGCATCTGTAGAGTGAGGAAGATTTGTAAGTCCACTTTTGTCCTGTGTGATCAAGAAACACACAGGAAAAGGCCAAATTCTCAGCTGCCAGAGCAGGCATTTGCTGACATGACAGGTTTTTTGGGTGCAAAAAAATGAAGTTACAGTTGTAACTTGTATCTATATGTTAGGAACAAGTGCAAGGAAGTGGCAACATTCATCTGTTTGAATGCTTTCTCTGTATATACAAGCAAAATGCAAAGCTGAATATTTAGAAGGTCTTTGGAAAACCTGAAATACTCTTGAAATTGCTAAACATTCACAGCAGCAGAATCTGAAGTTGTACAAAAAGCCACTAGTAAGAGCAATATATTCAAAATTATTCTCAGTATAAGACTGGAAGCTGAGCAAGGAAAGTTTTAATATAAAGGTCTGTGAGTTACACAGTATTATTTAAAAGGTCTCAGCTGAAAAAAAAAAAAAAAAAGAAAACCAGTATAATAAAATGTTTACTGCTAAGCTACTGCTAAGCTTGCTATAAAGAGATAAACTTTCCAGGTATTTGTAACGAAAGAGAACAATATCCACATTCTCATTCTTTTTCCAATATAAAGCCAGGTTTAGTAAAACCACAGAGACTAGACTGACAAACTTGATTTACCTGATGGCTTTTAAGAGCTGTGCATGCTGAGACATAAAGATGAGATGCTGCAAGAGCCTTTGGCAATGCCAAGTGGAGAACACAGCAAAGCACTGGCAGAAAGACCTCAGAAGGTGGCTGTCTTAGTGTTCAGGGCACTGATGCCTTTCTGATAGCAGTTCCAAATGCAAAGTTGGATTACACGAGCACAGTTCAAAGCATTTGTTTTACACTGAGATTTTTTCTGAGTTTTTTCTGCTTGGTGGTTGACAGGCAAAGCATGAAGAAGGTAGAAATGAGATTGCTCTTCCCCAGTTTCCCTGGAAGGAAACAGGCTACTGGAGATTGGGGAGGTGGTTTGTGAGATGGAATCTTGTATTGGTTTTGTATGGCCTGGTTTTGGTAGTAGTGAGGCCACAGAGGTGGCTTCTGCGAGAAACTGCTGGAATCTTCTGCCATATCCAGCAGAACCAACACTCCCTGGTGCCTCCAGAGATGGATTTGCCACTGGCTAAGGCTGGATCAATTGGAAATGGTGGTAACACCTCTGTGATAAGAGATTTAAGAAGAAATCAGAACAAAGGTTGTGGTGTAGTTTTAATTCCAGCCAAAGAAGAGCAGAGTGACAACATGGGAGAAGAAGAGCTCTGCAGACACCAAGGTCTGTGGAGAAAGAGGGGCAGGAGGTGTTCCAGGCACCGGAGCTGAGGTTCCCCTGCAGTCCACGGTGCAGACCACGGTGAAGCAGCTGTGCCCCTGCAGCCCCCGGAGCACAGCTCCACCTGCAGCTCTGGAGGAGCCAGAGCCCGTGAATGCCTGAGAGGAGGCTGTCAGCCTGTGGGAGAGCCGTGGAGAGAGCTTCCCATGCTGGAGCAGCCTATCCTTGAAGGGCTGCACCTCATGGAAGAGTGACCCACAGTCACTGCAGCACTTTGGGGAGGACTGTGAGACAGACTTACATTGCAGCAGTTCACAGGCAATCGTTGCTCATGAGATGGATTCACGTTGGAGAAGTTCATGGAGAACTGTCACCCATTATCCTGCTCTGATTTTGTTAGTAGTAAATTAATTTCATATCTGTAAGGTGAACCTGTTTTTTCCTTGTAGTATTTGATAAGCAATCTCTCCTGGTTTTTATTTCTGCCAATGAACCCTTTGTTAAATCTTCTCTCCTCTCTCTAGTTGCAGAGGGGTCTAAGGGAGTGGCTTTTGTGGGTGCCTGGCATCCAAACTGAGTCAAACCACATCACTGGGCTTTTAGTATAAATTTTGGCTAGTCTAAATTTTGGCTAGTGCTGATTGTCCAGGGTCAAGACTCAAAGTAATTGGGAAGTGAAGGGACAGGTGATCAGTCACTACACTCAAGGAAATGACATGAAAACAATCTGGAGAAGGATTAAATTGTATAGCAGGAAAAGGTTTTTCACCCAGAGCACGATTGAGCACTGGGACACGCTCTCTGGGGAAGTGGTTGTAGTACCAAGTGTGGCAAAACTCAAGCATTTGGACAATGCTCTCAGGCACATGATGTGACTCTTGGGGTGTCCTGCACAGGACCAGAAACTGGGCTTATCTGGATGGATAAGCATATTCTATGATTCTGTGACTCAGTTAAATTTGGAGGCATCTTATCTTTGGACTGGCAAGGCACTTGGGTTGTATCCACTGATGCTTATAGGTTGCTCATGATCATGAACTTCAATACTGATATGTGATTTAAATACTGATATACAACTGAGGAGTGGTAATATTTTACTTATACTTTACCCTGGCAAAAGCTCTCTGCTTATTCAACATGAATATATGCTTTTATTACCATCTTCTCATATTGTCTTCATTAGAATGAACAACATCCAGAAATATAAATAACTATTGAAGATAGAGTATGTGATGCATAGAAGTAAGAGATTATAAAAAAATATCCAGCTATTACACCAGCTGTGAGACCTAGCGGTGCACAAGAGTTAAGCCAGAAGTAAAATTATTGAAAACATTGGCCCAAAGCAGTAAATCAATATTTTTACAGCCTCTATCCAGGAGCCATAGATTGTTATCTAGTGAAATGATGAAGTTTTTCCAAAATGTCTGTTGCTTTGCTTACAGTAGAAAGGAATACATTAAATGCAGTGTTTTTAAATGAATGTCCTTTATACTTAAAGCTTGATGTGAAAAAAAATACCACTTGATTTATAAAATACACAGTGCTCCAGACTCAAACCACACAAAATGGAAAGCCTGTCCAAATGAGTTATATTAATGACTGCAGTTAGGGGGATTAACTTCTGATGATATGTGTGTAATATGGGAAGGCAAGCAGTGGACGTCATTCCTGTAACACAGTACATGAATCCGAGAAATGTTGTACTTTTTCTCCTAGTTGCAGACTAGCAGACCACAGCAAACCATCTGCCAATTTCTACAGCCACAAGCCTTTTTTTTTTTTTGGCACATTAGAGAATGGGTGAGGGTATTATGTGAGGAAGGGAACATTGATAGCTGCTTATATAGTCTGGACCTTTGTGTAAAATTTTTACACAAATCTTTATGCTTATGAGCATAAAGATTTAAGCTCATAAGCATATTTAGGAGTGGTGGGCTACTAGAAGAGAGGATGGAGGGGGATTTAAATTTGCCTATTTTTAAATACCTTGTGGGACACATACACCAGTAAATATTGTAATTGTCAGTGCTTGATTCATTTGCCTGCAAGGGCTGTTAATAATACATTAATAGAATTAAAGGACAGATGGGTTTATTATGCTACCTTCTCAAGCTGAGACTAACTTTCCCTTCTATTGACACAGAATTTGTGCTGGTAAATGCAGAACTTTCAAGATGGCTTTTAAACTCATCATTTACAAATTGAGATGGAGATAAAACTCCAGTTTCCTCAGTGTTTTCTACAAGTTTATAAAGAACTTTCCCTCAGTAGCTGAAAAGCCAGAACAGATCATGGAAACAATTGTAAGACTGAACTGGGAAGGCTGAAATTCATCCAAGAGCAGCACCAGAGAGATTACAAGTGGGTTTGGGTCCACAGGAGTATGTGAAGCTCCATGCTGGTAAGTGAAAAGACTGGAGCTTCACAAGACAGGGTGTGAATAGTGACAGACTTGGCAGTGGGGTACTGCAATTCCCTTCTCGGTATGATCTTCACTTCAGATATTCTGTGTAAGGTGAGTGAAAGAGAAATTGAAAAACTTCAGATACAATAATTGAATAACTTGGGAATGCATAAATATAAATCTGCTGAAACAAAACTAAAAAGGCTGGGTTAGAAAACTTGAAAGAACCATCTGCATTACTGATAATTGGTTATTGGTTTGGTTTTGAAGCTAAACTTTGACCTCTCAGAAAGAAAACTTGAGAAGAAAATACAGCTAATGAGGACATAGTAGGACACAAGAAGAATACAAAAACTAGTGCTATGCTACCCCTTGAGACAGACTGTATGGAGATGAATGTAATAGTTCAACCAAGTTATTTACCAGATACAAATAAAATACTGTGTGCAGTTAAGTGACAAGAAATAATCAAAGATACAGAAAGCACTCCTCTGGGAAACTGAGAGGATTAGATTTGTTTGCCTTGCAGAGGAGATTAATTACTGTTACTGAACATAATAAATGCAAAAGAGGAAGTAGATGAGAAAAGTATATTTGCCAACTCTTACAGTGAAAGAATAAAATGACATCTAGTAAAAAAAATAAAGGCAAGAAGTGTAAGACTAATTGCAGGATATCTTTAATGATAACATGAAATTAGCCTCTTGCATTGATTGCCACAGTATGTGAGCTCAGTAAGGTTTGGAAAGGAGAATGTATATGGCTAAAGAAGCTCTTTGCAGTCACAGTAGTGCAAACTGAGACTAGCTGGAGATATAAATGAAGGACATAATGGATAACTAGGACATTACATATATAGTCAATCATGGCTAGCATATCGGTTGTCTACCTGAATACCAGACAGTGCTTCCAGTTCTTCAAGCAGACAGTAAAGTGCAAATCACAGTGCTGTGTTGTGTAAGAAGAGGCAATCTCTGTCCTGGAGCCTATACAAAGGATATACAAACATTGATGCACTGAAGAGTCCAAGGCACTTTGAAAGCCAAAAGAAATTTTGCTAGTGAATGCTAGATGTCAGGCAGCTGTCACAAATTAAGTTTGCACTCTGAGACTAAAACAGTGACAGCAAGCAATGTTTGTCAGGTGGCTTTATCTCAGCCTTTCTTCTTGTATGTTACTCACTCCCCTGTGTTATCCAGGCAGCTGCTATTGACAAGAGAAAAATCAGACATGTACCAAAATCTCCACTAAATACCTCTCTTATTTAGGAATGAACACTCTGGGATCAATCATATATACAAAATAAGAATAGTAATGAAATTGTGTCTAGTTTTTGAAAACAACCCCCCTCCAGCTTCTTAACTGTGAGCTGTAATTTGGTTTAAAAAACTTTCTCACTATGAATTTCAGTTCTCTTTGACAAAAAAATTGGATTTTAGTTCAGTGAAAAACATATGCAAAGCATCTCAAATGAGAAAACACAAGGTTCTTTGCTGAATTTTAAAATATATTTTATATCAAATTGTTTAAGGGGATAGAATAAAAGGAGGAAATGTTATTTCAGTACACAGAAACCAAACAGCAGATGCTCTCTCTTTTCTATTGTTGTGGTATATAAGAACCTCACAATTCACTAATAATTGTTCCTCATTACAATTGACATAGGAGAAGTAAGAAGGATGAATTGAAATTCAATACCTAATTTTAAGGATAGAATTTAATGAAGAGTGTAAGACAACCATTACTTGACATTATTGACAGAAATTGGTCAAATTCAGGGCTATCAGAGACATAAAAAATCTGAAATTTGCCAATTCATTTGTCTCAAAATCTTTTGTGAGTATTTCTAAGATGTCTGATAGTGTTCCCCAAATTCTATCTAAATGACTAAGAACCATGTTATGCATTTTGTGTGCTCTTTTACTTGTGAATCAAATTCAACCAAATGCCTGGGATCTGTGAGAGTAGGTCAAAGACATTTCCTAGCATCAGGGCAAGAAACTAAAAAGAAAATGTCAAGAAGTTTTGATGATTTTGGACAATGTTTTCTGCATAGTTGGAAGCCCTGTGAAAATTACCACTGGTTTTGTGCAGGCTGATTTCTCCAGACTACATATGGTAGTCACCTGTGAAATTCATGCCATTCAGCATATTTGTGTCAGACTTGCATTGGATTTGGTGTACATATGTCTGCACTTCCATCCAAACTTTCTCAAAACAATGGGAACGCCAACATAAGAGAAGAAATGTTTTTTATGTTTGAACATATTGAATTAATATTGCAGCTCTCAGAGGTTTTTGTTGACTGGTTTGGTAGGTTGTTTTTTTATAAATATACAAAATTTAACAAGATAAGAGCCAGGGCAGCATGAAGATTGTTGTTGAGTTGGGCAGAGTAATATCTTGCTTTGTTTCATTTAAAGAAATGCTTATAGAGTGAGTCAAATTAATGCATTGCATGTTTCCATAATTCTTTGTTAACATTTTTAATCTCACTGGCTGCTTGAGAGAATATGTATTTTTTCCTCACCTGTGGAGGATCTATACATGAATAGTAGACATGGTACCAAAAATATATATCCACAAAGTCTGGCATATAGTATAAAGCAAATAAACTAAAAAAAGAAATAATTAATCTTTAATAATTTTCTAGTATAGGTTGATAAAATGTCTCTTTCTTTTTTGCATATTAATACACAAGCCTTCATGAAAATTAAACAAATTGCCATCTAGAACATATAATGAAGTTTTTTTTTTGTAAACTTTGTAATGATTTTTTTTTCTAAAATATAAAAATTTTTTGGCAGAAATTCCATAGTATTAAGAAAAAAGACTACCAGTCATAAGCAAAACATAGTAAGAAAAAG
The DNA here is from genome assembly GCA_003676055.1 of Chloebia gouldiae. NCBI lineage: Eukaryota > Metazoa > Chordata > Aves > Passeriformes > Passeridae > Chloebia > Chloebia gouldiae. The sequence goes on from QUSF01000011.1 coordinate 16,072,048, forward strand.
TTTTCAGAAAGAACACAATGGTATTTTTTGAAAAGTGGTTTTATATAGGTAACTAAATAGGAATTCTTTAGAAGTATTGTTCACACTTCCGTTCACACTATAGATGCATCCTTATTCCACATGACCAGAGGTGTTTTTGCATTTGCAGTATCAGGGAAAATGTTCTGGACAGATCACATAGGAGTGTCTTTTCTGGTTATCTTGGGAGATGGAAAGAATCTAAGCTGCTTTTAGCCTGGTATATAAGAGCACCTCTTATATCTTGCCTTCTGCCTGAAAAGGCTCAGCTGGTGATAGAACACCATGTTCTAAATCTCAAAGAATTATGTACTACTACTAGTTGAGTTGGATAGTTCATACAGGAGTCCTAAAGATGAACTGCTTCCCAGCAAAGTGGAAAGTTTATTCCACTTCCTTGGATGCTGAGAATTTTAAACTTTCTGTGCTGAAAGGCACAGACCCACAAGAGAACACTGCATTTGACCTGAGGCTGTGGAGAAGACTTCCAAAATTGATTAATAGCACTGGGATTATGGGTGTGTAGTTGGTTAGAAGTGTGTAATATCACAGGGTGAAAAACTTAGAGTTTTGATTTTTAGAATATAGTAATGGATATGAAGCAAGATGGAGGTTTTAGGGAGGAGGCAGGTTGTTCACCTTCTTCTTTCTTCTTCATGGGTTTGGGTGATGTTTTGTAATTAGAGAGAGAAGTCTGCATTGCAGGCCTTGAGAGATCAATTATTGGGTTAAAAGGGAAAATAATCTAGGTGTCATTTCTTAGTTGGGTAATTTAGTTTTAGTTTAGCCTTAAAAGACCTTGAAACTGTACATTTTTGTGCTGTTTTCCTGCAGGCAAGGTCCGGTGCAGACGGCATGCTGAAGTTTTGATAAGATAACAATAAACAGAAGCTGAAGACTGAGAAAGTCCAATGCGTCTCTGGTTCCTGACAGAACTGCTCCAGTCACTCATGACTAGCCCTCCAGGAGGACTTCCCGTGTTAGAGGAGCCCCCAGGGAGAAACCCAGTGTGGGGCCAGCAAATCAATTCTTAGTTTTCTGTGTAAGGTGTTGGGGTGGTTCTGGACACTACTTCTTCAACTGCTAGACATTAAGGCTCAGGAGAAATGACTGGTACATGCTTCACAGACATCAGGTTTTTCCAGCACATTAATGCTGTAGTTGGCCTCCTTGGGAAATCAGGGAGCCTGAGGCTGTCTATGTGAAACAGAAGTATGAAGAACATTTGACAACAGACATGGAAAACAACTTCAGTGTCAAAAGTAAAAAGGGATTTCTCTTAGATGCATTGAAAATCAGAAATGTCCAGGAGACAGATGACTATCACCAGTCCTGGAATGTGATATCTCTCTGAGTGTGCCCACTTTGCAGCATATGGCCACCACTGGCATGATTAGGTAAGATCTAACATACAGTGGATTGAAACCTCTTCAGACTTTTGCAGACAGAGGTTTATCAAGCATTTTTAATAGGTCCCGAGGACATGGTATATGACAGAAACCAAATCCAGAATTGCCTGCAACAAACTGCCCGAAGACTGAGTTGTGTGCATACTTGGCCATTAGACTCAGAAATGTCAAAATTTTTCAAATGGTATGAACGGCTGCTTGAAGACTGGGTGTGTGAAGTCCTTCACTAAAGAGAAGGGAAACCACTCCATCTAGGAGGTAGCAACCATCACAAAGTCCTTTCTGAAGAGCCTGAAGGCCATCAGAGCCTAAATAAGAAAGCTTAGTACTAATAATGATCTGGCTTGTAATGACCTAGGGTTATTGCCTGTGTAATGGCTGAATCAACAAGGCAAAAATAAACATCTTGAAGTCCTAGTCCATAACCAGTTTTGTTTTCAGAAGCAATGCTATGACTTCAGAAATTTTGATGGCCCTGAGCTTGAAAAGGTACAGTTTGTAGGACCAAGATGAGTTTCGGATATGTATTTTGCTGAAAAAGATTTTAGAAACAGATAAACGTACCTGGGGAAAATCCATGTCTCTTAGCATGCTCACAGTGACAGGATTTAAAGAGTGGAGCAATGAGCAGCATTTGGTCACTTGCTGTGTCCTTCAAAGGGAGAGTATTGTTACACAAGCCTGCTTTTTAGCATGGAGGAGGAGGATCTCAGGGCAGAGATGAAGCATCTGAATAAAGGTTTCCTCTAACTGAATCTGCAAGGCTCTGCAAGGTGCTCTCAGATTGGATAGAACAGGTAAGTGCTTCATTTGAATGTGTTCCACAAAGCTCTGTGCCCCTCAAAAACAGGCCTTCCCCTGCACTTGGTAAGACTTTGGGCTACTACTTCTGTCTTCTACCAAGTCTGAAATGCCCCTCTCCTAGAGTAGCTGAGTTTGTACACACCATAGGAATAGATAACGAAGAGACAAAATCTGTGGCGCCTTTCCAAGTTGGCTTTTCATGAGATGAGCCCATACCTTCGTGTACCATAGAGGTGCCATCTAATTCTGAGTGATTTAAAACTCTTCATTAAATTTTAGTTTCATAAGTACTTTTCCCTTCAGTTTCCAAAAACAACAGGAAAATGACTGTTATTTTTTTATAATCCTAACCTCTCTATGGTCCTTTTCTAGGGAATCATTGAGTTTAAGCTAGAACTCCTTCTGTCATCTCTTGAAAACAAAAAACCAGAAACTACCATAAATATTTTGCCAGAGTAATGCATTTGCATAGTATAGCAAAACATTGTCATCAAGACAAAAATTAATTTAAATTAAATGTTATGATTCAAAGGTCTCCCTAGCTTATCAAGTTGCTAAATTGGAAAGAAGCAATGTCTTAGGTTACCATCCAGTTAATAAAATATTTGATTATTGATGCTAATTGATGACAAACATTTCATGGCACCCATAATACTTCTACTGCAACTGGTTCCAGAAATAATTCCAGCATTACTAGCACTGTCATATTTCTCCTTCTATACCAAATTAATGAAAAAGGCTCCCAAGCCTCACTGCTGGAAAGATCTCCATAGGAATTTAATTTGGATATACATAGCAGAATGTTATCCCTAGAAACTGCTGTGATTTATCTGTGGTGTGTTGTTGTGTAGTCGTACATGTGGGCAAATCAAGCTGCCTGGAGCCATATTTAATGTGTGTAGGAAGTCTTCAGTGTTTGGCTGTGTAACCAAAATGGCATATTAAGAAGTGTTTGGTATGTTTGGCAATACATATAGGCACGTTTATATGTATGTGAGTATATATATTATTTTAAAATCTGGTTTTCAAGATTTTAAAATTAAAAAAAGATATTAAAATTTTGGAAGTCAGTGCTTCAGCATTATGATATGACAGTATTTCTGTACAATGTTCTGTAATTTGCTTTGTAACATACAATTTCCCTCTAGTTGCATAATTGTCCTCGTTTAGGGCAAATTTTTGGAGGAAACTTCTATAGTGGTCTTTTTTAGAAAGCAAATTCAAGTGACCTCTCCCCCAAGCAGCTTAAGAGGTAAACCTTCTTAGAAAAAAGTAGAAAAAACCTGTTTGTTTAACATGTAAAGTATACAAACATGAGAAAATGAATAATATTAAACATTGGAACCTCTCTTTGTTCTGAAGAGATGGCAAATTCAGAAAGAGACCATTTCATGGGGTGTACCTTGGCTTGCTCAATCTCTTATCAGTCCCTCCTGCACTGGAAAATGCTGTGTCCCGGGCCCTGGTGGGCCACAGGTGTGAGCTCCAAGTGTTTTTTCTGGGTTTTCAGTCCAGTGCATATTTGAGCAGTTCCAGGAAAAAAGAGTCTTAGGAAAACTTTCCTCACTGCAGCTAATGAGGAAAACCAGTGAAAAAGCAAAGAAAAAAATTCCTTCTCTCTCTATCTCTCTCTCTCTCTCTCTCTCTCTCTCTCTCTCACTATCCATGCTGTAGACAGCACACACTCAGAAAGAGACATAGCTCTTATTCCTATGTTTTCACAAAAATGTAGGAACCCACTTGAAAGCTCAAGAAAGCTTAAGAATTCTATGTGCTTGCTTGCTCCCTCCTGGGGGTTTCTGTTTATTTTTATTTATATTTTAATATGAAAATTAGGTTGCATGAGAGATTTTTACAAGTGTTTAACCAAGATATGGTTTCTTAAAAAATCCCACTAAAATGAGGGACAAAATGAACACTGCATTTGAATATTAAATTTTGTAGTTTAGCTTGCAAGTGTTGAATTTTATGTCTCAGATATGAGTACAATGAGGAGGCATTAGATATAAATGAATCAATTCATGAGGTACTGAAATACAGCTGAAAAAATATATAGCAGCATAAAGGAGTAGGGCACAGGGAAAAGCAAACAACACAGTTTGTAAAGATGGTTTGTATTTACATGAATGAGGTATAGTCATATTGACTGTAAACTCTTCCTTGTCTTATAAAAATGCCACAGAGTCTGTATGTAAATTTATTCCATGATTGGAAAAAGCCTAATCTCAGATAATTTCATCTAAGCAGCTTGGATCTGATGAACAACAAAGCCCAGACAGCATGAGCATCGGTCACTTGTTGTGTACCACAGAAGTTTGGTGATGCCATGATTTCATGATCCTCAGCCTGAATTTCTGTTGGTATTTGAGCTTTTGATATCAGTTCTTCACATTAGTCAAAGACCAGCTCCAGTACTTCAGTACTGTTCTCCCTTTCAGTAGCACAATGATGGGGCACTCATTTATATGAGTGCAGAAGGAAAAATGCCACCTCCTGAGTAATGCAACATTTTTTTTCATAAATCTTGAGGTTTCAACTGGTATTTCCATTTCAATAGAGAATACAAACTATTCTTGATAGTTTCAGATCTTGAAAACTGTGGAAAGCACAAACCTCAGCAAAATGTTTGCTATTCCCCCTAGCTGGACCTTGAATTTAAATAAGATGAGAAGAAAGCTATAAGCTTTGCAATGGTTGATTTACAACCCAGGACAACAAAGTGTCATGAATCAGAGACTGTTTTAATTGATTTTGCATACATCATAAACTACAGAAAAACTGATTAAATGGCTTGTAGAGAGCTTTATGAGTGATTTCCTTTCCAGAGTTGTTCAAGTCTTTATTCAGGGGCACACAAATACACAAAGTTCATGGGAGCTGGATTTTAAATTAAAAAATAAAAACAGTATTGGATATCTTACAGATAGCAGGTATCTTAAAAGTCATCCTGGGTGCAATATAAGGGAATGTGAAAACTAGAGAAACCTATTAATTCTGGTACAGAGAATTCTGGCAGAGGAAAACTTAAATAGTATTGAAATTAATTTCAGTTGCTTGCTATTAAGATATCCAAGCACACTTGAATATTTCATTCTTATGACTTTCTCTTCAATTATTTTGATTTCTCCTGGATATTTTCTGTTTCATCTCTCTGCTGATCTCAGGGCAGGTGCGTAAGCCCAATGCAATTAAAGAAGAGTAAATGTACATAACTGAACTCAGGGCTTTAATAGCAGTTGGCAGTTAGTGGCAGCTGATGCCTCTGCCACCTACAGGGTGCCACAAAGCTGAAAACTAGTCTGATTCAAGGGAAGACTAAAGTTTCACAAAATACTAAAAAAATATTCTTTGAAAAAGGTGTTCTGCTGGATCTTGGTCTTCCTAGTAAGAAGTGCAGAGTTTCTACCTCATCCCCAGCTGAAGGTGTGGATCCATGGGTTCATCACTTTTGAGTACATCTGCTCCTGGTAATTACTATTTTATTATTAAATTTTGTGAGAGAATTATCCTTTGCTTCAGCTGTATTTTAATTATGCTGTATGACACTGTTTCAAAACACGTTAAATCGCAGAACACGTCACAAGATTATGAAACTGTAAGGGATATCATGAGATATCATAGTCTATCTTCTGCCTGTGCAATGTGCAAAGCTTGCCATTTAGAAATGTTGTCAGCTATACCTTAAAAACTTATTTCTTATACTGTACAGCTTGTGTCAGAAGACTGCTTTCAAATCACAACCTGAAAATTTCCAACTCTCTTGTAGTCTAAAATATATTCTTGATTATTTGATTATTTATTTGATTATTTATTTTTTATTTTATTTCCACAAGTTGTTATAATATTATATTTTTTTTCTCTTAAGTATGTTTTCCAGAGAGATGGAGATTGTGCAGCTGGGCTTTAAGTTTTGAATTGCTGGAGTCTTTCAAGAAAATATAATGGTGGACAGGGAATCTGCCTCAGAGACAGCAGACACGTATGAGTCCTGTAAAAAGGTAAACAGCTTGCAGAGGTGAGAGGTTCTTGCCACCACAGTAGGACAGAGGAAGCTCACCCCTTTTCACTGTGTTTGGTAGAAGCCTGTCAGCATATCTTCATTAAACCTAAGATGCTGCTTTTTGTCCACATGCCAGCAAGAAGGTATATAAAGCATGTACAGGGGACTCAAGGTACTAGTGGGAGAGGTGGGCCATGGGAGGGAAATGAAGGGATGAGGAGGCAGGAAAAGGTAGACATTGCAGAAGGAGCATCATCAGTTGTGATAGGAGGGAAAGTTGAGGGAACATAGCAAGTGTGCTAGTGGCTACTGTGAAAAGGAAATGGGAGAAAACAACCTACAGAAGACAGATCCTTTCAATAGGTCCTTTAATCTTGGGTAAAATATGTACCTTGAGCAGTTTTCCAAGATAATCTAATCAATACAAGCAATCAGGTCTATCCCTAGCTTTCATCTCTCTAGGGTCAATACAGAATGCCTTTTTCTTACTTTATAATTGTCTTTTGTCAATTATGAGACTTTCTTATTTGTGGTACACTTCCATGTGTGTCATGGTGCAATTGTCAATTATGAGACTTTCTTATTTATGGTACACTTCCATATGTTTCATGGTGCAGCAAGGGAGGTGGCAAATCGCCCTCTTTTGGAGGGAGCATTATACTGGTATCCTGGGCTGGGAAAAGAGATCAGCCTCAAGTCAAACAGGGATATCTCAATAGCAGGGATATATTTAAGATATAGAGTTGACACGAAAAAAAATAAAAGAGAAAAAATTATGTGTAACAAGGGTTTCTTCATAATCTCCTTATATTATTAATTAGTATGTGCACACAACAAAATACCTGCGGCAGAATCATCATATTCAGACGAGGTCCCTGTGTCCTGGATATGTCCAAACATTCCCTTGCAGGCCACTTCTTTGAGTTTAATTAACATTCCTGTTTCCTGCTATGAAGTAGAGCTGTTTTCCCTACTTGTTCCTCATGCTTCCTGTCAGTCTCAAAAGAGTTCCTTAGGTGCTTATGCTGGAATTGCTTAGGAGAAGTTACCAAAGGACCCACAAAAAACCAAAATGTTACTGTTTCAACAATCTTGTTGGTCTAGTGGAAATGGTATCCTCAACAGTACAGTTTTGGTCTAAAACTGTACAGTCACAACCACAATTACCTTCCCAATATTATGTATTTAATTCTTACACTAGGCATAAGATTTTATTCAGGGTTATAACAGCATTTTACAGTAAAATGTTATAGTAAATTTTCAGCATAAAGTAAGTAAAGGTGCCTCAACTGAATCCACTTGTTTATTTAAATTTTGTGTGATTCCTCTTAACTGATGGGTGAAAGTCATATTTAGTGTTACTGAAATGAAAACTACAATAGATCAAAGTGGGTTCCTTTAAAGTTTTTTTCCTACAGTAAAAGAGATCAGCATCAGTTTGCATTAATTTGAAATCATTGTTAAATATATTTTCCTACAAAGATGACATAATCAAAGCTAACATTTAATCTCATTCTTTGTTGAATGAAACAGTGTTCTAAGAGCCAAGTTTGTGTTGAAATCTATTAAGTGAATAAAATTAAAAAAAAAAAAAAAGCCCTAGCAAAAAGAGAAGGAAAAAATGAAGTCAGCCTTGGAAAATGTTAACCCAAATAGTTAATCTGCTCTAGTCATTTGAAATTCACTCAGCAGGTTTGCCAGAGACGACTGGAAAATGAAGGGACCATATTTGCAATTGTATACAGGTACCCTTTCTCTTGGGCTAAATACCAGATCTGGTCATTTAATTAAATATTCTCCTGAACTCAAAAAAGCCTGGTTTAGTTTGATTACACATATGAGACCAGTTATTCAAGGACTTTGAATTCAGACCTGAAATTGAAATTAAGCCAGTTAGAAAGATTCTCACTGAAATAGATATGTATGTCTCTGGCACTGCAGGCCTCTTCTCAGTCCAGCAACAAAAGGGCACTTAAGGGAATATGGAATGTTCTGCACAGCATGATTTAACAACACAATCCCTATTAACTTTAATGAGAGTTGCACAATTAAATCTTCACACAATGTGCTAAAAATTACTCTTTCAATTTAACGCATAAACTAATAGGTCTATGTTAAAATGTGAAAGGATAAGGTAGGTGAATAATTTTAGGAAAAAAATCAAGCCTTAGATTGATTAGACATGTAAGAAAAGGGGATAAGTTAAGTATATAGTATGAATCTTGAAGTAGGCATTAGAATTATAATTCTGTTGTATATATAATGAGTGAGTCTTGCAACAGATAAACAGAAGTATGAAAAGTTTGTATTCTTCACTGTGAACAAGGTAAATAATTAGGATGTCTCCATTTCAATAGCTTGTGTAGAAGTATATCTAATGAGGGTTTAAGCATGCTTCCACCAATTAAAAATACAATACACTAACTTTAAGAAACAGAAGTTTTCTTCATGTGCAGTCAACAAGATTCACACTGTAGAAAAAAATAAAGGAACTTCTCTTCTTCCTTGCTTCTTGGACAAGTTTTAGAGGAGGAGTGAATTTCCATAGTGATAAATCATCATTCAGAATTTTGTGTACTGCTCTCAAATACAGTGGAAAGCCAAAACAGGCTGTGGATCACTAGTAATTTTGACTCAAAATACAATATTCTGTCTTACCAATGAACTACTACATTCTGTGAAACCCTTTAACTCCCAGCTGAGCTTCAAATACAAGGAGTATTTGTCCCCTCTGATTTTTTTAATGCAGGTCTATACTATATGTAATTATATATCACGGTCTGAGTGATACAATAAAATATATTGTATTTATAGACAAACTGTATTTTTATGTATCCAACAATATCCCTGCATAACAAAGAGGCTTTACTGATGCATTTGTTCATGGTCAAACTTAACATCCAAATCCTTTTCTCCTGAAGCTGTAGTTTAGAGAACAATGACAAAATCATACAAACTGCCCATACAATTGAAGATCTAACACATTTTTTCCCACAAAGTTTGAGCTCTTTCATTATAAAGAAATTTGTGAAAGAATATTTAACACTCCTCCAGTTCTTCAGTGTCCTTAAAATTTGACCATACTTTGTGATTATATGAAGTCTTGCCTGTTCCTCTCAAAGTTAGAGCTGAATAGGGAAGTAGAGAAATCCTAGAAGTTAAGGGCTTAGATATGATCTTCATAATGAGGTCATCATGATTGAAGTACCTGCACTTTCACACTTAGTATTCTAAATGCAAGATTACATTTGTTCTTTGTTTCCTCTCTTGACCATCTCTCCTAATACTATTCCTATTTCATAACTATCCTCAGAAACAGACATCTTGTGGACCTGTGAGAAAATAATGCTACCTTTTCACAGATGGAATATGTTCAAAGTAGCATTCTTGTATGGAGTGTACAGTTAACTGTCTTGGTAACCTGAAAGTCAACAGATAAATACTCCTTCCTGTCGTATGAAGTGGAGTGGATCCTGAATGTCACCTACTGCAATGGAATTTTCTGGACGCCTGTATCAAGATAACCCTTTCCAACAGCATCAGCTGTCACTTTAATACTTCGGCTTGCAAATGGTGTTAAATGAGGCTGTGAAGTGATTAACAGGCATCAGATATGGATGGTTTTACTGAATTCAGAATCTCCTATGAACTTCTTGAGCTAGCATACAGCAAGTAAAAACTGCCACTATATGCTTTCACAGTGAATCCCTCACACTAGGATAGAGGAAATAGTGCCTGATTTTTTCAGTCCTGATTTTTCCCTAAGTGCTCCAATTTTTGCAATAGAGAACATTATTATTAATTGAGTCTAAGTGGGGAGAGGTGGCCAAGAAGCAGACAGCAGAGGTGATCTTCAGGAAACAAAATAAAGTAATAGTAAAAAATTATTTTAAAATAAAAGATGGGGACACTGCAGATGTCTGATGAGAACTGCAGAAAGAGTCAGTACAAAGGATTTTTTCAGAACATTTTCTCATGCCAAATATAAATAAGTAACAGACAAACTGAATGCCAAAAATGCATAACTGATTTATTTCAGAAGAGGATCTGGGATTCTGAGATGACTATGTATTTATGTGTGATGGGAAAATTGATATACGAATTGGAATGGAAAGCAAGAATTTTAAATGACATTTAAAATTTAAATGATAGAAAAGCTTTTTAATAACTTTGTCTGATAATTTTTGTACTACAAATATGAGTTCTGAAATGAATTGATAACACCCTCTTGTGCTCTGAAGCACTTGCTGCTAGACTAAATCACCATTGTTGGGAATGAAGTCAAAGCTCAGGTGAAAATTCAGGTGCAGAACCTGAGCTGCCAACTGACAAGCCACAAGTCTCACAAGATACTGGAAATGGCATCTCTAGCTGGAAAGTTCTGGAAGCCCAATTTTAAAAATGTCTATTCAGAGGAAAATTGTGCCTGTGAATAATGCTTATCCTGAATGGGTCACTCAGGATAGAGTTTAATGGAATATTCCGTTGAGAAAGAAAACTATATCCTTTAAAATGCACCTGAAGGCATTAGTCATGACTCCCAGCTGTTATCATTGACATTCATGAAAGAAACAAAAGCCAATTAGAAACTGCTGATAAAACCTGATATAGGCCATATTAAAAAAAGAACAACTTTAATTTAGGGATTACTTGGTTGGTTCTTTGGTTGGGCTTTTTCATTCCATGAGAACCAGTATGAGGAACCACTTTGAATAAAAAATTGTTTGGATTTTCATGTCATGACTAAGTGGCTGATGGTATAACTTCAACAAAGCTGCAGAGCAAAAGTTGTATTTAGTGTTTTGTGTCTCCTCAGACTTGTGGTTGTGGATAGTCCTTCAAACCTGGTGATTTTGTGATTACATTAATCCTGAAAGACACTGAGATTTGACTAGCTCCTGCACTATAAACTACGTATATAAGGTTTATTTCCTATCAATATTCTAAACTTATGTGGAAAATATAGCTATCTTCTTTAATCTAATGGTTTCTGAACTATTTTAATCAATCTTCCCTAGGTGCAACAATACAGATATAATTGCCTTTTGTACTGCATGGCACTTTTGTCTCTTTCTCCCATGGTATCAAGAAGAGGATATAGCTGTGTTCACAGCCCTTGCAACTGTTGCTGACATAGGGTCAGCATGATGAGATTTGGAACAAGTCGATGTCCTAATATTCTCTCCAAGCCTGTTAGAATTTGGAACAGAAGCAGCAACACAGAACCAAAAAACTAATGGTATTTTACTGGCAGACTCTTGCCACTTATATATTTGGAATAAACCATCATGTTCTGCAGCAATGCTTTCCCAGATGATTCATCATCTGTGACAAGATAGTGTGGTGCTTGGAGAATGGCTCCCTGTGCCTGGCCATACACGCACACACATGCTCACACTCATATATTCTCTCCTGAAATGTTGTGTTCTGTTGCTCTCCTCCACTACATGGAGCAAACATCATTGTGATCTACTAGTGCAGACACTTGCTCCAGAGCCAGAACCACCAAAATTGGTCATTCAGGTGAACTCCATAGTGGAGATGCAGAGTGAACTGCCTTGGGCTATGACTGCCCCATCTGACAGCTCAGAAGGGTTTTCTAAAAAACCAAAACATTACTGATTTTTTTTTTTAATTTCAGAAAGCTTTTACTATTTCTAGTCCTATGCTATGGCCCTCATAACAGATTTGTGTAAAAGCCTATTTGTGAGGATGCATATTACCTGAAGAAAACCCAAGAGAGTAATCCATTTTTCCCACTGAAGCCATCTTTACTGAAATAGCTCTAAGCTGGCCACAAATCTGTTACAAAACAGTGCGAGCTATCTATTTCTTTAATAAATGAAGCATTTATAAAGATTTCCATAGAACATTTTTCTTAATCTTTTATCATATTCTCCTTAGTAAGTAACTTGCTGGGGCCATTTCTCAGCTATAGAATGGATCTATCTCACATTTCATGTAGGATTATTAAGACCATTACTTTTCTTAGACATTGGTTTATTGATGTCCTAAAGGCTCCTCCTCAGCACACTTTCTAGATACTCAATTCAAGTAGATCTGTCTTTTGGACAGCCTAAAAATGTTTAGGACTTAATTTAATGTTGACTGCTGCTTCTGCCACAGTATATTTGATCCAGACAACTATTTATTTTTCCAGTGGGGAAGGAGTATTTTGAAAATCTCCCAGGTTAAAGAACTAAATCTTCACCAATGTTCATAATTTTTTGTAATATAAAATTTCATTGTGTAATTCACAATTTGCTTCATATTTTTCAGGTTAGGCTAAGTAAAGTTGATACTTGTTACCATGACAGGGTTGACAACAGTATGTAGAGAAACAAAATCCTGTAAATCAGATCCTGTACAATTTTCTATTCAGACCCTTAATCTTGAATAGGAGTAACTGCTTTTTGTCTCACTATCCTGGTTTCTCCTGGGGAGACATTTGCAATCACACTGAAATTGAGCTGAACTATCTATACCCATTTATGATTAAGGGAGATAAACCTTCACTGAATTCAATCTAAATTTAGCCTGATTACTAGGGAAGTCTTCTGCTGCAAGGCAGATGATGATTGCATCACCTTTTCTGAACTACCTTTTCTGGGTGAACTAATCTGATAATTTAGATGGCAAATAATTGGAATGAAATAGTTGAAAGAGAAATAGCCCAAAGTTAATGAGAGATGTATAAGGTACTACAAACTTACTTTTTTTCAGAAAGGCTTTAAAATAAATATGCCATTGCTGTCAAAATAAATAGCTATATACAACAACTGAAAAAAAGAATATACTAAAAGTAATTCTGGAATGAAATACACTGAAATAGCTTTCTGCATGCTGTTGTTGACAAATCTATTGCTGACAGTACAGCTTTCTCTCTGAAATGATAATCTGCTAGTATAGCAACCACAAATATTATTGGCAATAACATTTTGTTTGTAGATTGATATGCTGCACTGAAGAAGTCTACTGATAATAAAGGTTTACCCCTTGCAGAAGGGAACATTTTCTACTAGCAATATTATATATTTTTGAAAAGTTATCAGTTTTAGAAAGGATTTAAGAGAACATGATCTTCTTGTTTTATAAGTAATAAAATATCTATTATCTATAGTCAGAGGGCAGCATTCTGTAACCAGCCAATTTTACAGACAAGGGAACTCCATCATTATGATCATCTTTTAAGAACAAATATTTCAGCTTCCTGCCTTTCAACATTTCACCACATTTTCCTTCCCTAACTTCTCTCATCATTCTTGCCACTCATACTAACTAACCTGTCTCCTTTATGCTGGTAATGAAACCTCTGAATATCTGGGATGCTGGATTCAGCTTCCAGAAATGGGAAAGGTCATGTACGAAGAAGAAAAATCATGTCAAGGTCAAAAGAAAGTAACCAAGGATGCAGATGGCAGAATTCAACTGGCCAACAAATGAAGCCATTATTTTTAGAACAAGACATGCAGGAGCAAAGTGACACCTGCCAAATAGGAAGTTGAGGCTGATGCAGAGAAGGAAATGAAAACAAGTAGCAAAGGTTGTATTGACCTTTGAAAAAAAAGCTACCAATATGGAGGAGTGTGGCTACAAGGATGGTGGATTTCACGTTAAAAAGAGTATACATATGGTCCCAAGATCAAATATATATTTTGCACCAGAAAATGCAGCAGTCTCATGATGATGAAGTAGGCTGGCAAATGTAAATGAGGGTACGGCATTGCATTTTATCTTAGCTTAGAGAAGGAATCAAAACTTAAAGAAGATTATGCATTTGAGAGTTTTGGATTTTAAAAAGGCTCATACTTGAATCACAGGCACAGAAAAAGGTGTTTACAAGAGCCTACTGAGAAGAGTCGAACAATATTTGATTGCAAAATGGCAAAGTTCCTGGCCTTACTACAGGAGAGAAAAAATATTAAGATTGGCAATCCAAATAACTGCTATTCTTTTACCCTGATCTGAATAACATGCAAAGCATTACGATATGCTGAGAAGAATAATGGTTAAAGATACATAAAATAAAATAAAATACATTTGGTTATCAAAAACAGACTGTGTCAACATTAATTTTTCTTAAGGAAATGGAAGATTTTTTCAGAGAAAAGCAACCTCACTCTGAATTTAAGTAAGATTCTGATATGAAGTCCCATAGAAAGTATTAGTCAAACTAGAGGAAACAGGGGTGAGAACTTAATAAAAAGAAAAGGGTCTTGCTGTGAAATAAAGCAAATTATCCTAAATTAGGCTCTAAGCTGCTTTGGTTTGGCTGTTTCTTGTACAGAGCTAACTCACAATTTGAATTTACACACTTGCCTGCAGGATGCAGTCAGCTAAAATGTTCCCAAAGGTGGCAGCCTATTTGGTTTAGTGAGGCAAAAGCTAGAAGCACATGGGTAAATACACCAGGGTAGGTGGATAGGGAAAATAATTATTTAGTCTGAATGAAAATATTAGCAAAGAACCCATGAAAATGAACTGCCCATGGCTAGATATGAATTGGTCTGTAAATATTTCTGACTGGGATACTAGTCAAACCCCCATGACAAAATGCTAGCTAATTTTAGGACAGGATATGGGTGTGTAGGGGAGGGTACCTCATTGCTTTTATCTGCTACTATATATGCCAAATAGTTTAAACACATCAAGCCACAGCCTTTAAATCATGTCACAACAGACTCCTTCACTCTAGCTTTTTCTTGCAGTAAAACCAACATAGACTCAAAGCCTCAGAAAGGTTTGGATTAGAAGAGATCTTTAAAGGTCACCTAGTCCAACCCACCTTCAACAAACAGGGACACCTTAGACTAGGTAAGATTGCTCAGAGCCCTAATCTGACATTAAATGTTTCCATCCATCACCTCCCTGGGCAACCAGTTCAAACGGTGTACCAATTTCATTATGAACAGATTTGTTCCTTATATCTACAATAACACACAGTCATTCGTTTGATATGAAGTTTTGTCTTGTGCAGGCACCCCATACCAGGACATTAACTACACTACCCACCCCACTACACCAGAGAGATATGGCAGAATCTTACAGCCCTGCAAGTGACCATCCGTGGGTTATAAAGGCAAGCGTAATGCTGTCTTCTGCTGTGTGACACATCCAACTCCCACTGACTTCTGGCTGAATGATAGCAGTGGGTGTGTTGCATAGAAAGCAAACACTGATAAACAAAGTACAAGTTTTGGCCTACTATGGAATACAGGGATGTATTTTTAAATGAGAATTTCGGCTTTTTATCTGAATTTGCCTCTCTGTCTTGACTGCAACTGTTTCAATGTTTTCTGTACCATGATGAGTTCATACAAAAATCACAGACATCAAGTGGAAGACTAGTAGGTGGATATTTTATCATATAAACCTGACCAGATGTGGCTTTAGATTAAATTATTTACACTACAACTGTGGCAAATTAGTCTTTGCTATGGATTGTCTTCTGATGTGATGAGTGTCAAGAGTAAATAGCTATATATCCATTCTTTACATGATAATATTATCTGATTACATTGTTGTGAAACTAAAATAACTTAGATCAGTAAGACTCTATGCAGGTTATAAAGTCTCCCTTTAAAAAAAAAAAATCTTTGTCTCCCTAGAATATGTACAGCACATGCTACACATGCTCACAAGTTCTTCTGGAACTGGGCTATTTCATCAAGTACCCATGCTTACGAGCAATTATCATGTTCCTGGTGAGATTGTTCCAATGAAAGATTGTTCTTCCTGTAAAAATATCTTATATCCAGATGAAACCTAACTCAGATAATCCAGGAAATTTAATTTTTGTTGTAGACTACAGCACAAATAATTGGTAAAGGAAGATAAAATGTCTCCGAGGCTTCTGTTTTGTGATGAAAGCATCAAAGCTTATCTAAGATATTTTGCTTTGAAAGGTGAGTTTTATTTCATGGGTCACCAAATTTTACCATGCAATAATTCCTGATTTAGGTCAAGTTAAGTTTAGTAAAAGAGAGATTTTGGTATGGTTTAGCATATTTTAAATGTATAATATGCAAAGTACTTTTTAATGAAAACTTAGAACTGTTGAAATTACAAGTACTTTTTAATTCCTCAAAAATTATGGAAAAATGAAAACATATTTCTTCTGACTGACATTAAAATACAACAGTAAAGTTTGTTAAAATTAGCTGGGTTTTGGGTTTTTTTTTTGTCCTCTTGAATGCTCTTCCCAATTGACCAGTCCAAGTACCTCTGATGAGTATTAGGAGCAACTGTATCTTTTCAGACAGATCTTTCATCAATTCCACTGTCTAAATTAATCTTTCTGATTAGCCAGCTCTTCTTTTTAGACCCATAATCAAAGCCCTTTGATTTTTTTTTTATGTTAAAATTCATAGCTATGATATAGTTCCTATCGAGACAAGAGCCTTGTCCATAGCAAGATGAGAACATGTCTTGCTCAGTTTTCTGTCTCCAACATTAAAGTGAATGCCCATGTGACTGGCATCAGTGATATTTTCTGTAAGATTTTCCCAGTCTCACAATTTTTAATATAATGAATTTTCTTAACTTATTTTTGTCTCTTCATTAACTCATAGTAGCTCTGTCTGGTAATACTTTCTCTGTCCTCGTTTGTACTGAGATGGCATCCTCAACATCCTGCTGCAGGGAGTCATCAATCTGCCACCTCTTATTGGTTTCAAGTCCAGCTTCATATGACACCTATCATTTCTTGCCTTGACAGAGACCAGTTGTGTTTTTCTCTTGGTGCTCTAGTTTATTTCGCTTGGTTGAGCTTAGATTCTCACTTAGCTATGCTATTTTTTTTCCCTCTTCATCTGAGAGCCTGAGTCATATTTCTCCCCAAATAGTTTTGACTGCACAATGAGGATTCCCAGCCTACCCAACTGGGTGTTGCATGGTAGTTATTCTGTGCCTCTTGCTGCCCGTGTTTTTCTTCCCGGATTTATTTTCCAGGTATGCCCACTCTGCTTGAGACAATGATGAGCCTCAAAATTGTGCAGCAGTATGCTGGCTTTTGTTTTGTTTCCTATGCTTTCTAATTGTAATTCATAGCATTCTGTTTGTTCTACGACTGCTTTCAGCTACTATGTTTTCCTAGAGTTATCATAACCCCAAGTTATTTTTTCCTGAAATGTGAGGATACACTAGAAACTATTATTAAAAAAAACAACTGTTCCACTTCAGAAAATAGTTTTATTTGTAAATATCCTCATTTTTTTCTACCATGAAAAAACCCCCTTTTTTCACATTAAAAAAAAAAAACAAAACAAACCTAGTCGGTTTTCTGCAGAGGTCTCACTTTTGCTGGGTACCCTCAAGGACACACTTACTGGGTACTCCTGAAGTACTCTGGTCATACAGTGCTTTAGGACTCTGAAATGCACCTTCTTTCAGACATTTTAATACTCCTGAAGTTTGCAATAGTAGGTTTGTTTCCCTTAGATACTTGAATATTGAAGACTTTTAATACATTTCTGTTCCTGCTCCTAAATCCCAAATCTCTCTTAATGACGAAAGAGAGCTTCCCCAAATCTCTCTTAGTGCATCTCAGGCAATGCTGTGACCCTGCCCAGCACAGCAACACAGACTCTGCTCTGTCTGCCTTCCATTTAGGCTTGTGATTTTCATGTAAGGCTTGTGTTTTTAATGTAAATGCCACCTTTCACGGTAATATGGTCAGTTCTTTAATCAGTTTTGATGATAAGGTTTCTAACATGCTGTGCTGTTTGATTTCTTGCATGACCTAAGAGATATTTTCTGTATTTTTCACATTGTGATATTATTGCATGACATCAATGGTCTTCCCCCCACCTTGTTTCCGAGATTCCTGCTATGCCACTATCTTCATCTAAAGGCCAGGCATTCTAATTTCCCCATGTAAATTCTTACACTGTGAATGAAAACCCACATGTTTTCTATTTCAGTTATTTCTATCAGGGGTAAATTTATATCATAGGGAATTTAATGACATTTACAAAAGTTGTAGAAAACCAACTTTCTTTGGCTGAATTATTAATATACTTGAACATTCAAAAATATTTAAAAATTCTTGGTATCTTGGAAAGTTAATAAGTGATTGGTTTTATTGTTTGCAAACAATAAAATAATAAGGGTTTTTTTTTAGGAAAGGAAAGAACAGAGAATATTAAAATCTGTAAAAAAGAGTCTGAAATTATTGTTTATAATATTTCTCAACAGTTTTCCTCTTATTTATGGTCATATGTGTTCCAAAATTATTATTACAATGGAATTCTACTCCAACCTTGGAGAATGTGTAGGAGTTATACAATATACATATATATCCCACAGTCCTACCTGGCCAACACTGTGGCACATCCAAGTATCATCCCTTTCTCAAAGACATGACAGAGAGAGGAAGACATAATTCCCACTCTCCTTGCTGTGCTTTCTCTGTCAGCCAGTTCAAGCCATTATTTCACACAGCAGCAATTCCTAGAGCCGTCTCTTAGCATCACTGCCCAGCACCTCTCAGGTAGCACTACTTGCAGATTAGTGAAAGCATAGAGCTGTAACCACACAAATTCTATTCTCTTCTGCAGAAGCTCACTTTCAATCTATTATTTTCTCACTTTTTATCTATTATTTTCACACGATTTTTAATGGTTTTAATATTGTTTTGTATTTTTTAGAATTCATTGTTGTCAAAATAAAACTTTCCTAGTACAGCTTAATAATTTTTATTTCAGCCTTTGTTTTTCATGTTAGTAGACACCATATCAACATAATTAGAAATTACTTAGAAAATCTAGGTTCTAGAGGCAGTAGAAGCCTTGCTGCAAGGTCACAATCTGCTCATCTTCTTTTGGATTTGATGATAATACACATTTACAGCTGTAAAGTCCTGTAACATCTGGGATTAAAAAACACTGTTCTGTGGCAGCAGCTCTCTGACCACAGAGAGAAACACAGAGCTTTCCCAGGCATCACCTGAGAAAGGCTGTGAGAAGATCAGAGAAAAGAATGAAAAACAATTCTTATTTTAACTTGCTGCACCTGTTGTTGTGAACATGTGGAATGTGTTATGGAGATTTGTTTACCAAAGGGTGGTTTCTTAATTAGCCAATGGTGATGGATTTTGATTGGAGGATCAATTAAGTCTACCTGTTGCGTAGCTGTCTATAAAAGCAATTGGTTTCTTAATCAAGAGGTTGATCAGCCTTCTGTGACTCCTGGAGTCAATGCTAGCTATTACCAGTTCAGGGACACCTTGCAACGATACCTCTCCTTCTCTTAAAATTCTTTTTCAACAATGCTATTTAAGTTGTAACAATGGAGCCACATATAGGGAGCAGAGGAAGATTTTTCTGCCTGTTCTAGTAGAAGCAACATTCATAGCAAAGCTTCTGCTTAGGTAGTTATCAGTTTAAAACTACATACTACAGCTGTGAACAGCCTTGGTGAAGACCACTGAATAGAATACAAAGATACTATATACTCTATAAGTGCAGTGCAGAAAGAACACATAATGCTTGAATAAGCTCATAGCTGTAAACACTGAAGAATGTGATTGCTAAATTAGGGATGAGAATGTTTCAGTTTTTGGAAAGGCTATAAAGTCTCAGAACTCTTTTATTTTAAAATTACTACTAATCTTAGTTGAAAAACAATCATTTTTTCCAATCATTCATCTTATGAGATACCATTGTCTTTGTTGGTGGTACATTTAAGCAAATTAATAGGATTGAATTAGAACGAGTTAGTGATGCTTCCACCTTCAGCAAGTGAATACACCCTGGTGAATAAGGAGAAGGGAGGACAGGATCTCTAAAACAAATTTGCAAATATGAAGTGAGTTTCTAGGGGGGAAGTACTTTGATTTTGTATATTTGTGACTAATCCACATCTTGTGATGTCAAGAGAAAATTGAAATTGCTCAGAGCTATAAAATGTGCTGGACTGGATTAAGCTTACAGAGTAACAAATGCTATGGATTTAGACAGTGCTCCATGTAGTAAGTAATTTTTGCTGATTTAAATCAGTCTTACTTGTGGAAATATATTTCTAATGTGTAATGAATAATTGACTAGAAATATGTCTCATATGACTCTCATATGACACTTTTTTTTTCATCAATTTCCTGTCTGCAAACATTTTGTTGCTTCATGTAAGAAAGGAGAATGTGGCATAAACTTTTCTGCTGCATACCTGACACTGACCACTATTTCAGCTGAGGGACCTTTCACAAAGCAGTGCTCTAGTCCACTTGAAACTACATGTTCCATTATAAACATAAATAGAAATAGTACACTCACCCACATGAGATACTTCTACATATTCTATCATGCTTACATTATTAATATTTTGACAGCAAATGTTACTTATTTACAGGTAAAGAAGATTTTCTGAGGGAGAAGAAAATTTAAATCTATTTTACAGGAGAGAAACATATTCCATATATCATTCAGATTTCTGTGTATCCTTGCCTACTTACAGATCTACTGAGAAGATAAAAGAGACATGTCTATTTATTTGGGTTTTACCCTTTAATTATAAAGAAGAAAAAAATGTCCACTTGAACTATGTGCATCTTTTTCTAGTTGCTTTTCTAACTAAAAATGTCTGGTATTAACAACAGTATACCAGGTGTTTCTTGTCTGATGTCAAAGATAGCTGATATCTGTAGAACTAATGCATATATAAGGAATTGTATATTCTGTGAATCTTGAAGAAATGCACATAAGCATACTGCAGCTCAGTTTGCTTTCTGAGCATGTTAATTACAAACACCTAGAGGACTAAAAATAGCCATGAGCACCTCTGGCATGCTTCATGGTTTGGCTTGCCTAATAATTAATGACACATTTTGCTTCATGTTATCCTGGTAATACAAAAAAAAAAAAAAAACCAGAAAAAAATGTCCCAAAGGTGCCAGAGAAGATGGGATGCACCACTGCTAGGACCAAGACTTTTTCATATCAGAGCTCAAGGGTGTCTAGGCTTGTGCAAAAATATGAAGAGATGGAATGGGGAGGCTAATAACTTGTTCTTCTAGATCATGAAAGGACTCCCAGAGCTAGTCTGGGAGGTGCAGAAACAGTTGGGAGACCTATTATCCAAGATAGCCACCAAGAATCTGGAAAGCATGAGGAGAAATTAATCTCAAGCAATAATTTTGAAAGCAGGATTTCATTCTGAAATATCCATGGCATTTTTCCTTATGTGGGCAGAGCTTTTCCACTTTTAGAATTGCCATAATGCCATAGCTATTAACAAAGGAATAGCTTGGTTTCAGGGTTCAAAATCTTTGCTGAGTGCTCTGGAGTGTTATTCTGAGTGTTAACACTCAGGCAGTGTTATTCTGTCTGATAGAATGCTTCTGTGTTTTACATATGTTTCATGTGTCTTCTCCAGAGGCTTCAGCTCCACTGTTCTTGTCTGGGGACTTCATTTTTAAACAGCAGATAGGGGGGAATGCCACAAAATGGTGTAGTTTTCTTTGCTGATGAAGCTGGCTCCCAGCTGACCTGTGTTGACAGATGGCTGTCTTGTTGCACTCAGAAAGAAACTCATACCAAACAGATACATGTGAGAAGTTCAGCCTTTCCACTATTTCAAGGAAATTAAAAGATATTGTTTTTTAATCTTTAGGCATTGATTGAAATATTGAAAAAAACACTACTTAGCATGTAGTTTAATTTGTAATGTATCCAGAAGCACCTCTAGAAATTCTAAAAACTTTCAACCTATGATATACTTTCAATTTCTTTCTTATATGCATTTTAGTGCAACTGAAATAAAACTCTCCTGAAAAGGTGTACTGAAGACTGTGTAGCACAAACATGTAAACTTTACTACATAGTTTATGGCATGAACAAAGCCTACTACTGCTAGGAACAAGTGAATTTTTAGGTGCTTATCTAGATACTGTAGTAAAAGTTTCAGAAATTTGATCTCCACTTTGTCATATACCCACGTTTTTCAATTTTGCCCCTTTAGCTGTTGTCCATAGATTGCTAGGTCAGAAACTTCCAGAACCTGGCTAGTGGAACTCACATGAGGACTTCAGCAATGTACTATCCCTAAGGAAAATGAGGCTGTCCTTCCTCAGCTCCTAGCAATTGCTATGATGCATTATTTTTCTCACTTGTGGTTCACAGCTGCTACTGCCTGATGGCTCCTGTGGTGTCACTTGTGCCTGCTCATTACATGTTTGCTGTGGCACTCCATGCAACTCACCAGGTGACAAACCCTTCTTTCATTCAAATTAACTGGTTATGAATGGAAGCTTCTGGAAGGGAATGGACGGAAGTCAGTTTGGCATCTTGGTGACTTCTTTTGTCTTGAAGGACAGTCCATGTCAGTCTGAGGACAAATCACTATATGGGTTAATTCAGTGTGTAGGCATATATTGCACCTTTTTTTTTTTTTTTATGAAAACATACCCATACCTCAGTTTCATTACCTAAGTTTGAGAAACTTCATCTTGATCTGTGAGGTGGACCAACAGTTGAGAAAGATTGTTAAAAGACAACAGAAGCAGGAGACAAAAACAACAGACCATTTCCAAGAAGTCTAGAGATGCAATAGATTAAAAAAAGATATGAAGAAAAAATAGTTTAATCTACGGCTTCAGAATCCTGGCTTTACTGCGAATGGGACAAGTTAGTGCCTTTAATCTTTATTTCCATGAAACACACATGCATTCTAGTGCAAAGCAGCTCTAATGAAATACTAATTCCATTGGGCATTGATATCTGAGTTTTCTTCACAGAGCTCACAGATATGACAGATATATGAGAGTTTTGCCCCATCCTAGAGAAGCAGTCCGAGGTCAGGCAGTATGTCCTGAGGATCCTAAAAATCTGATATGTGCAATGAAAACAAATCTGTGACTGACAGATGCGAAAACAAATCTTAGGAGCAGCTGAGAGAGCTGGGGTTGTTTAGTTTGGAGAAGAGGAGGCTCAAGGAGGACCTCATGTCTCCTCTTCAACTAGCTGGAAGGAGATGGTAGGTGGGGGTTGTCCTGCCATATCTCCAGTGGAAGGGTAGAAATGGCCTCAATTTGCACCATGTGAGATTCATGTTAGATGTTAGGGAAAAAAAAAACACTGAAAGAGTAGTTAGGCATTGAAATATGTTCACAGGGAGGTGGTGGAGTCACTGTCTTTGAAAGTGTTCAAGAGACATCTGCATGTGGCACTCGGGGATATGGATTAGATGTTTTTACCAAACAGCTCCCTGAATAAGAACAGCACCTGAGTCATCATGTCTAGTGACTATCTTTCAGAGTCATCATTACATAAACTGATTAAATGCTAATGCTAGAAGGAAATGTGAATGCAATGTGAAATGCTGATACACAGACTGAAGAGTTGATGTCTAATTGCTTATTAATTAAGCTACAAAAACACATTCAACTGCATTGATAGAACAATTTCGCTGTAATTGAAAAACCATCTATGTCATAAGGATAGAAATCACACTAGAAAAATAATGGGCACATGTGCTGGTTTTAGCTGGGGTGGATATAATTTTCTTCATCGTAGTAATCATGGACTGTACTTTGGATTTGTGCTGAAACCAGTATTGATAGCACAGGCTGTATTAGGAATTTTTAAGCAGGGCATGCATATCATCAAGGCCTTTTCTGCTCCTTATTCCACTCCACCAGCCAGGAGGGCACAAAGAGCTGGGAGAGGACACAGCCAGAGCAGCTGACCCCAGCTGAGTACAGGGATATCCTATTCCATATGACCTTATGTTTAGCATACAAACCTGGAAAGAGAAGGAGGAAGGGGGACATTTTGAGTGACAGAATTTGTCTTCCTAAGTCACCATTATATGTGACAGAACCCTGCTCTCCTGGGGATGGATCTAACACCTGCCTGCCCATGGAAAGTGGAATTAATTCCTTGTTTTACTTTTCCTCTGTGTGCAGCCTTGCTTTTCCTATTAAAGTGTCTGTATCTCAAGCCACAAATTTTCTCACTTTTACTCTTCACATTCTCTTCTGATCCTACCAGGACTGAGTGAGTGAGAGAGTGGTTGTGGAGGAGCTCAGCGGCCTTCTGGAATAAACCACAACGGCAAACCAGCCCCTGAAATGACTATGGTAGTTGCTATATGCAACCTAGTGTACACCTTAGTGGCAATCAATTTATGAAGTGCAGGTAAAATGGAGAGGTTTTTATTTTTCATTTGAGAGCAGATTAAATATAGTAACAAAACATCAAAATTGACTGAGGATATAGTGGAATAATAGAACAAACAGACCCAATACAGTTCCTAGAGTTCAAGATTTTTTGAGTTTTAAACAGACCAATTTTTCCTTAGACCCTTTCTGAAAACTAACTCACTAAGAGCTCAGGGTTTCCAGTGATCTCTCTAGCAGACAGAAAACATTTCTGTCTATTATTCTTCTCTTCCTTGGACTCTGTAACCTTTCTAAGTCAAAGAAGGTCTTACTTTACTGGGAATAATTTTGGCTTCTGTACAGTGTTTCCTTGTATGTGAATACAGCTTGTAGCCACGAATCCCTCCCACTCTAACTAGGTAGAGGTCACCAAGCAACTGTACCAGAGCATGTAATGCCACCATTATCCCATTAACAGAAAGCTTGTTTAAGGAGAGAACTAGGCTCTACCTATAAAATTTGAAAACCTAGTCTTGACAAATGAAGCCTGGAATTTTGCTATCATGGTTCAGTTATGGAGTTCTGCAAACACTATGTTTATCTTTAGCAGCCACACCATAGGAGTGGAGGCTTTCCTCGGCTAATGTACAGAGTCCAGAACACAGTGGGAGAAGGTTTATTTACTGCAACACTGATTTATTGGTGAGATAGGTGTTTTCCTCATGCATCTGGATTGTACTTCACAGCAGATATGGAGTAAGAAATAATTTTTGTTGGAAGGCATGTTGGCAACTTTACAACTGCTTTCCTTTTTGCTCTCTGGTGTTTTCTGCTTTTCTTTTTGATAACTGGTACAGGTGATTCTAATAAATTATTTGCTGTTGTGGAGAGTTGCAATAAAAACAAGTCCTGTATTCCTTCTGTGATACATCAGTATGATTCTGGCTTTTGGTGTTTCACTTTAGGCCTATGGACTTCTACAAAGTGCTGGGAAGTTTTGTAGCCTTTGAGGTGCAGGAGCTTGTATATTGTTTCTCCAGAATTAAGTATCTCTTCCATCATTGTTTCCAGTCTCAAAATATGGAGCTTATTAAACACTATAGATTTTTCCAGTTTCATATAGTAATTATTAGCAATCACCTATATGGACTGGCTGCTATGGACTGCAGCCCAGCTTGAAATGGGGAACTTTGGAGGCTCTGACCTTGCAGTAAGGTTTTAAGAGACATAATCCTTAACATTCTTTAGCTCATTCCTGAAAGGCATATGCTGTTTCCACAAAAGAGCTAGAGTATTTTTCCAACAGCAGCACACTGAGTGAAGAAAAATGACAAATACATTAATCAAGGCCTACAAGAGAAACAGATTGTACCTGTGTGAGTGCAGCCTGCTTGTGCCATGTATGAAAATTAGTCATTTCTCCCCATTCATAAGGGGAGGTATACCTCTTTCCTAAAACAACTTTCCCAGCACAATTAATTTTACCTAACACTGAGAGGTGAGTAATTCCCACTGCTACAATCAGCCACAAATGACCAAACACAACCTCCTTCTATAATGTGACCGGCTCTTTCTTTGGGATTAATGCTATCGGTATAATTTTACCTCACCTTCCAAATCAGTAGCTCCACCTAGATATGACTGCTTCTATAGACAGGTATATTCTCCCTCCAGGAAGAGAAAGAGTAAAATTAAAAAGAGATTTTAAGACAAAGAACTTGCAAGAATTGCTTAAGAAAATGTTTAGATGTGACTTTTCCAGTTTGTGGAACTTTCAGGAGACCAAAAAAGATTATAGAAGATCTCTGCTCACATCAGAGCACATACTGTTTCAGAGGCTGTGTATTGTGACATTACATGCTCATTTTCAGAATGTAGCATATTCGTCACTGCAAACTCAGCAGTTTTGCTGATGGATTTTTTTTCAATATCTGACTTTTTCTCATCACAAAGCTTTAAGTTTAAACACATTGCTTTGTCCTGTTAAAACACTACCCTGGCTGTGTCTGATCACATGTCTGAATCATGTCTGATGAAAGTGCACGGACACACACACTTGGAAAATTGATTTGTGCAGTAGTCACTGGTTGCAAAGAAACTTTGGAAAGTTTGGAAAACTTTAGAAGCCTCTCTTGAAAGATCTTGGTCCAATGTTCTATGTCTCCCTTAGAACCACTTTCCAGGCAGCTCACATTGACTGGGTATGTTTGTTTTGGATAGCAGCCAGGATTCATGTGTCACTGGGAGAGTGTCTTCTACTCAAATGAAGTTTACAGGGTTCCATCTCAATTCTACTGAATATTAGAATCTGAACAATGTGTTACTGACAACAAACATTAATGAAATCACACATGAAACAACATTAAATGACTTAAAGAACAAGATGTGTGTTGTAAAAATTAATCAGCCTAAATACGCACATTCAGCACAAAGAAAATGCCGTTATTAGTTATATTTTACAGAACAGATATAATAAACAGAAAAAAAGAAATAGAACAATGCTGTATATTTAGTATAGCAGTAAGTAATGAGATTTAGCTGTATTAAGTCTTTCGTGCTGTCATCTGGAACAACTTGTTGTTTGCGCTGAAATATAAAGGTCAGAAAATACTTTTTAAATATTCCACTAAAAAATGGAATCTATTGATTTGTTATGGTTTAAAATAACATTATCACTGACAGTGATTCTTAATCTTTAGGGTTACTTTTAAGTCATGGATTATTTGAAAACTTCTTTGGTTGATTTCCCATTGGTTGAGATCTTTTAAATTAGTTATGGTCATTTGAAAACCTGATGCATCAGTAATATGGTTTCATATTGAACATATCATTAACCTCACATTTGGGAGGTTACCTCTCGGTCAGTTTAGTGCACTTAAAAAAGGAAAAGACTATAATCAGACTCCTGGTTATAAACATTAGTAGTATGTGTATTCCTACATTTGTACCTAAAAATAAACCAGATTATGTCAGATAGATACTAATTAATCTCAAATATTAAATTGATGAGTTAATTTGTGTCCCTTGGTCTTTTCTCAAGCACAGATTAGTTATAAACCTGGCTAACTTGTCATTTAAACTTAGTTTATGAGTGGTCACATAAATGAGATAGCAGTGAACATACAGGCTGTATTGATGAATATTCACTAAAAGCTTTGCAGAGGTTTATTCTTTTCTTTTTTATACCAAGTTTCCTCATTAATTTAATGCTACTATCTTTGGCAGAACTGCCCTTTACTGGCATAAATCAAGAAGAGTACTGGGTGTCTGACAGGAAGAGTTATGACTGATGAACAGTAGGCTTTTACACCCTTCTGGCTATATGACTACTACAGTGAAGGGGATGGATGAAGGAGAGAGACAAAAAACAGAGAAGTAGAAGCAGAAGCAGAGCTAGGAAATGGATTGGTTTGAATAGGTACCAAGACCCTGGGTCTGAAGTGATGCCCACCACTTACAGGTTAAATTACAATACTATCCATCCCACAAAGTCATTGTTATACCATTTGCTAGCACATAGTTTTGTTGCTGAAAACAAACTAGCTAGTTAGTGAACTGTGGCTATATTGAGCAGTTTGTAGGCAAGTCAAGACCTGAGGTGTTTTCATAATCTCTGCATCCTGTCTCGGATGACCTGTGCTGCATCTGTCTCTCAGCAGACCTTTATGATAGGAAGGGTAGAGACAACTGAACAAAGCCTTTTTTTTTTTTTTTTTACCTCTGTAGGCTGCTACAAAGACAATCATTGCAGGTTTTACAAAGAATATTGAGATAAGTTTCCAGAAATCAGAGTTCCTGACAGTAGAAATTTTGCACTGCAATTTACCTCAAGTGAGATTAAGACTGTCTGGTATTTTATTTATACCACTTTATCTTGGAGTCAGAGTGGGCACTGGAGGCAGGATGGGCACTGGGAGCCATGAAAACACATTTCTAACAAACCCAGCTCTCTGAGGAGTGTTATTCCCTCTTCAAATAATCCACCCACAGAATGGACCTAACAGTAAATACTGCCCCATCTTATGTGGACACGAGTTATAAAGCTTTACTCCACAGTATTTCAAACATAAAAATTTATATAGTTATTTACAAGAAAAATAAGGCATTAAATGCTGAGTAGAGGAAAGGCATTACATTATTGTCTTCAGTTTAAATATATTTGTTGAAATTATATTTTTCCACTGTGGAGATTTCTTAAAAATAGTAGAACTCAGGCTTAACTCCCAGAAGTTTTTGCAGAGGTATCTATTCTTATCAGTGAGCCTCTATTAAATACAGTCAAATTGGGTTTTTTTCTTAACTCATGCATGTACATGATTTCTATGTACACTGTCATCTTCTGTTTTACCACGTGGTAGTTAAAACACATTAATTCAGTTATAGCACAACCAAGTACCTGTAGTACAACTACAGTCCATGTAGTTTTCACTGTCTTCTTGGGCTAAGAAACTCTCAGTCCTTAAGCTTTGAGGCTTATAGTGGGAATCTTGCAAATTTTTTTTCTTTTATTGTTTCTTAGAACAGCCTATTCCCAGGGAAAAATTACCTTGTTAGAAGTACTGATTAAATCTGGAAAAATTACTTGAGGGAATCCTGGTGGCTCAAAAAATGGAAGGTAATGAAAATACACTTTCTGTAAGTTTTCTTTACAGAACTCCATGAGGTGACCAGAATACTGACTGCACAGTGCTGGAAGGTTTCCCCTCTTCTGTGAGTCTTACCTATTATGTTTTCCAGAGAGATCTGCCATATGTTGTCCCAAATCACAAGGGAGACTTTACTACTGCATGTGTAGGAGGAAGACACACGCATTAGGAGCCTGGAATATTTGATAGTTGAAACTTACAGGACCCATTTGGAGTCTTCTTGCTATGACTATATTTAACCTAGTGGGTCTGAAAGCATACCAGGCCTTGACCCAAGAAGCCTTCAGCCTTCTCACATCTGCACTACGATGAAACGAGACACAGGAGTTTCTCTGGAACTGGTTTCTTGAAAAGAAACTTGGGTATCCAAGCCAGAAGGAAGCCATGCTACCTTTCTAACAGATTCCTCACTTTTGACAGTCAGATGGCCCTGGTATACATTACTGACCACACTCATTCCTTAGCATATTTGAAGATTAATCAGAAATGTTTTTTTTTTTTTTAACTCTGACATCTCATTCAGTTGCCAGGTATTTTTTCCTCCTTTTGAACAGAAGATCTGTCATTAACTGATCTGGGAACAGAATTTTCCCTAACTCTTCTCTCTTTATCACAGACCTTAGAAAATTTGCTATTGTTTTGAAAAGAATGGTTGAAACTTAAAAACATATGCCAATGGCCTATTACAAGAAGATATCAAAACCAAATTTGAGGATTAAAAATCTTCTTAGAAAAAAGAAAGAGCAAATAGCTGCCATAATGGCAGTCTTCATAACCATTCCTTTTGTGATACTTGGATTTTGAGGCCTGAGTAATTTTCTACCTTGTAATTTTGAGAAGATTAAAACTTCAGTACTGCAGCTGTTTTCTTCAAGAAAATCTATGGCTGTGGAATTATAATACATATGGTAATGCTACATTAGTGTAGTATTATTCACATCACTATACTGAAACTTGGGTCAGCACTTCCTTTCAGACTCTGTGAAGTTAGGGTTTGTCCATGCACATTTCCTTTTAGCTGACTTGGAACATGATGGCTCAGCCTTACAACTATATTTGCTTATTTTTTTGCAAAGCTGTTTAAAAAAGCTCTGATCAAAAGCTCTTAATCTTATGACTGTTACTAGCTCTCATTTCAAAATATGTGGCATATTTAATTATCACTGAAACCCTTTCCTGATTTGTAACTTTAGAGACAATATGTTATTGGAATTAAAGTCCAAATGTAAGGATTTTTTTCACTTAAATTACTCTCCATTGGCTTAGCTGCTCCTATAGATGCATCTTGTTAGCACAGAAAGTGGTGGGAGGAGGTGAGATACTCTGGTTTTCCTCTTAATCAGTTTTATTCTGTTTAGCAGCCGCAAAATCTAAAACCCTCTGAACTGGGAAAATGCAATTATTTAGTTATTGAATCCTTTAAAGCAATTTTATCCTTTGGAGTCTATCACACTTATCATGGTTTAACCCCAGCCAGCCACCAAGTCACGCACAGCTGCTTGCTCACTGCCTCACCAGCAGGATCAGGGAGAAAATCAGAAAGGTAAAAACTGGAAAACTCATAGATTGAGATACACACAGATAAGGAAAGCAAAAGCACCACACAAAAGCAAAATGAAACAAGGAATTAATTCACTGCTTCCCATGGGCAGGCAGGTGCAGCTGATGCCTAGCGAGGCTACATGGAGCACAGACTAGACAGAGTCTAGGAATAAAGTTGGTATTTATTAAAAGGCCTTTAAAGGATACACCTTGGGCAGCACAAGAGCCTGGCCAGGCCTCTACCCAAGCTGGACCTCAGATGGACCCAAGATGGATGGTGTGTCACGAGATTTCACACTTTCATAAATTTTGGTCCATTTACATATTGGATTAATTGTCTAATTACAGTTTCAGGTCATGAAGTCCCATCCTCCCAGACTGCTCTCCTCAATTCATTGTTGTTGTTCATACTTTTTGGGCCTGAAGCTGCAACGGTGTCCTTGGTTCTCAGCTAAAAGTATTGTTTTGTCTAACTAAACTGTGAAGAGAATGTGCTAACATTTTACATATGTTTTGTCTAACTAAACTGTGAAGAGAATGTGCTAACACTTTACATATGAAGTTCAGACTTACACACTAAAGCAGTACAGAATTTGGAAAATATGAAAGCTAAAACTTAAGGCATCACAGCCAGGAGAGCAGGGCCCAATCACATATAATAGTGACTTAGGAAGACAAACACCCTAAATGTTCCTCCTTCTTCCCTCACTTTGCATACTGAGCATGTCACACAGTCTGGAATCTCTCTTTGGTCAGCTGGGGTCACCTGTCCTGGCTGTGTCTCCTCCCAACCTTCCAGACACTCCCATCACCCCTGCTAGTGTGGCAGATCAAAAAGCAGAAAAGGCCATGGCTCTGTGAAAGTCTTCAGCAAAAACATAACTACCTCCACATTATCAACCTGGTGTTCAACACAAATTTCAAACACAGCCCCATGACATTCACTGCAAAAAAAATTAGTTCTACCTCTGCCAAAACCATCACAATACACAATACATGACAATTCTGAAATTCCAGAGAGTGGAAACATAAGACAGTGTTTATAAATATTCTCTTCTCCAAACTAGCTTCATTTAGTAAAATCATTATTTGTTTAGAGAACACTCCTTGGTTTCACACCTTTCTACTTTTGAACCCACTGATACATTTTTCTGTCATAATCAGATGTTGATATTTTCCTAAGCACTACTTCAGGAACCAGGAAGGTGAGGCAGAGAAAGATGACAAATGACAGAAAGGAGAATATGCAACTTTCACAAGCGCTGGTTTATTTGGGCCCCATAGCCATTGTCTATGCTTTCTCCTCAGCAGAAAATGTCTGTTCTTCTCTATTTATCACTGCTAGCTGGAATTAATTTAATGACCTGGTTTGGCAGTGCACGCTATTCCACTGACCCCAAAGTATGCCCTACAATTGGGCTTAATATAAAAGTACCTTGGAGATGACGTATGAACACTTTTCTATAATAGCTTTCTTGAGAAATATGATTAATTTGACCTGCTTCTTAGATTCTGGGTAATTTTAATCTAGCCAGTAAAAAAAAAAAAATAAAAGAAGCTGTATAACATGCACTACTCCCTTTTTTTTTCTCTTATGTCTAGACTGTATTCCCTCTTTTATTCCTACAAGCAGCAGAATGGTAAGGGCTTTTCTAAACACCTAAGACATCAAGTATGGTGCCTCATATGGTCAGTTTAGAGTAACTAACTCATAGTTTGTATATGTCTTCATATATACTGTCTTTGGGCAATCTGCATCTTCCTGTGATGAGGACCCTCTCTGCTTACCTTTTGTGCCAGGTAGTTACAAAATCCGCCAAAATTTTTCCAGTCACATAAATATTGTACATCGAGTACAAGGACGTCCATTTCTACCTGTTAAAAGTACAGCATACATACTAGTCACACAGGGGGATTCAGATTTCTCTGTTTTTAATAAAATGCCATGTCTTTAAATCCCATTTTACCTAATGTGGAAAGATACTTTACTCCCAGATGTTTAAGCATACCTTTTTGTTCCTAGTTAAAAGGAAGTAGAGCTCTCTTTCCTGCCATGTCAGTTAAGACTAGTAACTGCTGGTGGTGTTTCCACTTTTCAATCTGCAGCCACTCAGAAGATGTCACATTATTTCTTAGGTTTGGCTGCATCTGACCATTGGTCCATCTAATCCCTAAATGAATAAAAAATTGTGCAGACAATGCAATATCTGCAGAGCAGCAGGACTGGGAGAGTTTGGCATAAAAACGGCTTGCCACGCAAGAATTCCTTGTTCTTTATTTTTCTGAGGGATGAAACCCAGAGGTTTTTTTATCAACCTCAGGAGATTCCCATAAATTTCATGCTTCCTCTGACCAGCTTCCACACTCTGGACATTGGTTGTAGATTTACATGAGTATAGCATTAATCATGTCTGATATCAAGAGGGCTATGGATGAATATATTTTGTTTAGTTCAAGCAGAGCTCTACTATTATCCATGTAAGAGACAGATGAATTTTGTGTGTGTTTTTGTGTGTGTGTAATCATAATATTTCCTAATGTCCCTTGCACACTCTTTTTTTTTCACATCCTTTTCAACTTATTCAGGATTTTTTTCCCAAATAAGACACACTGAAATCACTTCACTTATGTAGTTGAAAAAGGGGTATATCATATATTGTAATGATGCTATATAATGTAGTAGGATTTTCTTTGTATTTAAGTACACAAGGGTTTAATTTTACACCCATTCGGTACAGCTGTAAAGGCTACAGCAAGTTTAGGTAGAGGCTTTCAGTATCTATACTTCTGTCCCTTTATCTTGGATATCAACCTGTCAAACGTGTCTGTCTTCACATGAATTACTGTGATATGCTGCCCACACTGAGTTCTTCTTACTGCCTTTCTTGCCTTCTATTTTTGACTTCTTTTCAATAAGCAGTCTTTCTTATACAGTCTGGCCTGCAAGGATTTATATCTGCTTGCTAGGACTTGCTGTGGTTTCCATAACAAAATCCATGGTCTGAATTTTGCAGTTAGGGTATACAATGTGTGGATGAAGAAC
This sequence comes from Chloebia gouldiae, assembly GCA_003676055.1. Classification (NCBI taxonomy): domain Eukaryota; kingdom Metazoa; phylum Chordata; class Aves; order Passeriformes; family Passeridae; genus Chloebia; species Chloebia gouldiae. The sequence continues at coordinate 16,105,604 of QUSF01000011.1, forward strand.
TGTGTGAGACCTACAGATGAGGAAAATTGCCAATGAAATACCAAAGACTTCATCTAAAATTCAGTCTTTTCACAGCTTAGATATCTTACTCATCTGGGAAGCCCCTACTCCTGCTCAATACTTAGAGCCTCTCAATCCCTTCCTGATGTGATGCATGTTCAAAGTCCATGTCATTCTTTCCTTCAAAAACCTGTCTGGAAGTGACATTATTCTCATTTAGATAAAGTACTTAATCAGAGAGATTATGCACTGAATTGTTTTGAGTTTTTCACATGGATTAAATGCCATTTGACCAAATATATAAATAAACATTGGAAAACAGACTATATCCCTGTTTCCTAAGCATAGACAAGACTTTTTGTACCAAGACACACAACAGCATTCACACTTTGTTCCTTTCTGGATCCCAAATAATCTTTTTCTTTTGAGCACAGGGAAAGACACTCAAGAGAAAGCTCAGAGGTGACAGTACCTTGGGTCTTTATTGATAATGGTTAGAGCAGTGTCCAGAAGTTGATCTGGAATGCAGAATGACTGGCTCCGCAGTTCAATTATTCTAATATTTTTGGCTGAGGTGATGCTTTATTTTCTTGCCTTTTCTGGGGTCAAAGATAGGAAGGTAGAAAATATAGGAGCATCAAGCCTTGTTTTTTTCCCATTGGTGTCTTCCAATACAGTGTTTTATGTGTACAGCTGCATTAACAATAAAGCTTTCTAAACAGAGAACTCTGACCAGTCCTCAGCCCCCCAAAATAGGCTTTAATGGGATACTTGTTTATAGCTCATGTGCAGAACATTCACAGGACTTCTCTCCTATTGCTAAGAAATGTTGTATGTGGCACAAAGGTTGCAGCCACATGTTCATCAGTTCGTTATTTTAGTTTAGGTTTGTTTCAAAATATTTTTATATAGCTTTTTAAAGCTTAACAATCTATATTATGGCCATGCATGCTGAAGCTAAACATAGTTGCCATTTTAAATTCTAAGCTTCTCTTGTGTAGGAGGATTCAGTACAATAATAGTAGCTCCCAGATGATTTAGATGTATTTCTGTGATTTCTGAAATAGAGATACGCTAGTAATGTTTGTAAATTTCTGTTAACTGTTTAGAAGGACAGAAAAAAATGCCTTTGCATTTAACGGGGCATCAGTTCTTGCCACTGCTCCCAAAGAAAAATATGTTTCTCACTTTGCTACTTAAGACATATTTTCAAAGGGAATAGAACATTACCTTCCTATGATGGTTCATTCCCCAGAGGTGACAACAGCGTGTTTTCAAAGGAGTAAGATATGGAGAGGGACTTAGAACAACCTCAGTGGCTAATTATGTTTTAATTTTTATAACTTTTTTCCTTACCCTTTGTCTGAATGCCTGTGCTAAGGTGCAAGGACCTCCCAGTGCTTTGGGGACTACTTTTACCTGGAGATCCTTCAAACCTGAATGTGTTGAGGTCTCTATTGTTCTGTGCTTCGTGTATTCAGTACTCCTGTGTGAATTTGTATACTGCACTGCTACCTTCCATTTCACTCTCATGTTGTAGAACTAAAAGATGCTGAATGGAATCAGAGAGACTCCTGCAAGAGGGGAAGGCAATGCCGTGGATTGTATTCATTTAGTACTTCAGCATAAAGACTAATATATGCACAGTGCATAATGTGTATATATGTATGTACGCAGATAGGTAGGTAGGTAGGTATGTCATAACACTAAATAAAACAGGGCTGTGGCAAAGGCTGAATCACGTATATATCATTTGTCCATAGCAAAGTCACCATGGCTGCTGCAGTTTTCTCAGACATTGTCTAAGCCCAGTCTGAAAACAGCATGTGCCAGGGATTCTTCCTAGCAGACAGTTTGGCTGCTGCCCTTGGGAGAACTTGCAGCTGTCCAAGACTAGATTGGTAATGCCTTTTGGCCTCAGAACTACAAAATAAATGTTATAACCCTTACTCTGATACAGACTCCTTCTGGGATATTCAAGTTAAAATCTAGAAATTTAGAAGAGCCCAGAGAGTCTCATCCACCTTGACAACATATAGATTTTTGTATGAATGAAATGGATTTGGTGCAGATTGGTTGATTCATAAATGGACCATGGTAATGTGGAAGATGTTTTATGCTCATGCTGTGTGCCTCCAGTCTTCGCTACTATCTTCCTCCTATTCCAACTCCTAGCTCCAGGCTTAACATTTCATCTGGAAAATATCACTTACTGAGGTTTCATCATCAATAAAACTTCAGCACTTTGATTTTCAAAACATTTGGCATCCCCATTTATGGTCCTATCAGGATTCTTTGTGTGTTGAACTGGGATGACTGCCTGTGCAGAGGAACAGAGGTACAGTCTTTTAGGGCAACCAGAAACAGATCAGCTTCTGAATAAGGAGACATCAAATAAGCAAGAAGCAGACTTGTTAGCAAGTACCTTCAAATGGCTTTATGTAAAAAAAAAAAAAAAAAAGAAAAATTTCAAAGGTGTATTCCACACAGGGATAAATATAACGTATACTAAAAAAAATTTTACCAACTGGCCTACATGATATTGATTTCACAGGGAAAAAAACAGTAAAAAAGAAAGCTACAACCTCAGTATAAAAAAAGAAAAATCTACCATCATTACTCTTGCCTTAGTTCTCTACTTTTATTACACAAAGGTACTTACTTGATTAAAAAAAAAAAAAAAGAAAGCAAAACTCATCCTTTTTCTGATTTAAATAGCTGTGTTTTATAAACCTGTGATATACAAAATCACTAAATTCACACGTTCATATTATATTGATTGCCTCAGAAAGAACATTTTAACAAAAAACATTCAGAGATGTCCTTGAAGGGGCAGACCAGAACCAGTGCTGAAGTGCAGTAATTTGGTAGCTCAAGTCCAGTGGGTGACAGGCAGGACCTGCTGCTTTCAGCCTTCAGGCATCACATCAAGCCAGACAAACCATAGTGAAAATTATTACCCAGACTTGATGCAGTACTTAATCCCTTTTCTGAATGTGAAGATAACAGCTGATGTAATCTCTCATAAGAAAGCTACATTACTGTCCTTTGAGCAAGGTATGCTACAAACAATTCTATCTGCTTTGTGTTTGAATGATGAAGCAAGGAACAGTGTTGTACAATAGTTAATACTTATTATCTTCTGCAACGCTGAAAATATGATCTACCACTGAAATCAACCTGCATTTTATTCATTCTACTCTCCATTAAAAAGACTTGACTTTCATTTTGCAACACCAAGTTTCTTTGACATTAAATTCTCTCTAAACTGGTATTTTGAGACAACACAATCTGAGTTTGAAGCATAGATACTTTAGTGCATATGTCCATATTTACCAGAATATAGTATCTGTTTATGTTGACCTGTCTTATGAGGGAAGACCACTTGTAACTATTAAAAAAACCATTTTGTTGTTTCAGCACTTAATACAGAGCTACCTGACACTCTGATAGTAAAAACTGTAGAACTTTATGCAATTGCAAGATTATTATTTTTTTTAATATTCTGCTTATCAATGGAACCAAATGTTCTTCATTCTCTATAAACCAACATATTTCTATTCCAAATGCTCCTTACATTTTTTTTTCCAGTTCCTTAAGATGCAAGGGATCATTTCCTGCCTGCATGTTAGGCTCATGGCTTCTGGGCATCTCTGCCCTGTGCAGTGCTGTAGAAATGTCACACTTTGAGGCTAATTGCTCCAAAAGAATTCCAGAAGCCATCTGCTTAGCACAGTGGAAATGTTTGAGTCCTTGGCCCTTGGGTGGTCCACCCCCAACAGAGGCCACAAGCCTTCTCTCCTCTCCACTGCAGGGTTTCAGGTCTATTTTCTAGGCATCTGATCTAGGCAAGACTATCAGTTTCTCAGGCCTGTGGTGAGATATCATCCAGAAAGAATAGAGCAATCTCACTCTAACCAAACATGTGTCTCTAATCTGTGCCTTAGTATCACCTGAAGTGCTCAGGTTTCAACCCTTTCTGATGACAATTTGACCTGTCAAGTGCTTCAGATTCTTAATATTATAACAAAAAACTCTGACTCTCTTATTTGCCTTAGAAAATTTGATATTACAGAGCTTTAGAATGCCTTTCAAGGTTCCTAGAATATTCTGGACTCAGCAAGATTTTGTGTAGCTGAAATTTTGTGACTAATCTTTTCAATCTTTCATTTTTCATGAGGCAATTTTAAGCCCAGCTTTTGTATTTTTTCTTCTCAGCAGAAATTGATGCCTTTGGTATCTGAGGGAAGGCTGGAGAAGCAGAGGTTCTGGTGAGCATGGCCCTGGCGCTGGTCTCAGTATGTCACAGTGTGAGGTTACCTGCAGCAGTAGTGCCTCTTCTAAGGCTGCCACTGCCTTCTTGGTCTTCCAGAGGACAGACTTTGATCTGTTTAGAAGCCTTGTTAACAGAATCTCTTGGAGGGCAGTCCTGAAGGGCAAATGAGTCCAGGAAGGTTGGACATTCTTCAAGAAGGAAATCCTAAAAGCACAGGAACAGACTGTCCTCATGTGCCAAAAGATGAGACGCTAGAGAAGAAGGCTGGCCTGCCTGAACAGAGAGCCTGGCTGGAATTCAGGGGGGAAAAACTAGAGGTTATAACCTTTAGAAGAAGAGTAAACAACTCCAAAGGACTACAAGGCTGTTATGAGGTTATTCAGGGAGAATATTAGAAGGGCAAAAGGCCAGCTAGAACTGCTGTAAAGAACAAATGTTGTTATAAATACATCACCAAGAAATCAAAGCCTAAGGGTAATCTCCATGATTTACTGATGCAAAGGTAAACATAGTGACAGAAAATGAAGAAAAAGTTGAGGCAATTAATGCTTTCTTTGCCTCAGTCTTTAATAATAAGACCAGTTGTCCTCAAGGTATCCAGTCACCTGAGCTGGAAAACAGGAAAGGGGAGCAGAAATAAACCCCTATAATCCAAGCGAAAAAGGTCAGTGATCTGCTAGAACTCACACAAACACAAGTTTATGGACCTGGATGGGATCCACCCAAGGGTACTGAAGGAGATGATGAAAGTTCTCACCAAGCCACATTTTATCAGTACTGGAGGCCTCAGCTGTATGGTTCAAAAATGTGATGACAATTTGCCACAAAGGCTGGATGGCAGGTCTGGGAAACTGCAGGCTGTCAGCCTGACCTCAGTGCTGGGAAGGTTATGGGACAGATTATCTTGAGGGTGATGAAATGGTACATGCAGGAAACCCAGGTGATCAGGCCAGTCAGCACAGGTTTGTAAAAGACAGGCCCTGCCTGTCCAACCTAATCTCTTTCTAAGTGTTCCACTTAGTGGATGAAGGAGAGGCTGTTGATTTTGTTCTACCTGCACATTAGTAGACCTTGACAGCATTTCCCACAGCCTTCACCTGGAGAAACCAGCTGCTTGTGTCTTAGATGGATGTACAGTTCACTGGCTTAAAAACTGTCTGGGTGACCTGCCATGGGTTGGAGTGGAGTGGAAAAGCTGGAAAACTGCCCAGTGGAAAAGGAGCTGGGAGTGCTGGTGACAGCAGCTGGACATGAGCCAGGGTGTGCCCAGGTGGCCAAGAAGGCCAAAGGCATCCTGGCCTGGATCAGCAATGGTGTGGCCAGCAGGAGCAGGGCAGGGATTGTCCCCCTGTGCTGGGCACTGCTGAGGCCACACCTCGAGTGCTGTGCCCAGTGCTGGGCTCCCCACAGCAAAAAGGACATTGAGGCACTGATGTTTGTCCAGAGCAGGGCAACAGAGTTATTGAGGGGTCTGGAGCACAAGTCCCATCTCTGAGAGGAGTATGCACTGGTTTAAATTGATAGCAGTTTATTAATCCCATCTGCTTTTTTGGGCCAAGAGTGCCTCAGGTTCCGTGTATCCTATTGACAGTAACAGGACTGTGTAGGTATCAAATTCAAACTTCTTAGGCATGTTATTAAGGAAGGTTAAAGCCACAAAGACATTCTGCTTTTGATTCTTCAGGAAACAGAAAGAATTCCCTACAGCAGCAATAAATGTTTCTATTTCAGCTGTAAACTAAAATGAGAGCACTTCCCTTTTACTGTCCACTTCCAGACTTTGGGCTATTTACCCAAAAATTGTTTAAAATCTCCAATACCATGAGCTTTATGAAATGCTATCAGGGCATTCCTCCATTCCCGTTCCTCAAAGAACAAAATCCAAAGATCAGAACAAAATACCTGAAGGAGAAGAATACAGACTGATATCTTATTTGTCCATTCTGCCAGGCAGAGCTCTAGAAGGCTCTTTTTTTCCCCCCCAGATTTCTTTTGATTCAGATCTTCACAGACAGATATCTTAGGTGGGAGAGGAAAGTAGCTTGTGATGACACCCTCTAGTCTGCACGTTGACTGAGATGGTGTGCTTCATCTGTTCTCCTTAGTAAGGAGGTGGAGATCACAATGCAGGCTCATTTTTATTTGCTAGACTTTCCAGCTACTTCTTTCACTACTGATTTTCCTCAGCCAAAAAAGACCTGGTAATATGATGAGCATTTGAAGAACAAAAGGGAGAAAACTCATGTGTTGCAATAAAGACAGTTTGATAGGAAAAAAAAAAAAGCTGTGACTGCAAGCAAAACAAAACAAAGAACAGGAGTGAGTTCACCACTTCCCATGAGCACATAGGTATTCAGCCATCCCCAGTAAAGCACAGCTCTGTCCTATGTAACAGTGACTTGGGAACATCAGTCCAAAGGTTCCTCCTTTTTTCCTCAGCTTTACTGTGGTGCACAATGCCATGTAGAATGGGATATCTCTGTAGTCAGCTGGGGTCATCTGCCCCTGGATGTGTCTTTTGCTAACTTCTTGTGCACCTCCTCACAGGAGTGTGGGGTAAGGAGCAGAAAAGGCCTTGGTGCTGTGTAAGATGTGTAGCTTGACAATAGCTAAAACACTTATAAAAAATTCAAAACATAATCCCATGATAGCTACTATGCAGAAAACTATCCCAGCCAAACCCAGCACACTGCTTTAGCCTGGGTGGTGGCAATGGAGCATATTTAAAGGGTGCTGACAAAGTATTGTTAGAAAAAAGTAGAATTTTCCTACCAAATTATCAAATACTCAGTTTGGGTCCAAGCATGTAGGCAAGTGATGGCATTCTGTTGCTGAATAGCAATGTCAGTGGGAGAGGTGGAATCCTTCCCAGGAAGAGCTGCTGCTTGGCTGTAGTCCTAGCTACTAGTATATAGTACTTTCAATATACGGGAGTTTTACTATGTCCATGTACTTGGAGCTAACTCAAACCTGTAAGAAACCTGTTGCCTAAACCTGTTGGCTGCCATGCAGAGAGTTCCACAGTCTGCTCTGTAGTTATTACTGGTATTTGAAGCCTGGAAAGTTTCTACTGCCTTACCTACACTAACAGTTGTGAAAAAACTACAGAGTGACTGCATAGATCTGGTGTAACTGGTGTTTTAACTAAACAGACAAGTATTCAGGTTAAAATGCATGATGGAACAAGGGGTCATCTTAATGAAAGATAAGATGTACCAGCTTTCATTAAAGAATTGACTTTCAGACGGAAGAAGATTGATTTTATCACAAGGCATTATGTTTATAATTTTTTGGTAATTTTGCTTTAGAAAAATTATTTTTTCAGTGGTGCTCACATGAAATGTTTGATGCATTTTCCAATAAGTAAGTGTCTGAGACAAAACTGAGCTACTTAATAAGAGATAACTACCTATTAGATACATCAGTCCAGATTAATATAATTTGATTATTTCATACAGAGAAATAATAAAAAAATTAAAACAGTACATTTCAATTCTCTCTATAATCGGTAATAAGATCTTGCTTACTTATATGATCCAGCAACTCTCTTCTGCAACAGATTTATTGAGACTGAGATTTACTGAAAATATGTACACTTGCAGCAAACTTATGAAGACTGATTCTTCACTGACTCAAACTAGCATAAATCATAAGTAACTCTGTTGAGATCAATGGACTTTAAATAATAGTAGGCTAGTATAAAGAGCCTGTCAGTATAAACCTGCTTGTCAGGTCTTATTGTTTTTACACAAAAGTGACTAAATGAATGGCCCTATGAAAACCCAGTAAAATATTAAAATTCTTAGAACCACAGCAACCCTAGTGCTCAAATAATGTACAATTGGAGCTGTGTCATGTCCATGTCCTATATATCAGTCCAACCATCAGAGAGAGTGTATTGTTTTTCAGAGACTGAAAGGAGAGTTGAACTGTCTGTGTTTTAACAAATCAAAAAGATACACAGAATTAAAACATATTTTATTTGATAAAATTCAATCACAGTTATAACCTGGCCCTGTTTATATGGAAATGCTTCTATAATACCTAGGCATTCTATTTGCCCAATCCTCTGAATCTAAGGTATTCCTGAACATCTAAATGAAGGAACAAAGAGCTATATCCCACACTAATCAAGAGTATACCATGGGTTCTATCTTTTTACAGCCTTTTGGTACATGCCTTCCTAGTATCAACTCCATCCTTCCATGTTCAGTTTTAAACAACTGCTCTTTTCTCCTCATCTAACCTTCTCACAGAATCCCTGAAGTTTAGCTGTTTTTTATGATTGCATACAAATCTTCTCAAGCTACTTGCTTTGCTTTTGCCTTCTCTATAAAAAGCAGAAATACTTGCTTACTTTATAAAGCACTTAAAAGTCTGTAAATCGTTTTTCTATATGTTACAGCTGGGAGCAAGAGGATGATATTAGATATTTGTCCACATTTGTGGGTTTGTTAAATCAAATTCCATCCCCATTTGGTCTGATGCAGACTATGGAGTTATTAATTTTATTTCCTCCTATAAAACAACACAAAGAACTTGTGTTCAGACCCTGGAATGTTCTACTCTGTTCACCGCTAATGTTTCTTTTTCTCTCGTCTTCAAGTTCAGATGCTATTTCTTACTTTTGGAGTGATCCCTTTATTAAGTATTTATTAATTTTTCTTTATATGTCGTTAAAAAGAAATACTTCCAAAAATAAATATGTCTGGAAACATGGTCAATTGTGGGAACCCAGGGTACAGGGAATATTTCTCTGTCTGTTTTCCTATAGTGCCTCAGGACCTAAATTTAAGCATTTTGTATTTTTCCTCAGGAAAAGAAAAGCAACTTTAATACCTGCAAATGGTGCATTTTTGGAACACCAAAATGTCTAGTTAAAGCATATAGTTTGCACTTTGTGAATTGGTTGTATTAATTCCCCTCACCTTCCCCAGCACTGAGTTTTAGTAAAATTTCCTCACAAGAATGAAAACCCTCCTAGAACTGCATACAGTATTAATAAAGACTTCTTATCTAGTTACTTGAGGACTGCTTGCAGGAGTCTGATTTGTAAAGCATTAACTTTATTTGCTGATATTAATAGGCTATAATCTCTGTCATTCTTTATAAAATAATCTGCAATTCTAATTCTAGAGCTGCTAAGGATAAACTATAGCCTGTAATAATTTTTTTGCAGTAAAATGATGTAAAGCCTTAAGTGGATTAATTTACAAAGAATAAATTCTGGCATGATTCCAATTTCAGGAAGTTTCTCTTATTGCTCTGAAAACTTGATTGAGTGTACGAATACAGGATACAATCCCAGTTTTTGCATGATATGCATTCTACTATCTGGACATACAACTGACCATCAACACTGGGACAGGTTTTAAATGCTAGAATAAACAGTTGGGGGGGGGGTTGTTGTTTGGTTTTGGTTTTGGTTTCTTTTCCCTAGTTGTAACCAGAGCTCATATTATAGACCTTCTACTGCATTAGCAGCATAGAATAGCCTTTCTTCAGGCTACCTATAAGCTTCAACTTAATATTTATTTCTCCCATCAAAGACAGGAGATTGCCTTTTCCCTCAGGAAAAGAAAAATCATGAGTTTAAATCCTAAATCACCTTATTCTGGGCTAGTTTATTGAATACTCTCTGCAAGTTCTGAGAAATCAGAGATTACGCCCTGGAATGATGGTTTTGAACCTTTGGGTGCAGCTTGTAGAAGTCAAGAGGCTGCAACACAAGTCACATCTCCAGAGTAACATGCGACATCTCTCAATCTAGCTGTTAGACCTGAAGCCTGGTGTAAATGAGGTAACAAAGTAATAACCTGTAGCTTCCAGTTCAACAGCCTGATCCTGCTCTGTTGAATAACTCTTCTTTTGTGTTTGCTTATGATCCCAGTCAATCATTGGGGTAGCCTGTTTGCATCAACAGGCTATCTGTATAAATTGACTTGTGCTGATCCTCCTGTCTTCACTACTGTCCCAAAATTTAAAGCCATATTTATGTCTTGGTCTGCAGTGCAGGGTTCAAAGAGCAGAATCTCTCTTCTGGGCTTCCCTCCAGGGCCCATGTTTAAACCTGACTGCCTCTGTTTGCTACATTTTTAAATCTAATCTGCTAGATCATATCATGCTGAAACATTGACTTCCAGTTTTTAAAGTACATCAGTGATGACATGTTTCTAATACTGGTGTTGATAATTTAACTTCACAAGCTTTGCGGTGTCTTCTGTGTATAAAACAAGCTAACCACACATAGAATGTGTTCCTCCTCAGGTAGTTGTGTCAGTATAGTGATCAATTCAGGGAATTCTGTCACTTTATTTCATGTAGGAGGTTTAGGAAATAACATAAGCTTAGTTTGAGCAAATGTTACAGCATGTACATTGTTGTCAGAAAAGTGTGCATGTTGTATCAGAAAAACTCTTAATCTTTTCATAAGATTAAAATTTTAAATTTAAGATTTTAAATTTTAAAATATGCTCTGACAAATATTTCTCTGAATATCTGTAAAATTGAGACAGACTATTTAGTTGTTCTGATTAAACCACTGTTGGACATGAAGTAGGAGGAGAAATTAGGGATATCCTCTGTTGTGTCTTAAAATGCTCAATTGATCCTTCCTAGGTTTTTATCTTATATTCATCCCTCTGAATGTAGTACTCTGTTTCAAGTTCCTTTATTGATGTTTGAGGACAGAAAATTATTGACACGTTTGGAAAATACAATTTTTTAAAATAATTTAAATCACAAACTCCCTTATAGTAACTATAAAGGAAAGTGATATTTTAAAGTCAGTATCTTAAAACTGAAAGACATACTTTCCCAAATTCCTTTCCATTATATATGTTTCTGATAGCAACTAGGTTTCATGCAAGTGCATTTTTCAGTGTCAGCACTTAGTATGTGTTTCAATGGTAAACCAATGATAATGTCAATGCTTTATTTATAGTTGTCTAGATTCATGCGTGAAGAAGAAAAATAATGACTTGGGAAATGTTTCTAACATGAGTTCACCATTTCTTGTTCATTCATATTAATTTGGAATCTACTTTAATGATACAATCAGTTACAGTGTAGGTTAGTATACTTAACCTGAAAAGATCTTAAGAAAGTAAAGAAGCAGTTATTTTCTATCTGCTATAACATCATTCAAACTAATTTCAGACTGTAGATTATCTCAACTCTGTGTTATTTGCTGAATGGTGCATGCTTATTTTGATCTAAACTTTTGCAGCAAGTTTGTCTTCATCTTTAAAAGAAAAGCAGACTTCTCAAAAGAAAACACCCTATCCTCTTTCCTTTTGTGAATGGCCTCTACTTGAAAATTACTAAAGAAATCAGTTTATGTGATTCCATCTGTTATATCTTTTTGTAAACAGTTATGGTGTGATTTTTAAATCCCCTTACCAATGTTTTATTCCTACTCTATGGCTTTAGACATCAGGTGTGAACATGAAGAATTTCTACTGTCCCACTTTTTGGTCCTCTTCCTGAAACCAGTTCCCAAGTGTTTTGAGATTAAAGCCTTGCATGGGAGCCACTAATTTAAATTGAAAATATCACTATGGTTCTAATAGGCTAATCCTCAAAAATCACAGAATAGAGATTCAGGTACTTTTGTGTAAAATTAAGATCTTCACAACTTTTGCCTTCTTCTAGAGTAAACCCCTTTGATACATCTGTTTCTGTCCGTTCCCCTGCCCCAATCCTTCCAAGGGGCCCAAATGTCTTCAGTTTTTTAACTACTCAGTGATTTCATGATTGTCTCACACCTAATATGCACCCATCTCAGCTAATTACAGGATGGATGAAATTTGCTCTCTATAGACCACTGGGTATACCTCTGAGTACGATCCTCAGAGTTTCTGATCTCAAATGACTTAGGGGTAACCCAATCTCCCTGCATTCAGTTCCACTTTACTCATCAGATTATGCTTGGAGAAATCACCTGACATGGGATGATCATAGCTCAAATCCTCTCTCTCTTTCTGAAAGAGCAAACTTTTAACTGAAAATTTATTGGTTTAGAGCCATTCTATACCATCAATAGTGCTTGAATCAGAAGGATCGTTTTTATCTGCTATAGAACCTGATCTATTTTGCCCAAAATAAAACTCATTGGGATTCTGCTAGCTTTCACACTCATTCAGCTTTTGTTTCCTGCCCTAAAGATCAGTTTTTACTCAACCTTGGTAAGAATTGGCCTCTCTGGGATAAGAAAGGGAATGGAAAACTTCATGATTTATGCTTGGGTTGAAAGTCCTTCCCAAAAGATTTCTGTACAATGGGAGGGTTTGAAACTTCCGTCTTTCATCCTTTTCCTCCAAGGGTTCTCATGTTTAAGTCAACCCCCAACCAAAGGAAGCTGCTTTCCCTCACTAGGTCATATTGTTGATCTAAGAACTGGGTGGCAGGGATAGACTGTAACTAAATGCCAGACAACACACAGGTTTTTCTTTAGATCTATTGTAACTGCTATGTGACTCATCCCTAAAAAAAAATTACCAAAACAAATGTTTATATACTTTTAAAAACAGACACTGAATTTCACATCTTTCACATTTTCACATGTGGGAGAAAATCAGTAATAAACTTTTAAAAGCTCAATAACTTTTACTGAATTGTGCTTATTATATCTATGACAAAACCATTTTGTCTCAGTTTTCTAGCCAAGAATACCACAAACATCAAATTATCTTTTCAGATTACCTCTCTGTAGCTACATTTTGTAGTAAAAAAATGACTGAGCAAAATGCCATTTGAATCAGTATGTGTTAAGAATACAAATCATAGGAGAATATATTTGCTGTATCAGAATATACAAAGTTGTTCATTTGAAATTGTCACTACTATATCTATGCAGTTTCAATATCAAGAAAACAAGAAGACATCAAACAGTTAACAATACAGAAGGATCTGGAAAAATGTATTAATGCATTATTTGCCAAAAATAGTACTATTCCACTGGTCCCTTTTCCTCCAAAGGTCATTATCTTTAGAACTTGTCCCTCAGAACCCAGAGAATATTTCACAGAGTAGCTGAATTGAAATGAAAGAGTTGTTGTTTTTGTTGTTGTTGTTGGTTTTGGTTTTGGGTTTTTTTCCTTTTATGCGTGCGGTCTTTTTGTGAGGTTTTTGTTTTGGTTTGGTTTGGTTTTCTTTGTTTGGTTTTTTTTTGTTTGTTTGTTTGTTGTTGGGGTTTTTTTTGTTGGTTTTTTTTGGTTGTTTTTTATTTTTTTTTTATTACTGAGTGCTTGCAAATCCTTAGGTCTTATTGCAGTATTTTGGCCAGACATAGCAGTCCTATTCAACATGAGCTATGGATTAAGTAAACCAAGGCATATAATAGCTATTTGCTCCTTTGCATGTGTGTATCATTCCTAGTCTTTCAGAAGATCTCTTTTTTGTCTTTAATCAATATTGAAGTAGCAGAAATTTAAACATTAAGGTCCCATTTTTTCATCAGATTAATGAGCAATGAGGTCTAGACTTCTTGTACTTATTTTCTTCTTTACACTGATAGTGGATGCTTTAATGGTATTGAATGGCTGCATTTTTTTAATAGAAAAAGGATTCTAAGATATTATGTGTGTTCTTTCTCTTGTTTTTGTTTTTTTTTTTCCCTTTTTTTAAGTACCTTCCTTCTGTGTAAAGCATAACCGTGGTGTCTCTGTGCTAGTGACATGATATTAATTTTTTGTTCTAGGATCGCCTTTTTTTTTAACAAAAATGCAAACTGGTCCTTTTGCATCTAGTCTCCATTCTTTGACAGCAATATTTCATCAGGCTAAAGAACAAATACCCTGCTTCTCATCTGTGAGCTGACATCTGAAATTTTGGCACTGGTAGAAGATAACTATTTTACCACTGTATTTCTATCTGAAAATATGAGACTTAAGTGCATGCTGGGACACAAACACAACATACAAGAGGATCCCTTGACTGTATGGATTCAGTTATTGATTCTTTGGAGGTAATGATGTGCTTGCTTACACTGTCATCTGCTAGCTCTTCTGGTACCCCTATTTTAAAATTATAACAGTTTTCTATAAGGAACTGTGAAAAGACTTTTCAAAGATCAGTGTTTACTTTTATAGCAATTATGATGCATATTTTCTACCCTTGTAGTCTGCAGAAATGTGATGATCACCCCACATGTCAAGAAAGTCCTGTCTCAGTGTGAAGTTTCTATACTATAAAAGAAGAAAATATATTCCTGCAGTGCATTAACACTGGGAATTAGTGTCTCTGAGGCAAAACAGCTATTATATCTAGATATGAAAATAAATCTTCAATAAAGCTGCTGGGAAGCAAGGGATATCCAACTGTTTTATGTCTGTGTTATCATTCTGGATTTGTCTGGTGGCTCAAGAATTGAACAGAGTGAAAATTTCCTCCAATACCTCAATACTCCTGGAAATATTTGGGATTTGAACTTATTCCATCTCTCTATGAATTACACATCAAGGACAATGTGACATTTGAATGACTCCATCTTGACAGTACATGTAACATATTAATGGATTAGGCAGGTCAACAGCAGACTTCATTAAAAAAAAGTGTGAGTCATCAAAAGGGGTTATTTGTTCTCTATGTAAAGAACAAAATGAAATTAAATTAGAAATATGAATAGCATGTATTTCTCAGTAAGAAAATCTTTACTTTGGTTTTCATGCTATTTTAAATTTACCATGTGATTTAATGCACCTAAATTTAAACACTAGAGTAAACTTTCTTATTATTTTTGTTAATTCTGGGGATTGTAGTTGTTCTTTGGTTTATCTCAGGTATTAAACCATAACAGACATGCTGGATTATTATTAACAAGTACTGGAGAGGGTACAATCTGGCTATATGAGTGATTGAACATACCTTCAAACTATGTGAAAATAGCTCCTTTCTTGATCACTTTATTTAGATCAGGATGAATTTCTCCACTTGTGCCCTGAATTACTATATTTTTTAAAAATAATCTTCCTAATGAAGCAGGAGCATGCAATTTTCTTTTCCAGTTAATTTTATATTAAAGTAAATCCTGATAAGAGAAGCACCAATAAAAACATAAATTGTCTGTGACAGGAGATTTAAAAAGTTATTGAAGCAGAATGAAATAAGATACAGTTGGGCTGCTCATGCTGAACACTCAGTACAGGCGGTGAAGCAGTAAAGAATAAGAAGTTATTAACACATTAATATGATGTGAAATGGAAATACAAAGTAAAAGAATAAATGCTAAGATATGCAGTAAGAAGTGGTTTGTTCTAATGCTATGTTCAGATAATGATCCCTAATCAGGTGCTGTATGTTTTTTAATATTCTTTGTACCTACCAAAATATACAAAATCATCATAATAAAAAGAAAGTAAGATTCTAGTTAAAAGAAGCTTATCTATCTTGCTGCACTTATATTCCTGTTCCCTTTCTCAAAGTGAAATTGAATTTATTAAATTTCAAAGACTGCCTTAAGGTTTGATAAAAATTAGCGAGAAAACAAGCTTTTTATCTCAACAAGAATATGACTGGCATTTAGCATGTAATTCTAGTACAGAGTGCAAAGAATGAAAATGCAAAAATGGTAAACAACAATAACAAAATATGTCTTAACCATAAAATATTCTGGAGCTGAGTTTTGTTGAAGCATATATATTGCAATAAAGGATCTAGACCGAGCCACCTGAATTTTCCTATGGTAAAAAAAACTTTATTGAAATGTTTCTGACTCCTTCCATTTCTCATTTAGGAATTTACTGTTTTAGTGAGCTTTGTGCATCTGATTCACAATTAGAGGGAAAATTACATTTAGTTCTGAGCAATTGGTATGATTTTTGGCAGCAGTGCTGCAAAACACAGAATTGATTTTTAGTTAATATTCTACTAGCAGTCTTTCTTGAATATGTAAGATTCCTATAAGCACTGATAGTAGTAGTTCTGGTAGTTTGAAACGTGCCAGAAGAAACAGAGGAATTTTATCAGTAGCTGGGACACTATGAAATACTCAGCCCTGTTCATATCCTTCCTGTCATAGGTACTTGTGTAAAAAATAGAGGATGATCCCTTTTTCACAGGTGCTTTGAGGAAAGGTAGAGTAGAGGGTATGTAGTCCCAGTGTAATGTTGTCTGGTAGCAACCTGAAGGCTGTTTTGGGCAGAAGGTGGGAATCCTGCCTTCTAAAGTCCCTTAAAAACTTCCTATTCCCCTACTCTCAGTCTCTCTCTTTGTAATGTATCCCATTTCCATTACTTCCTCTTCAATATCCTTCAAAGAAAGGAAGAGCCCATGCTGGGTTATTTTTCGTTATGAAGAGTATTCTGAGCTAGCACGAGAAAAGACAGTGAGATATCTCCCCAGTGCAGGAGGCCAAGTAGCACAGCAAGGATGGCTAGATTTCTATGACAAGAACAGAGTAAGGGTCTGGACAGAGAAGCAGATCTGACTTGGGATCAAGGCCATCTAGGGCAGGAAGGACTTTGCTGACCTATAGCCAGCAGTCACCTGTATGGGCCTGTCTGGAAGACGAGATGGGAATGAATGGCACATATGAACGTTAATCTTGAATACCAGATTTTTGTTGTAGGAGTAGAAGGACCAATTCCTTTGGGAGCTCATTTAACAGTTGTGCAAATAAGAAAAAGAAAAACTTCCAATTATACCTGTTACGATCAGCCATCATACTTAGATTCCGCTGAAGCCATGGCAGGTGGAGAAAAATCTGAAAGAAAAGATAGTGATGCACTAATGATGCTGATCCAGACTGGAGAGGCAGGACAATCTCACATTTCAGCTTTAGATCTCTCAACTTCTGTGCTTTGTAGCACCACATCTCCCAATACCATAGATTATACATTTCATGCTTGAAAATACCCTTATGAAAGAACTGTCCATGAAGGATAGTTAATCCCAGGCAGAAGCTATGTATTATCGGAACATATGAGTTTTGATAACACGTGCCTACCATTTTAGTATCTCATGTTATCTGCTAAACAGTATATCAGCCTTGCTGGACAGTCAGAAAGATGATGTAGTTGAAAAGAAGAAAAACATATTCCTCTGAAGAGGTCAGACATGCAATGCAAGAAATCCAGCTTTATCCATTCTCTGCATGGACATGGGTACTCAGGAAAACAACCCACAAAACGTGAAAGATATAATTGTTTCTAGAGGCTTTTATTTTTTATGGGCCTTAAAGAGTCCAGTATTTCAAAATTATGGCAGTGAGAAACACTATCTTCTTTTGTAGGCTATGAAACAAATGCATGGAACACCCTCTCTTATGTAACACCTTCTTAGGTATGAAGAGAAATTATTATCTAGACATTATGCAATAATTATAAAAAGATAAGGAACCATAGAAAGTCATTGCATTAAATGCGTCTTGCAAATGAAGAATCATCACAGGGACAAATCAACACAAATCGGGACAAGAAAGGGGGTTGGAAAAACATCCAATGCTGAGAAATTTTTCATAATTATATTAAAGTCTAATCATGGTGTCATGATTCTAAGCCTTTCCTTGTTTCATAAATTTAGCCTAAAACACCTTCAACAAATAACTGGTAGAAATGTCAAAAGGCTTCTTTCTCCACTGAACCTGGAAACTCACTCAAGTTTGGGGGAACAAGATTTTCAACTGGAGGAGATAAATTCTTGTGCCAGATTTGATGTTGCCTGGGGAATCTGTGGATTCTGCTTTTTTATAATCTGATCTCAGGTCCTGAGCATCTTGATCTAGCTTGCTTTGACCACATATCAGGAACAGAAGAAAACCCCATGTAGACAGTTTATTACTCTACGAAGAGATTAGGAAATATTGTTGCAGATAAAAGTTGTAATACAAGCCAGGTTATAAAAGCTGATGGTAATATGTTGAGTTTTTATTCTTTAATGGTGTAGCACATGCAAAATAAGTTGCAAAAATTATTAATATGATATTTTAAATAAATTTTATATTTATTATACATAAAATATTTTAAATAGACAAATATATAGTAAAGATGATGATCAAACATTTTCATTTAAAATGAGAGTTTGGCAAGCAGCAGAATTCTTAGAAAATGTATGATCTTTCTTTGTATCGTTTCAGGGAAAAGGTAGCACTGCAAGGAAGAATTCTGAAGCCTGCAAAATATTGACATTTTCCAGTTGAAGCCATTCACTTTACTAAACTAAGGAAATATTTTTACCCTTTCTAATGTGCTTTAACATGAAATTTAAAATACATGTGACTCTTACGTAAAATGCTGTATTTCTTTCTACTTAAAATAATTTTCAGCTTTGTTTTGAATGTTGAATATTTTTGATTGACCTCAGATGCTCCTTTTGAAACTGCAAGAAAAAATCAATCAGTCCAAGAGGAGAAACTTAAACATACTTTAATCAAAACGGATTAATTTTTCTATGAGACCAAGACAAAACTAGCTGTGAAATGCTCTTTCCTTTGCAGAGTGAACAGTTAGAAGTGTACATTCTGTATCTAGCAGGTTCATACTAAATATCTGAATTAACCATGAATAATTCAATCAAATATAGAGCTTTCAGGAGCTGTAATCTCAGAATCACCTCTCAAAATTTAAGGTTTTTGCTTTCTCTTGATTCCAGTAGCTCAAGGGGATAATAATTCTGAGCCTTGTCTGGACACATCCAACTTTCTCAAAAACTAACATACTAGCCCTATCCAAATCAAATTTCCCTTTTATTCAGGTTTGAGACTTATGAACAGAGAAAAATGTTAGAGAGCTATGTACAAATGAAAAAATTAATGCAACTGGGAGAAATTAATATTTCTATTAAGGAACAAAAACATGCTGCCTGTCTATTTCACTTGATTACTCTTCAACAGTGAGCTTCCTTTTTTAAACTTTCTGAAACACCTTTTTTTCACAATATGCAATTTTTTCTTTTAGCGGAAACACGCAGGAATCATAAGCATGAGTTTCAGAGATCAATGCAACTGCTAAATGAATGAGGAATGAAATAGCAGTTAAAAAAAATGAAAAAGAAGATCAGTCTCAAAGAAAGATTGAAAATGCCACAGTGCAATCCAAGATCTTTGTTTTCAGTTCTTGATGATGAACTTTCAATGGCTGCAGTGACATGTTTGAAGCCCACTGCTTTCAGATGGAAAAAGCCAACATCTCTCTCTGCCAGTTTATTTAACTCTGAAGAAGCATATACTTCTTGAATGACAAGCAGGATATAGCACGCTGAGTGACTTGCTGCTGGTTATGAGTAAATTCCTGTAAAACACATTTCTGAGTCTTCAGCATTAGTCAGATAGGTTGAGACAGCTAAGCTGAGAGAGCTGTGGTTGTTCAGAGAGGAGGGGAAAAGGCTTCAGGGACATCTCATTGCAGCTTTTCAGTACTTTAAGGAAATTTATATAAATTAGGAGGAGGCACTATTTATATGGGACATTTTATAGTGGCAGAACAAGGGGAAAAGGTTTTAAACTGAAAAAAGGAAGGTTTGGAATAGGTGTGAAGAAGTTCTTTGCTCAGAGGGTGGCAAAGCACTTGAACAAAATAGCCTGAGAGATTGTGGATGCCCCATTGCTGGAAGTGTTTAAGGCCAGGCTGGATGGGACCATGAGCAGTCTGGTCTAGCAACTGTTATCCCTGTGCGTGGTGGAGGGGTTGGAACTAGATGCTCTTTAAGGTCCCTTCGAATCCTCCTTGTTCTACCATTGTGTTCTATGAGTGGCCAGCCACTCCTACCTTTTCCTTTTATTCTTTTTTTCACCACAGTACCTCTCCAAGGCCAGAAGAGCTGTGACTCACCTATTCAAAGGAGAGTTGAAGTGAAAGTCCAGCCAGAGTGCTACCAAACAGATTGATATGAGAAGGCTGCACACTGATAATAGCAAAAAAAAAAAAAAAAAAAAGAATTAAATACCTTTAAAGTACTTTTATTTTAGTGGCATATTGTAGAAATGTTTTCTGAGCAATAGAAAGAACCAGGTTGGGGCACTGATGCTAGGTAAAAGTGTGATGGCCAAAATAGGAGTTCTCAGGTTACGATGGTTCCACAGCCGGGTTCAGGGTCCAGTAATGCAAGCGGCTGAACTTGCTCAGCTGAGGGGTCAGCAAGGAGGTGGAAAGTACAATAGCAAAACATAGGATTAAATTTCTAACTGCAGGTTAATGGTTCCCACTAGTAAGCATTGACAGGAAAAGTATGATGAAAATCAAGACAAGTGTTTTTTTCTTGTCACATCTCAATTCTCTCAAAGATAGAAAAATAATGAACTGAAACAAGGGTTTCTGCTCTGTACACTCCAAAATTTATGGTTGATTAAGCAAACAAAATGTGATTATAATGGAATGTCAAATCATATCTCCCAGGGAAATGTTAAGTGATGCAGAACTGGGTCCAATGACACAAAAAGAGAGGTGTTACACAGCAGAGTAATGTATCAACAGTAGAACAACAGTCCTAAAAATGAAAGTAAAAGAGCTACTTCTAAAACATAATCAAAATTTTAAGATAAAAGATAGCTTGTGAAATGCTACAGTACAGTAATGATATCACAGAGTTAATACTGATGACTTCCAATTTATCAAGAATCTTTCTGTATTTTGTAATTGTGAAATGAAAACAAATTTCTCAACTATGATTGTGCATTTGCATTCATTTTACTGGATTTGCTTGATAGGAAAATGTGTGCCTTTCAATGACAGAAAGAACATACAGGTTTTCAAAATGTTACCTGACACCTAAGGTTATAATTTTTGGTTTTCTGTCAACTTTAAAGACTAAAAATCATAAGTACCAGGTGAAAAAAGCACAAGCGTCAGATGGTCAATTTATTTCCATTTGCAAGTTGGAGGGGGCATTAAGCTTTAGAGCCTCAGGAGCAACGCGCAGAGGCACAGAGCTCAGAGCAGTACCAAGAAATAATGTAGCTCCTGCTACCCCTTTCCAGATGAAAAATTTTCTTTTTGTGCTCTATGCAAATTCTCTGTATCAATATGTCAATGTTCAACCATCAGTATTGCCCCATACACTACATCTAATTTTTTGACTCATTAAGGCAAAGTTTATGTCAAAGGCAATATATTTTTTTCCATTAAAATCTCAGCATCTTGGACTTTTACCAAAAAAATTTTCCATCAGAGATTCCTAAAACAGCTGGGCAGAGGTATGAAGATGCAAATTTTCTTGTACAGTCAACCTAAGAAATTCAGTCATAGATTCAAATCCTCTCTTGCTCTCTATTTAAAACTCTAACAGTAATATTTTTTTTAAAGCACATGTTTTTGGTGCTGAGAAATCATGTATTTAGAGTTATGAAACAAGAATCCTCCATGGATTACATGACAATTATCTAACTTTTATTATATTATCTTTCATCCTAAATCAAACAGATATGACTTACTGGTAATTCTACTAAACATAATTCAATTCTAACTATTAAAATGATTGAAAATGCTCTCAAACAACTGATTTGCATGTTTCCTTATCATGTCATGGTCTAATAGGACAGCCCAGATTTTAGCCCCAAGTACAAATATCCCATAGAGCCTAACAGTTTTGTTTTTTTTTTTCCTGTAGGAGAGAGAATATATAGGAGTGGTTGGGACTGCAGAGTGAGGAGAATGAGGCATGTCAGTATTTTGGACCAGACTGCAAAGTCAAGATTTCCTGAAAGATAATATCTTGCTGTTAGATCCCTTTTAATTTCTCAGTTTCATCCCTTTGAACATATCATCCAACTTAAAATGGAATGATACCATATAAAGAAATGCAATTTCCCCAATAAATTATTTTTAAGCAATTAGGTAGTTTAGAAATTATACTTCCAGCTGTCTTCAAAAGTCAGTGGAAACAAAAGCCCACTTTATTTTCCAATACTGTATATAAACTCTTTGAAGTAGGCATAAATTTTAGTACATTAGGTTTTCAATGCCTAGGATGCAGTGGTATTTTTAGAAGAACTCAGTCATACACAGATTTCACTGGGATACAAAACAGACTGTCAGAGCACTGTTAGAAGGCTTATATAGAAACAATCATTCATCTGTTAAAATTCTGTTATACCAAACCCATCAGAATTTTTTTCCATCAGCTGTATGCTTTCTTTACACAAAAAGTACCGCACATTTACTATGTAAACATATTTCATTAAGCACATAATATATAAAGATGCAAATAGTCCTTTTGTGTATTAGGAGTAAACTTTATGGAATAGTGATTCGTATTAAA
>QUSF01000011.1:16128081-16251745 GCA_003676055.1 Chloebia gouldiae
TCTGTACAATGTATGTGTGAGGAAACCTTGAATTTCAGCTCTGATGAAGTCCGCTGCTACACCAACAGCTTTCATAACCCTGAACAAACTGTGTCCTACTGTAAGCCTGTCTGGGATGGCTCCTTGCACTGATACAGACCTGTTAGCTGAAGTCAATTGTTATCTTGGGCTGCACTTGAAATGATAAGGCACCCTGAGAACAGCTGCTGTAAAGCAGATTCCTAGTCTCTAAAGTTATTAGAATTATACTAAGTAAAAGGATTACCAGGATAACCACTGATTTTTCCAAGCTCACACTTGGTTTACAAATGAGCTAATAGGAATGAAATGTTCCTCTGCCTGCTCCCATTCTCAGTTTGTTCACCAAACATTTGTCAAGAAAATCATTCCATTGATTTGAAATATCAAAGATTGATGTATTGGAGGCTAAAATTTGCACAGAAAAGCTTGTTGCTTTTGTGCCAGCATACTGTGAAATTTTATTTTGTAAGAAGCAAGTTGGCTGCTTTGCTTGCAGCACTTACTTTCAATGCAGATGAGATGATGTCTCAAATAGGCTTGTCAGTTTTAAGGACACAATTTCTTCCTGAAACTGTTCCAAATTTTTCAGAATGGCTATGCAGGGCCTTCAAAGACATTTTCTATGCAATATGTTAATTTTCTTATCCTCTACACAAAAATATCTTCACAATAAAACTCCTAGTTTTGGCTTTAAAGTTGTTTGCTTGTATTACTTCACAAGAAAGCATTTTTAAATAGACACATGGGTATAGATAGCAGCATTTTCCATGGATAAGAAAATAAACATTCAGAAGTGGGAAAAAATATTGGACTGTTTTACTCAAGTCACATTTGAGGTAAATGCTAAACATGCATCAGGCTTCTGGGAACCTGTTGGAGTCTGGCTTGTTCAGTGCTGATGTATTCCTTTCCAAGCAGTAGAACCTATTAACATGAGCTCTGCCCTGCATCAACCATGCCTGCATGAATTCCAGTCACTTAGAAAAACAATTAGAGTTGTCTGTCTGTCTGCAATAGAGGTAAATGTACATTCAGTATATGCATATTCATTAGATCTCGTACAGAATGACATGAAAATCTCTTTATGGCCACTGTCTGGAAGTAAAGAAGTTGCATGACAGGGTTACTTCTTCAATCTCAAACACAAAACCTGCTTTTCAGCCCATTAAATGTAAGTACCCGTATAGCTCAGAAAAAGGCAGATATCTCAGAATGAAAGTTTCATGCTGGGCAGTCACCACGGCCCCCTCACAATTCAGAAGCTGACTGGAGGCTGCTGCTTGGTGCAACACTCAGTCAGGAGTCACTTCATTGAGCAGGAGTGCTGGAACTCTTTCCTGCTTCTCTTTATGCCCACAGGAAGAATTTTTTGCATCATATTCAGAGTCTCTTGTTCCTATTAATGCATATGCCTTTTCAAATTTATTTAGTGACTCCAAATCAATTTTATTTAATCTGAAGCAGCTGATGCCAAATGTGTTTTTGATTTAGTATCAACAGTGGCACTATCAAATACCTCTTTTGAACACAGCATTTAAACAAGCACATACAAGGGCAAAACCACTATTCAGATAGAATTCTGTTGTAAATCCACAACAGTACAGTGCACCATATGGCCCACCATAGCAGGATATGTTCTTCCTTGATGGTTTTCACCAATGATGAAAATAGATGTCTCCATATGGCACTAGGAACTCCAGAACACAAACATGGACTGTTTCTTTATTGAAGAGTTTATAACCCTGGAAAACTTGATTTCTTCATCTCTCTTGTAGACATGGGACATCCCACTTTAATCTAGTAGTTTTACAGAGCAGGATTTGAGGAAGCTGTTCTGGGACTGCAAAGACCTCATGTCTGCAGGTGTCAACTTCATGCTGCTGAGACACTTCTTGGAGTCAGGCTTGTACATCCAGCCTTGCAAAATCAGTTCACAGTAGGCACTTACAATTTGTGCCCTTTCCTATGTTAGGAGTTTTCTGTTATCTCAGAGATTATCTGTGTTCTGACACTTATAGATACCAAGATCAATAGTGGGGCAAATAAAGAAAATGCATTTAAGCTCAGAATGAGTTATACACAAATCAAAAACATTGGGGCTATAGGTTAAATCATCTAAACAGACTAAGTTTTGCTATCCTTGGAATGTACACCAGACATGCTGGGGAGGAGAGTACTCTAGCTGCAAATTCAGTTTTTTTTCAGAAAAAAACACTAAAATTTAATTGTGCAGAAATATTTGAGAATAAAAACTGAAGAGAGTTCAGAGAGTTCAATGTGTAAGCAGCTAAAATGTTTAATTGTTAAAACTGCCCTGTGTCATTTGAATGCTTCTTACCAAAGACATTACCTAGGCACAGCCACTCAGCAGGCAGTGAAGCTATTTTTTCTCCAGAAGGTTTCTTTGCACCAGAACTTTCCTTTGCAGTAGCAACTGTAAAAGAATCTGTCATACCTTAGCAATATAGGTAAAATTTTGAAACACCTTTGCATGTACAACAGACAGTAGGAAAATAATATAAATTATTGTATTGTACTCCTATTTTTGTTATGGATCAAGGGAAAGTCTTAGGCAAGCCCCACCTCACGTTCAGATTTTTGGCAGCAACTTAAATTCAGGTGATGTAAACCCAAAGTTCCCTGGCTAGCAAGTTTTTAAAAATGGCAAATCATGTTTTTTATAAAATTAGATTTATTGAATAGACAGAAGACAGACAACAGACCTTAAACATATTTAATTCTGACACAGGTTAAAACAAAGAACTACCTGTAGATTAACATAAAACATTGCACAACATAAAGGTACTTATATTATAACTAGCAAATAGTATAGATTAGGAGTCAATGTTACTTACCACTGCATTGATGATGGGATACACACAGAGTCTTTTAACTCAACCTCAGAAGTGAAATTTGCATCCCAGCTTCAGGGAAAAGCCCTACACATTTCCAGGGAATGTGCAGAATACTTCATCTTGTGAATTTGGTGTAGGTTTTATAATTTGTAATGTGAAGTGTCTGTCTGTCAGAAATTAAAGGCTTATCATTATTCAATCTTGTTGTCAAGGCAAGATGTTTATTGTCAGCTGGGAATGCCACCTCCCTGGTACCAGAGATAACTCACTACTGGACAGATGTCTGGGTAGTCTCCCCAATTAGAGGGGGAACGTGCCCTGAGCTATCACACCAGCTGGTAGGCAGAACAGATAACCTATTCTGTGGCAGAGGGGAATGTCCCACCACATCAGGTGACAAAGGAATCTCTTTATATTTTTAATTGATTAAACTCCTGAGGAAGTGGAAGGAAAAGATAAGGAAATTATGGAAGACCTGAACAGCTGGAGCCTTGGTCTGGTGGTACTCTGGTTTCCCCTCTGGTCTGTGCAGAAGCAGAAGATGGCCTCCTCGCTTTCACACTTCCAGTGGAAGCCTGGTGAATGCTCTGGAGCGCAGTAATGTGGCCTGAAGAAGCCCAGCACTGGGACTACTGGTTTGTCTGTGGCACAAGCAACCAACCTGAGGCCCAGGGGATGAGCTAAAGGGCTGGTTCAAGCCCTTGCTTTGTTAATCTCTGTTTCAAAGCATGCACATTCCTTTTAACTCTAGATGCTCATTCTAATATGATGACAAGGCTCCATTTGCAGGGACTCAGCATGAAGATTATTCAACAACCAAGTCCTACTGAACCCTACCTGCCATCCTTTTGCTCAAACCTTAAGAGCTGGTGTTGGAACCCTGGTGGCTGAGAATTTTAGACTTTCTGTGCTGACAGGCACTGACCCCCAGGAGAACACTGCAGTTGACCTGAGGCCATAGAGAAATCTTCCAAAATTGAATTATAGAACTGGAATTGTGGGTGTGTAGTTTGAACAGAAGTTTGTAATATCACATAGTGGCAAACTTAGAGGTTAAAGTTTTAGAATATAGTAATATATATAAATCAAGATGGAGGTTTTATGGTGGAGGCTAGTCCTTCTTCAGCTTATTCTTCATGGGTTTGGGTGTTATTGTGTAATTAGATAAAAAAGTCCGCTTTGTGGGCCACGATTGGTTGGGTATTGGGTTAAAAGTAAATAATTTAGGTGTAATTTCTTAATTTTTGGACAGTTTCTGGACAGTTTATCCTTAAAAGGCCTTATAGAGAGAGAGAGATGGCTCCATTTTTAGTTTGTTAGAGTGAGGTGCTGTAGAACTCATGGTTTGTGAGACTGTAATATAGATAAGAACTAATAAACATCTGAGTCCGAACAAGAAATACTATCTCGTGCATTTAATCCCGACCCTGGCAAAAAGAAATTGACTCCCACAAATTGGGGGACATTCTGCCAGGGCGGTCTGTGAATGCAGTGTCTCAGGGGACACACTGAGACACAGATCAGAGAATAACATTGACATTTATCCAGCTGCAGGCAGCAATCAGTTGAGTTGATTGTTTCTCTTAAACAAAAATAAAAGACTTCTGTGGTAAAACCACGAGTCCCCCTCAATTGTTTCTATGGGAACCAGCTTCAAATAAGTTCTGTAGCCAGCCATTTATTTAGACAAAAATATTTCATAACTGAGACTCAGAATTGCACATTATAAATGGTAAGCAGTTTTGAAGTGTAAAGAGAATTATTCTACAGAATCACAACCTGAGGTTTCAATTAAATAAAGCTATACTCTTTAGCTAGCTTAAAATTAGAGAGAAAATGTGGTTTGATCCTGCAGAAGTGTGGCCATTTACATACTTTTTCAGTGTATTAGAATTCAAAAACTTGGTGTTAGATGAGCTTTTAGATAACCCAGCATTAATAAATATGCATGAAAAATAACCAGTAGTAATTACCAAATTAAAACCAGACAGAAGCTGCTCAGTATTACCTAGAAGAGTGGGGAACAGAAAGCCTAGTACACAATTACTTCCTTTTGTATTCTTCTGTAACAAAAAGACCCTCTAAAACTAACCTTTATCTTTAAGTAACTCTAAATTCTTTGTTAGTAGGAAAAAAACTATGTGCCTCTCTAACAATTAAAGTGCACCCTTGAGCATAATAAAACACAAAAATATCTTGGATTATTTTCAACATCCTGAGACAGTTCTGAAAATAAAAGATTATATTTTTATGTTATTGTATATCACAACAAATAATCCAGATTGTATAATGCCACTTGGTGCTAATATTAATTAAATTTAATTGTCACTGTCACCAGTTTGATTATGAGTGAAATACTATTTTTAGGACCTGACAACTTACTAGAAAACTGTAATTAAGACTGGAGAGTTCTATCTTCCTTCCAGAATACAAATTTAAGCATAGTATAAGATCTGGAAAGAAAAGAAAACTGAAGAATATATATGTTCCCTTAACCTTGACCCTGCTAAGCTGTGAGTTGAAAGTAAGCATGACTTATCTGTAGGCAGTTCAGCTGTGTTCATGTGCTTCTGCCATGAAAATCTTTGGAGTTGTTTTTGATGAAAAGGCTGGTGCTGGCAAGGTCATGAACTAGAACCTGGTATAGTTTAACAGCACAGTTGTAAATCCCCTGCAAATTGTGCAAGTACACATAGGCAATACAGTAGTTTTGCTGAATATGATCACGGGAAAGTAGAAATTAATCTTAGTTACTTAAAGTGCATCTTGCTTCAGCAGGATCTCACCTCTCTATATTGGAAAGAAACCAGTCTTATGCTAGTTCAAACCATTTACAAAGTTAGGGTTTCCAGGAAACTAAAATTAAATCTGATGTTTGTACCTTGACATATTTTGTCAAGTTCAAATCTTCAACAGACTGTCTATTCTCTTGCCAATTTTTTCTGTGCTCAAATATTTTTAATAGATGTGGTGGGTGAAGAGACGATAATCATTGGTATAGGCTCAGACAGTAATATTTAATATTTACAAATTATTAAAGCAGTGCAGGTACACAAAATTGTCCACACAAGCAAGCATGAACAGATATAGCCTGAGTAAGAGTGAGCCACAATTTCTCCTTCACCCACTGCACAAATTTCTGACCACCCATTGTATGAGACCATGTATAATTAGGGTTAATCCCTCACCAGTACTAGTTGATATAAACTAATAAATTTGTGTTCCAGTTGACAAGCTTGTACAAACTTTGGGAGGTATTCAGCATACTAAGGGTTAAACAGAAAATCTCTACAATTTTTACCTGACTTTTCAACACATTCTAATTAAAAACAAGCACATTTTTTAATGTAGGTCAGGGAGACTGCACAGATAGCAATTTGAAAGAAATGAGGATTGAAATTGACAGGGTAAAGTTAGTGGTCTGAAATATAGTTAAGTTTTATTTGAGGAACTTAAACAGCAAACTGATGACTCTAGATCATGAATTGAATTAACATATATTCCAAGTATTAAGTTCTTACTTTTCTGTGGCTTAACTTTGAGGATGTTCTCACAATAGTTAAAATATCTGACACAAAGCATAAACCCAAAATTTTTAAGATGTTTCAACACCCAGCACTGTGCAACTAGACCTATATGCATTTGAAAAATTAATCATTCTTACCTCTTCCCACATATTTTACTGTTGCAAGTAAGGAATTCAGTGTCTGATCCTGACTTTCTGTGTTAATAAAGCTATTTAACTCTGCTCTAAATCTAATAAGCTTTAAGCACTTCATATTGCTTTCAAATCACCTCATAGTACATCTGAAATAAATTTTCTTGTCCAAAGGAATAAACATTCTAATGACTTCCACTGCTTTTACTTGATCAGAATTTAGTACCAGGTTGTTCAGTCATCACCAACCGAGGATTTCAATATTTGCTACTAAATAACAATATTAGCAGTTACTCTGATTAGTAGACTCAACAGCATCATTACTGCTGTGGCTGAGAAAGAGGAAAAAACTGTTTGGAGGTGTGGAGGGAGTTAGACAGTGACTGAGGGAACGATGCACGAGGAGAAAGCACTAACCCAGCAGGTACACAGGCCTTCTTAACTCTGCCTTTCATTGCGACTGTCTCTTGCAAAACTGACCATTCTGTGTTCCCTCCAAGACCTGTCCCCAGGAAGGAGCCACTGACGCCTGCAAGAGACAGGAATGTGAATTTTTCACTTCTGGGTCAGCCTGAGTGGAGCGCAGCTGGCAACATGGAAACAGAGGTACTGTACGGGACAAGGAGTGGGATACAGAAGGAAGCAAAATTAGCTGTAGTCCAGGTTGCCTGTTTGCTATCTGCCCCTTCACTATAGACCATGTGCTGATGGGGCAATATTTGAACTTTAATGAATAAGAATTTCCCAGTCTCTTGCTGGCCCTCAGAAGGAAGCAAAAGTAGCATGGCCATCTAAAATAAAAAGAAGCTGACCCTTTGAATTAACATCTTTTGATAAAAATCCAAAGAAGTTAGCAGAGACAAGTCTGCTTACTGGTTGTGTAAATTTTTTTGTAGCTTCAAATATTGAAAAAAAAAAAACCTCAAAATGGTTTAACAAAACATTTTCTTCTAGGCTTGCTAACACCAATATTAAAAATATCTATGTTCCCAAACTTTGGTGAAATTTAAACATACGTTTTCCCATTAATACAAACGGAAGTTCAAGCCTAGCAACACCTGACCATTTCCCACACAGAGAAGTCCCAGGTTCCCCTTTGCCTTGGCCAGAGTCTGAGGGGATCCCCTCTGCTGTGGGTTTGGTGGCTGGGCCCCAGGGCAGGTCAGAGCTGCCAGCCTGCTGCAGACATTAACCAGTACCCATCCAGAGGACAGAAACACAGGGTGGGTGGCTCTCCACCACAGCACTACGCCAGAATGCTGATACATTAAATGCAAGGACTGAAGATACACTTAATCCTCATGATTTGTATCTTATGTTTTATATAACAAACATAATATATAAACCTTCTAGTTCTGTGCTAAAAGCAAATGGAACAGTAAGGCTAAGCTTAATTTTTGTCTAGCATATCTACAATTACTAGGAACAAAGTATTTGATTCTCCAAGACTTCTTCTGAACACAATATTTTTGAAGGGAACATGTAGCTGGCTAATTTTTTTTTTCATTAAAAAAACACCCCTGCATGTAAACCCACACAAATGTATATATACAGAAAGGAAAATTCATTATATGTACATATTTTCTCAATTATTGACCTGAACTTGTCAGGTCAATAGTGCTTAGGACTTGTATTGTTTGGAAAATTATGATCCTTTTGTTATTTGCACTTTGTGATATTGAATTATGTGAACTCATTATTTTTAAGTGAATGTTGGCAAGGGTAATGGTGGCAGCTAAAAGATAAAACATTAAAGATCAGTAGGCATTTACACAAATGCCTAGTAATCACTCTCTTCAACAGGCAGTAATGAAATGACTTGATAATTACGATAAGAACTGGCCTGCTTTATGCCAAAGTACGATTTGTTTTAGTTATTCAGCCTGTATTTTTGTTTCTCAGCATTAGAGCTGCTGTTAATGAAACTTCGTATGTGCAGCTGTTGCATAGGAAGAGAGACTAGAAATTATGGAGTGAGAATAAAAAAGGCAAAATACAGTTCAAAATATAAACACACCAGAGGAGTTGATTAATTAATGGGGGAATGATTAATTAAATGGGTTGTTTTACTTGATTCTGAATGCATTTATGTTAATTAAAGATTAAAAGTACTATGAAAAAACACGGTTATAATATGCAATCTAAAGATTCATAATCTTGATAACTATAAGTATTTCTATGGTTTAAAATTTATCTAATAGACCAGTTTATAAGTACACACATAAACACACTCATTTACTCAGAGTCACTTTCTTTATTTCAAATGCTTCTGAGGGAAACTTACCCTAAGCATCAGGTGTTTTTCCCAATGTGGCCTGTTTTAGAAATGTCACTAAACAAACAATACTGGAGGCGAAAAGCAGGATTATTTTATCTTTTGAGAGTATACAAGGCGCCTCACTGTGCCCAAATATGATTTAGTACACCGAACTTTATATGGTCCAAATGCTGATATATAGATGCTGTATACTAAAATACACAACTTTGTGAAGAGTAACTCTGGTCAGTAAAGTCTGACAAGTCATATTACAAGTGCTCATTGACATGACATTTTGCCATTGTTTGCTTTGAATTTAAATATTGATATTGCATATAAGTTTCTGGGAAAACAAGTGTCCTTGTAAAGCATCCATAACCAGTCAAAACACCCTGAATTTGCTCATAGGTCAATCATTAATAATGGAGACATTATCTTAACAAGTAGATAATATTATATATTAATATCTAGATGAATTTACAGCTAAGGTCCATACGTGCTCTTAGCTTTAACTGCTGTATGGATAGAAAAGGTACTAATGCCTCACTTAAACAGAAACTAATCTGTTGCTGTGTGATGCCACTGGAGCAACAGTGTCCAAATAACCCACTGTATGTCCCATCCAGCACCACCTTTGCTTAGTAAGTCTGGCCAAAACACCTTCTTAAAGACTAAGCTGTACATAATCTGGGAAAAAAAAATCTCAACCCTTTTTGTGCTGAAATATGAATTTATCTGCTGTAATACTATCTTTTACTCAGGGAAAACTACACTATAAACACTGATGAAGAGAAGCTGAAATCCCTTTTCTGTTGAAATACTAGTGGGTGGCTGAAAAGAGATCACTGACACTGCAAACTGGAGTTGGGATTCTGGAGAAGGCCTGTGCTGGGAGCTAACATGGGAAGAATCATGGATTAGAATCCTCAAACAATTTAGGTTGGAGGAGACTCTTAAGACCATCTACTCCAGCCATAAACATAACACTGCCAGGTCCACAGTAAAATGGTGTTCCCAAGAGACAAGTAAGGTGACTTGCTACAGGGATGTCTCCAAGGTCAGGGAAGGTAGCAGAATAATGAAAGAAAGGAATTGAAGTAAGCAGTGCAAAAAGGCATTAAAAGATTTTATATCTTTTCCAAAAAGATAGAAAAGAAACAGTCTGAGGACAAGAGCAGGGACAGGACAAGAGAGGAATCCTAGGTCCCTGCAGTGAAACCTGAGAGGGAAGGGCTCACTTTTAAGTGGTAGAGAATAACCTACCACTGATTGCAGTTATGGTGGTAACTCAGCTGGCAGGCATCTACAGATAACAGATGGCTTACAATATGAGCATAAAATTTGCATAAAATTTCTAGCATTTTTCAGCTTTCTTTTTAAAAAAGAAACAGGAAGTGACACACAAAACATTGTTAAGGAGAACACAATATTGCAAATTCAAATGCTCAGAAAGGAAAATGAAAAAAGTGAGGATTTCAGTGCAATTTTACTTTGCCTCTTCTGTTTAAACATACGCTCCACATACACCTGATAACAAAATTCAGAGACTGATCCCCAACTTTCAAGATGGAGCAACTTTACTGGCCAAAGTTTTGTTCCTCTTGATAATTTATGGAACCTTCTTTTCCTTATTAAGGAATCTGGAAAGTCTAGAAATGCAAAGAAGACCTATGCTAACATAGATATTGTCTCTTGTCTCAATGCCTGTAAATATTCTACTTTCTACTACAGAGTACATATGAACATTGAGAAGTGTCTCTTTACTAAGTATTAATGAATTTATATTCCAGAGTAAAAACATTTTCTGGCTTTAATAAATGCCAAACCTTGTCAAAACTTCAAAGTTTTATTCATCAAAATAAGGGGAGATACATGTTTTGTTTTGTTTTGTTTCAACTTCAGTTTTTTATCTTGCCTATTCATATTTGCATTAAATTCAACATGAGTTTAGTGCAAGGCATTCACACAATTTAATTACAGTAATAATAATTTCAAATACAATACTAATTTCAGTGTATTTGTATGCAACTTACTCAAAAAGGGTTTGTCTCAAAGAAGAAAGACAAATTTCTAGGACTAGGACATTTGTGGTGTGAGCTTTAGAGAAATATATGCTTTTTACATGTCTACATGTAAAATAGAGCTGCATTCAGTTAATTAGAAATGCATCATGCTACACTTAGACTGTATTTTTTTAGAAGGAGGGGGTGAACAAATAGCATGGAGTAAAGGTTCACAAAGACAAAACAGTCAGCTGCAAACCAAATGTTTGATGTTGCAAGATTTAGAGGAACAAGAACACTGAGAAAAATAAAAAAGCAGACAAAATCCACAGTGAGTAAGGATAATAATATGAGTTGTCAGAAGTTATGTTCCTGTGAAGAAGAGCTGCTAAAGTGCCGAACAATCTGCCACTCCATCACAACTCCTTACCCATCCTCTGAGCTTTTTTACTTCATAAGCTGGTATCACCCCCTTACAAGCAGGAGTATGAAGAACAAGACAGAATGATGCACAATCAAATATTTCTGCTGATAAAGTTCTTCTTTTCTACTTTACCTTCAAAATAGGCTCAAAAATTGATCAAAAGATTAGTCTACTACCTGTCACCACTGTGATAGCAAGAACAAACTTAAAGCAGAGCATTAGAGTATTAGAGCAACATCTGAGAATTAATCATATTAGTATGAATAATTTAGAACTAGAAATTAATCTCTACCAGTGTTCGTGTTGTCTTTTAAAACTTTGGTTGAGTTTGCACCATCAAAAAAGTGTGATAAAAGTATCACCAGCTGTTCATTATTCATCTCTATCACAACAATAAAAATCAGTGTTTTTTAAAATGTTTTTATATAGAAAGAAAGCATGCATAGATAAGTAATAATCTCTTCTGTGCTAAAATAGTCAAATATACTAGTAATTACTTTTAGCAAACTGTGAGAGCCTGAAATCTTTACTGGCTCAAACATTGTTAAAATCACCAAAAGACTTTCCTCACTGTAGCAAACTGCAAAGAAAAACAGCTCATCTGCAAACACCAAAGGCCCCCTCAAAAATGCCTCCTGAACACAGTATAAGAAAAAGGTGACACTATTGTCAATTATCTCTGGTCTAAGGAGAAGTAAATAAGGCTGAGGGAGAAGAATGTATCCACAAGAAAGCCAAATCCAGCAAATGCATGAAAATCACCTGGAAATCATCTCTGACTGGGTCAGGCAGGGGGATGCCATAATGCACAGACCCATTTATTGAGGCCAGGTTTGTACATTCTTCCCCTCCCCCTGCCCCAAAATGAGTAGGAGGAGAGGTTTTGGGTGTATGATGGTGAACCTCTGGCAGTGAGGGGGTGAACACCCACCACCAGAGGCCACAAGCCAGACAAGCAGGAGACCCTGCTGAGAGTCCTCCCTTACCCAAACTGGCTCAGCTGTAAAACTCCCCCTGCCACTCCCCTGGGGAGTGGGCACTTCACAGGGACACTTGCATGAGAGGCATCTGTCATGTCCTAGGTGTCAGAAATGCCCCAGAGCCGTTCTTGAGGCCCTACACCAGAGGACTGCCCGTGATTCAAGGCTGCAGGAGATCCAGAGTCTGTTGCAAAACGCAGTGTAAAACTTCCCCCGCAGGGGAGTCACCACAGATACCTGAGTGTAACCCATTGAAATCGGTGCTTGGTAGCCCCCCACTACAGAAACGGCCAGAAGAAGAAGATCTATAAGATGCTGCCAGATCCAGAGGGGTATGATTATTTGTCTCTGTCTTTTTCTCTCCCCCAGCCCCCAGCTCCTCTCTATTCTATTTCTTTCTATCCTTTTCTCTCACTCACGTTTACCGTTAAATAAATACTTCCTATTAGCTTTGGCATATGGACTCAGTTGCATCTTAATTTGGGTAGAGGCATTTCTAATAATCAAATCATAGCACAAATGTATATGAATGTGATATTAAATCAACTATTTACTTAGGATATACAAATCAGCTTAGAGTTTTATTGCAGTTTTTATTTCCATTTATGGGTTACCACATAAATATCTAAAAAATTAATTTCTGCCAACATGAGATGAAGCTATATCTCACTAAATAAAATCAGTGTAAAATATTCCTCTGGATTCATTGCAGTCTCTCAGCACAGAGCAACAGAGATGCCTTCTATTTAACCAGATTAAAGAAAACTTATACTGCCATATCAACAATGTCAAGTGCATTATACATTTTGCTAGAGATGCTGTACTTGGAGATGTTGAAAAAAAATGGATTTACTACAGTAGCAAAGTGTATCAGGAAATACATTACATATGAATGTGTACAATATACTCTGTTTAGTCCTGCTAAGAATATGCTAATATGTGTCACCCAATAATCTATCACACTAACATGTTTTAAAATAAGTAAGTAATATTTTCTAATGTAATTTAAGGCAGGAGGATTTAGAGGGTTTGCAAAAAAGAACTTACAAGAGCTTTGCAATGAAAAGAAAAAAAAGCATTATGACCTAATGTTTGATAAATAGGACATCCCAGAGAGATAAAAATTGCTATGTTCCTGATTCACACCCCCTCAATAAGTATTTTGACTTCTAAGCCCAACTCACTATTAAATAATGGTTTGAAATACTTAAATGTTCAAGAAAAACAGACAGTAAATCCAGCTGATTGTAAAGGCTGGATCAGTTTGTCTGTCTCAATCAGCTTCCAAGCTGCATAGCTATCTGACAAGCAACAACTTTACCAGACTCAAAAGGAGAAAAATTTATTTCTTATCCTTTATGTCATGACCAATATTGTTGTGACCGGAGGCAAAGTAAAAAATTCCCTTAGCATTTAATAAAAATGCATCAGTATTGTGGGTGACAGGCATTTTATTACTTACAAGTCTGTGAACTATTGGGCTATGTAAACTAGTAAATTAATTTAGAATTTGATTTTTACATCATTTTAACTTAATGCTGAAGTGACTCATAAAAACTGGTTCTGTACTCTTCTAAGGCAGTGTGACTTCACTGTAACATGTGTTTCTACTAAATCACTGTGTGACACTTGCTCTTAGGAGTTAGCACTGATCAATACTTTTATCAGACCTTAGCCTATATATATATATGGGTATGTCTAATTTAGATTTTCCCAAGGAAATTAGGTTTTAGCGTACATACAGATCTGAATGCAGCTTTCAGGTTTACCTCTGGGTGCCTGGGAAAGGACATGTTATAATAAATCTTTCCATTGTAAAAGAGAAGTTAAGCTATTCCAACAGTGAAATGAAACTGTTGCAAGATGCTGGCCTTTCTCTCAAACCAGCTTACCAGCAAAATGAACTACTTAAGACAGTGAAGAAGATTGATGATGTAGCATTTCATCATTGTAGGTTCTCTGAATACTATGAGAAGTCTGTAAAGGTCTCACTTTTAATCTTGACTGTGACTTAGGAGCAATAAAGTTTAAATTATCTTGCAAGTTAAGATCCCGAGTCTTAGTCTTCCTCCTTCCACAAGAGTTTTAACAAACTCAGAAACCCACCTGGATCAGCAGAGAACATTAGTCTTCCACAAGTGACATAATGTGACTGTCTTTCTTGTAAGAGAAACAAGCTGAAATATCCTTTGGTTGTATAGATGTCTTCTGAAAATTTCCCCACTTTAGTGTTGAAGTTCCTATATACCCAAGGTTACAGAAATTCACATTAATTTAGTGCTTGCTTCATGAAATTCCCAAATGATTGATGGAGAAATTAAAAATAATTTCTCTAATATTCTGTGTTCTATACTGCCTTGTGGGTATCTAAGAACACAGGTCATAACTTACCCTAGCTGAGTTTGCAAATGTGCTGCAACTCTCAGGAATAAGCAGATTCTTGAAGGTTACTTTGTTGTTATCTGCCCCAGATCTTGCTATGCACCTTCTCTTTGAATGCCATGTCTGCAGTGCCATTTTGGATGGAGAGAGGTGACTAGATGAGGTTTTGAGCTCTGACTTGGCTCTTGTTTGACACTCACAGACTACAAGAACAGGAAGTAGTACATAGAGATTATATTCTACTGACACAGAAGCCAGATGGAAAAAACCATATGTGAAAACATATGATATTAAATCACTGAAACCCAGAGATCATAGAGGGCATTAAAATATCCAAAAGCTCTCTTAGCATTCAAAGCATTAATTTTAGCTTTCCTAAAGCAAACAAGACATTTAAGACATGTAGTACCTATTGTACCACGCGTACAACCATATTTTCCTCAGTGGTATAAAATGCTACAACACAGCTTTTTTGTGTCTTTAAAGAACCACGGAGCAGACCTGCATGTCTAATGATGCATTTCTTGCTTGAGTATCTCTGAGAAACAAAATAATTAGTGTAGGGATGTTTGTGGTCCTAATTTTACATTGCAAGATGAAATGCACAGGTATAAATAATAGAATGCCCTCATTTTGCATAACCTATTTAGAATTGCTATAACCACAAGTTGCTTGCAGTACAGCAATATCCTATGCTTCCAATGTGAACTGCTACATAATGCAGTCAGCATCACAGTGCTTTATGGAAATTCACTCACTGAAATGCAAATCTTGTCTTAAGCCAACTTCTTTGGATCTTGTATGTCACCTCATCTCCGGTGTGATTCCATAAAAACACAACACAATGACTTGTTTCACTCCTGCGGGAAGGATGCCACAAATACAGAGTGCAGTTTCACAGCTTTCTGCTTTGCTGTCCTCTAAATAGCTTTCTGAATCTGCCGACAATAAAATATTTCTAAATATTACTAGTAAGTTGATTTAATTTTATGTGCCAATTGAATAAAGTACCTATCTCAAATTAAATAAGTATTTATACACTGGTACAGCTCAAATAATACTTTAACAACTTAGTTATAATTGCAGAGAAAGGCACATCTATGCAGTATTCTGAATATGAAATATTAAATCATTTGGAATGTTCAGCTAGATCAAAACATGCTATTCTCTATATCAAAGTCAAGATTTAAATAAAGTTTGCAATGTTGTATGTCCTATTCATTACTACAAATAAAACAAAGATGTTAACTCAGAAGTTTAATCTGTACAAAAATCCATTTTATCCAAGGACTACATGAGAAGGCATAGTAAACTAGCGAAACAAAACAGGAAGGTAACTGAGTTATTTTCAATGCATTTTAAATACACACTTAAAAGAAAAGTTTGTGACATGTAACTTAATTCACTGTACTTGTTTGTCTAGAAAAAAATATGCTTTGTTTTTTGATTGTACATCCTTTTGGCACACATTTATATTTGACACAGAAGGAATTAGCATGACTACATAGAATATACCTCCAGAATGATACATAAATTACACAGAGGACTAACACACATTACTTGCATGATAGAAGAAAATTAGAGTGAAGGCAAATGTTGTGCCAGTTTCAATAAAGAAAAGGATTCTGCTGTAAGCTGTAGGGTGTTTGTGCCAGAGAATGTTTTAGCACCTTTGTTCAAAGAGATGAACTGCTTAGCTTTTAAAGCACACATTGCAGGACTGTGATAACCCAAAGGAGTTTGAGGGCAGTGCATCTGATCAAATTCTATGACTTGATAAATCAAAATTGCAGGCAATTTAATGGATTCTGTTTGTACAATTTTATGGTTATTGTTGCTGTGGAACAGGGATGGAAGTGCTCCACTCCAGAAGCCCTCTGTGAATGCCTCTCAGGGACTGCCATTAGCAGGAATGACCAAGCTACAGTTGCCTGGCTTTCAAAGTAGACACTTAAAGTGCACCACACAACTTTGCCCAGTGCTGCCTGTTTTTCTGCTGATTTAGGTGTGTGAAAAAAATCTAAAATAAAAATGTACTGTGTGTGAAAAAATTGAGATAGAATGACAAGATCTAATTCCCAGGTGCCAGTGACTGGTGGGTGACTTGACAAGGCATGAATATAACCAGAAGAAACATTCTGACTACATCCATTTTAGTTGTCTTTACCTTGCTCATCATTCTGTAGTAACTTATATTTCCTTCAAAAATCTTCCAGTGAAATGTAAGAACTTTGGATAAGGCTAGTTCCTTAATTTTTTTCTGCATCCAAGAGCTTTGTTTCTTCTGCACCTCACTTGTTGGCCAGAATTATTGGCTTGGTGTAGTGATTTTGGACCAACAGTTGATTCTTCTTAACAGGAAAAAAATTCAGTCCAACAGGGAGATTAATCAAAATGTCCAGACTGTGATATGCAGTGGCGATGTTCCTGCTCTGCTTCTGTTAGATACAAGTCCATAAACATCTTCACTGAAATCGTTACCAAAGGGTTAGCAGAACTATGGCTTTTGGTTAGGGGTGAGACAAAGAGAGTGGGAGGAATTACTTTTAGATATTCTCTGTGGACAGCAAAGATGAAGACAGGTATTCATGACAGCGGGATAAAAGCTTCTGTATCAACCAGTCACTGTTCCTTTCAGTCTTTCCATGTACAACACTGCCTGCTCTCACAGGAAATATCTCCAAGGGCATTTTAGCTTCAACACAGGATTAAGAGCACTGAATATGTATAACCCCCTAAAGGAAGCCTGCAGCAATCATGTCAGTCCTAGGGTTTGAGAAGTAGTAGCATTGATCTTACATTTAATTTTCTATTTGCCACAGTTGCTTGACAAACAGAGTTGTGGTTGTCTAGATGTCTATGTCTATGGAGAAAATATTTTTGTCCTTTATTTCTTCTTAGTATTCTCTTTTGGTATATTGAAAGTGATGGTGGTATAAAATGCAGTATTTCCTCTTGTGTTTAAATCCCTACATTGCTGTTCTTGTTGTGTCCTTACTACATGCTTTCTATCTAGCAATTTTTTGGTGAATAAAAGCTATTTCTGCAAAAGAATTTTGAAGAAAATCAAAACATTCATTAAACACTCAGAGTGGCTACATTTCAAGAATTAGGATAGCAAGTATTTCTTCAAAAGGTCATCAAAGTTCTTTAATACCCTAGTGTAGCAGGTGATTCTTTCTCATGACATAGGTTATCTTCAAAAGAAAGTGTTTTTCGGAACTTTGTGCTGAAAAGCAATTTTTCTGTGATGTTGCTTAATACATCAGAGGTATTTAATTTTTCACTCTTTCAGTTTACTCATTCATTACTGTTAATTGCATTGAATACACTAAGTCACAAGCTAAATACTAAGTTTAAATTTTAATAGTAAATATTAAATTTCCATAATTTTCACATTTTAGTTAAGAGAGTTATAAAGTAATTAACTGAATCAGAACACTGACAAACAAAATGCAAAATTAACTAGTCAGACCCAACTTACTCAAGTTGCTGAATAAGAACCTTCCTAAAATTGCTAGATTTTGGCAAATACAAGCTCTCAGTATTCTGTGTAATTTTCTGCGTTGGCCATTCTGCACTGAGCACAAAAATTCTCTGCTCCATGGCCCCACTGATGCTGCAGCTTTTAGCAGCTCCACATTTCTCTACACATCAGCTTTCACTCATGAGTAGCCCAACAAAACATTGAAGCAAAATGTGGTTCCTTTGTATCTTCATTGAACATTGCAAAGATTGAAATAATTTTCATTTGCCATTGTAAGCAAAAATTATATTTTTTTGCGGGAAAAATAAAGAAAAATATATATACCTGTTTCTCTTGCTTTTCTCCACCACTAAAAGAATTAATGTCCAATATTTCCCACAAGGCACTGGATTGGGTGTATTTAACTGTTTGTCAGGGAGGGAAAGTTTTTCCATGTCCACCCTTTTTGATAGCAGAGGGTAGCACAAAAGCAAAGAACTGAAGAACGTGCTGGAAACCTGTGTAAATTACTGTGCTGCATGTTCTAACAGCACAGCTAGCAAACGTTGATCAGATTTCTTACCAATTCTATAGGATTGTTGCTTTTCCCTCTCAGCTGTAATAATGGGGTATTCAGACTTGAAGCTGGAAAAAAATCAGTACATAGTTGTAATTTTCCGAATTACAACAAAAGCAGGTACTTATGCTTGTGAGACAATTTAAAAATATTATGGAATAAAAGATACAGTGATGTATATTTTTAGTTTCTTCACAACATTTTCAGATATGATTGTGAAAGACAGATGCCAATAATCTAATGATCTAATTCAATGATTCTAATGTATTATTAGAAGATAATAATTTTCCCTTTGCAAATTAGAAAACATCTGATTTAAATTTCATTATTCAGGATATTCTGCATGGTCAAAACATATAATTTCATGTATAAAGAAAAAATAGAAAAAAATCTTAAGCATTTTATTGAGGGGAAAAAAAGGAGGCATTTCTTTGATGATGGATACTTTGGAGGTGTGTTTTAATGGAAAGAGAATTAAAACACAGAACAGTCTATCAAATTTATGAATAATGTAGCTACTCAGTCCCCAGTTCTCAGCTAATGGAGTACATGAGGAGAGCAAGGTTTCCTTGGTGTCACGAATATATCCAGAATTTGTTATTAAGTGTAGATCCATTCACAGGTGGGACAGCAAGTTCACAGTGTTGCAGTAAGACAGGATTCACATTGAGAGGATTCACAGTGAGAGGAGAGAGAAGTAGCTACAGGAATCTAGAAGGGTAAGGCCAAGAAAAGTCAGAGTGACATGCAGATACTCAGAAAAATGAGCTGCTGTTTTGATGTGGAGAGATTTTACTATAGTGGCCATTCAGGATCCTTGTTTTTTCACTTTTTCAGTATCATCTGAGAGTACTTTAATAAACTGTATACTGCATTTCCCTAATGTGATGCATAAAGGTGTCTCTAATCTGTGTCTGTTTTAAGAAAGGAAGACTAAAACACAGTCAATTGCTCATTGTGCTTCCTAATTAAATAGTTTTTTCTGCCCCAAAGGTTTTTATGGGCCATTGCTAAGGGCAGACAAATTCTCTAAACAGGACAAGATCTTTCACCTACTGTCCCTACTCAACTGACCTGTTCTATTGTTCAAGCCCATTACACCTGGTTGACTGCTTCCATTAAGAAAGAAAATGGGATTTGGAATTGGCTTTTTCTCAAGTACTTCAAATTAACTGTTTTTTCCCCCCAGTTTTCAACTAGCTTCATAGGTAAGTATCTCCATATAATGAAAATTTTTGGTACTGTATGATTCTTGTAAAATTGACTTCTGATGCTGTTTCAGAATCTGAGAAAATATTTATTTTGACTGTTCAATTAGCTTAAAAGCCATCTGAACAAATAACTATCCTTTTGTAAAGGAAAACATTTTTTCTGGTTATTGTAACTAGTTTAACGGTAATTGCACTAGAAAGTACAAATTCAAGTAATTTTTTGTAGGATTCTAAGACCCTTACTTGTATTGTAATAAAAAGTCAAGCAGAAAAATAAATTAACATTACCAGTTCACTGCCTGGATCCACAGCTACGTATTGTTTACAAAGTTTTTCTGTACATATCAGAGAGTTCTGGAGGTTTTCTTGATTTTTCAGAAAAATTGCCATTTAGGACAAGCTTCATACTAAAAAGCATTCAATATGCTAATAGAATACACAGCTTGATAGCATAAAATGATTTTTAAAAAACAGTTTGAGATTTTAAAGTGTAGAATACCTAAGGGGTAGTATCCAAAATTTTCATGGATCCTTAATTCAAAGATGGATTTTTGTAGTAGAAGAATCTCTTTTAGCAATATGAGACACACTTTCTGGTGTTTATACTTTGTAGTACTTTTCAGTTGCCTACTGCGTTATCTAAATCCAGAAAACTCCTGAACAGTTCTTCTTGGCACTGTTTCCTTATACAACAGCAGACAACATCCTGAGCTATGTTCTATCATGAACACATTAAAAATGGAGGCATAGACACCCCACACTTTGCATCACAGTCCTCTCTTCTTTTGGATTGTTGTGCTTGACAACACCCTGATGTTTCTGAATCTCTTTGTAATGTTGAAGCAGGAAACCGTCATTAAACTGTGACCAATTAAATTCCCATGGAGGAAAAAGTAGCACCTTAGGATGAAAGAGATGATAAAACTCTCTGAACTCCTTCCAAATTGTCTAAGGCCATGAATATATATATTGGAAAGGGTGTGTCCTCCTTATTTTATATTCATCTTTTACTCAGAAGACAGACTTCACAGGAATAAACAAAATTAAGTCATATATTTGAAAGCAACTTCAAAGGAGTTCAGCATCTAATTCTATTGATGGCTCTTTTGAAGATGAAGACCTTCACCTCTTGAATAATCTACATCTTTTAGAATACACTATTATTGCACAGATACTGAAAGCTCATAATTAAAAAGTTTTTCAGTTGAATGGCTGGAATTATTCTTCATTCCCAAACTTTGGGATTATTCAGAACACTGTGAAAAGAGCCTCTCTGATTTAGCATACTGTTTTATAACTAGTGCCAGAAAACAAAGTGTTTCACTTTTTCAATGTAAGAAACTAAAATTTCTAAAGGACAGAAAGCACAGAAACATGGTTAGTAGGTGTGAAGCTAAAAGATACTAGTAAAAATTCAGATTTCATACCTAATTAAAAAGGAGAAAAGCTTGGTCTATTTTGACTTAGTTTCTAAACACAGATATATATCCCAGGAAGAGCTAAAATAAATAAAGCAGCTGAACATATTAAGGGAGGTCTGAGAGTGCTCATGGTTTTATTTTCAGGAGAAATTTTCTCACTCTGGAGAGCAATGTTTATATTTATCTCCAGCTATGTTCTTCTCACTGACTTTTTTTTTCTTTTCCCATCTTGTGTCCCCAGACATAATGTTACTGTACCAATATATTGAGCTTTGAGGGTCTGAAGGTCCATTACATATGTTTTTACGATGATTCCAGCCATACCTGTATCAAAATATTGGTTAGGAGCTGAAGGAGTGCCTGAAATACAAGCAGTTCAGATTCCCCTATTTCTTTTTGGGTGTTCTCCAGAAACTAAGGAATGTTATGAATTCGTATACTACTTGAAAGAAGCCCTGTGAAACATACACTATTTTCACATTCTTTGGGCATAAGTGCTAGGAAGGGTCCCTCTGATATTCTGTGGCACTAGGCCAGGAGGGTACAGTGATAATGTCTCAAGGTTTTCAGTGTGATAATGTCTCAAGGTTTTCAGAAACCCAACAAGATTCTCAGGATCTGCAAGCAGGTTTCTTCTGTCAATTATCCCTGCACTCAGGCTTCTGTCAAAATGTACAGTTACGCCCTGCATTTTGACACTAGATCTGATGAGAGTGATCACTAAAGTCTCTTCTGCAGTGCATGTCATGCCCTCTAGGTGTAAAAGGTGTAAAAACTCAGGACATTGGTGAATCTCTCTGTATCACCAGAAATTTGCTAGCCTCTGCTTCTTAGAAATGGGCAAGTCACCTGTGCAGCAGATTGCTTCTGCAAAGTGTCTTTCTCTCTCTTAGTTAAGTCTTTCTACAGAACATGAAGATCAAATTTCCATCAGCAACCTGATGTGTCTTGCCTGTGTTTCTTTCTCCCTGACTAAGATTTTTATCAACTTCAAATGCTCCATAGTTTTGGCATCTTAACAACATTGATATTTATTTTTCTGTGCATCACATACTGCAAGCCTTCTTCCAATCAGATTCTCACTCTTCATATTGCTATCTTCTGTGTTCTGCTAAACCCAAAGTATTCCAGTTTGCAACAATAAACTAGGACAAGCACAGTATTCTGAAAAGGCTATGTCTGTGTATTGGGATTTCAGTGCCAAACCAGTGCCTGGCAGACTCCAGGGCTGTTCCTGCTTGCTG
Organism: Chloebia gouldiae; assembly: GCA_003676055.1. Lineage (NCBI taxonomy): Eukaryota > Metazoa > Chordata > Aves > Passeriformes > Passeridae > Chloebia > Chloebia gouldiae. The sequence goes on from QUSF01000011.1 coordinate 16,150,581, forward strand.
CCTCTCTCGGTGTGCCAGTGGGGAAACTGGGAATTCTTGCATCATTGCACATTATATCAAAAGAAGAAATAATCCTCTCTTCCCATAATCTGTCCATCCTGACCTTGCCTAACCTAATCTATGGCAGTTACCTGTTTTGTCAAGCAGCAGGTGATCACTTTCTAGGACATCAACCTGAACCACTATTACTGCCAAGATTTTTTCAGTAAGCCAGAAAAAAATGCCAGATATTCTTACTGTACCATGTGCAGAAAAGACAATGTGGCCATGTTTGTTCTTCAGTTGGGTGATTTACAGTCTAAAATGTAGATGGACAATAATATAACAAAACAATATTTTAGAATATTTTAGGTTACATGGAAAAGCACTTCTTAACACAGAAACTCACAGCCCATTCAAAAAGGAGGGGCTTCTTTTCTGGTTCCTTCATTCTTTTTCTGCTCTAAAATAAAAATACTTCACCTAAAATCTACATAATGCTCCAGATTTTCACAGGAATTGCAGAAACCACAAGGTAATTAAAAATCTGGTGTTTACAGCAGATAATTTCCATTAGTTTTCCAGTGCCAAAATGGTTTCAGTATTATTATCAGTTGTCACTTTAACTTATGTCATTAACCCCTTTGATTTGTTTAAGGATTTTACTGGCCTATCTGATTGCAACTATTCATCAAAAATGTGAGAAAAGACTTTGAATGATAATTATGTCTGAAATTAATTTTTCTCATTTACTTAAGTGATACTAAAAAATATTCAAAATAACCTCACTTCAGAAAAAGTTAACTTTTTTGTGCAAGCTCATTTTTTTCCTATTATTTCTTATATCCTCAGAAATTATCCATAATATCTTCTGACATAAGTTACAGACACCCATGCAAAATTAAATTGACAATTTTAATGGGATTTAATAATTATGGAACATCTTTGGAATATTACTTGGTAAACACAAATATGCTAAACCAAAGGTCTGTGTGGATTTACTCAAAGCTCCCCATTAATATAGAGACCAAAATAATAATTGAACTGAGAACCTGATTATTAGGCTGCAGTACACATAGTATGTGTTTGAAATACCAATCAGCTACTGCAATTTATTATGTACAAATATTGGAAGCTTACTGCCTGTATTTAAAATTTTATTATGTTTTAAGAGTCATTTAAATATCACCAAATTATAATTTCTCCCAGCATGGCATTTTTGAGATGCTTCTAAAGGGGGTATTTACATTCTTTTCAATCCATTAAAGCACTAAAGTATTTCCTGAGATAGGAATTATAGGGAAATTTTTGTTACCAAATGTTTCTGTCTACAAATATAATTAGCCAAGATGCAAAGAGGTTTAGGTCCTGTCCTTGCACTGTGATCTGTTAACAGGGATATTTGGATCATCCCAAAGTTCTCCAGAATTCACAACAATGGGTTACAATGAAAGACATGAATTTTGCTTTGTCAGTCACAATGTGTATGTTTTATATAAGAACTGCAGAATGTAAAGTCTGAAGGCTAACCAACTTATGGGTTAGATTTGGGGCCATTTTGTACATCTGGAAAAATTTATTGGGAAAATTTTATCCTCTTTTCTTGTCTTTCTCTTGTCTCTCTCTTACCCATTCTGCCAAATTAAGAGAGGTCTGAAAATGCTACAAAAGAAAAGAAAGTTTACAAGAGGTCAGTAAAGATATTTCCCACTTCTCCCTTCCCTCTTATTTGTTTTTTCAGCATTAAGGATATTTAATAATTTTTCAACAATAAAAAAAGGACTTATGTACATATATTTTTACATTTTTAATCTTCAGCTGTTTCTGAAAGTCTTCACTCTAGAAGATTAGCCTAAAACAATTTTTCTGCATGCCATTCATTTTAAAATATTGTTATTATCTAAGAAGATAACTTTGACAAGATATTTTTTAAGGACTACTATCTGATGATAGAATTTTTCCTGATTTTCTCCTGATAAGGGTGCGCAGTCCAGCAATAGATTATATTCTGCAGCACACATGCTCAGGTGTGGGTATTGGGCCAGAGCCTGGAAAACTGGGAGCTGCACCACTGGGAGTGCTAAAGGGGAAAAATGAGGATCAACTCTAGTAGTCGAGTCCTCACCGGGAAAAGTCCTCATCTGTGTCAGGCAAGTGCTTGGGATTGCACCCCATGACAACAACACCAAGTTGATTTTCTCAAACGAATTAGAATCTGGTCTCCAAATCCTCACATTATAGTTTGATATTGTAGCAATTTTTGTTTCTCAGTTCAGTTATTCTGATACAAACAGAGAGTAAAGCATTACCTGAGCTGTTGACTGTCCTGCTGCCCATCTGGGCAACGTAAGGTTGTAAGGGCTTCTGAACAAGCTAGCAGAGTGTTCTCCTCTCCTATCTGTAGAACAATATTAAAAGGAAAGGACAGGGAGAAGAAGTGAGTTAAATTAACAGAAAAAGTTTTAAAAGAGCTGCCCTGACTGACTACCTTCTCCCTTCCCACAGCATAAAATAATTTTTGTTAAGTTTTAAATATTAGTTTTAGCAATACTGGAGAAACCTGAATATTAGATGGGAAAACCCATTGTATGTATACTTTTAGTTTTGGTCAGACATTCCAGATCTCCATTAAGATGAAAAATTGCACAGAACTGAAATTCTCTACTGTAGAAGGGGTGTATAAAAATAACAGACTCTGGAAAACTAGACCTAAAGAGACTTATAAGAGTCAATATAATCTATTTCTAACAGGAGGTTTGTGGTGACACATACTAAAAAAAAATTGCTTAGAAAATCAGAGGACAATTTAGCTTTTTTAAAAGCAACATTGCTATCTATTCCTGAAAATCCTCTCTTTAGGCAATAGTATCTCAATCAGATATTGACTTGAAAACCTCTTCAAATAGTGTTTTTTTTTTTTTTTTTGCTTGAGCTTGATTTCTAAATAGGCTGATTCTCTTTTGAGAAATTTGTATGTATTAGAGCTAAGATATTTGTCCTCTGGAAAAAATGATTGGTATGTATCTTTTATTCCTCAAAATTCAACACTTCTTCTGGGGTAAAAAAAGACACAAGAAATTTGTTTATAAATCCATTTCTAGCTGACTACTACCTTCATCCTTTTTATCCATGTTGTAAGTGGCTTACTGTCACCATCCAGGCAATGTTTTAACTTGCTGCCTTAGTTATAATATGAGCTAGTCTTTGAACCATCCTTTCCTTTCATGTCTCAGATGGTGTGGCAGAGCCCAAAGAAGGTTTTATCTGTGTTTCTGAAAGTTAAAAGTGGACTTGCCTTGCTGGCTAACTCTCTGAAATTCATGCTGGCATGTGCATGCCAAATCTCCATCTCCTTAAGGCCAGCAAGCAAAGTGCTAGGAATAGAGAAGAGCAACTTCTGGATCCAGGAAGATGTCTGATCATTTCAGACTCCACATGAAATAATCCACTTGACTCTACTGAAATGACAGAGCAGAAGCAGACAAGCAGCTCGAGCAGAGTGACAGGTACGACAGCTCCTCCCTTCGCTCTGTGGCTACACCAGGCAGGGAAGGCATTCAGAACAAGTGTGCTGTTGCCCCTCTGCATCCACCTTGATGGAGACAACAAATGGGAATGGGGATCTGAGGATAACCTCAGCACTGCAGGAGACAGGAGAGGGCCTGAGAGGGCAGGACTGTTGCAAAGGAGGAATAGATGAGGTAGTGGTTGTGGTGAGGGGCTGGCTTGGGAGTGCAGCAGTACCAAAATTTCTGTGTGTTCTTACTTGAGATGATTGTCCAAACAAAATATTGTTTCCCATATCTGGCAGGTATTAGGTGGATATAACAAAGTTAGTTAAAAACACTTAAATAGCGATCAGTAATGTGGGTGATGACAGAGATTTTCTGAGTACTGAAGTTGACAATACTAAGCTACTTAAATTGGCATCAAGAATAATGGGACTTTTGAAGATCTCTCTGTATAGAGATGGATTACTGTACCCAGAGGAAACCAGGCTGGACCAAAACTACATATTACATACCTAAATAATTAGATAAACTTGCATACTTGAATAATCTGTACATAGGTCTTTGTATGATGAAGGTCATAGCTGAAAAATATATTGATATAAGTTCTAAACATTTGTATACACAGTAAGCAAGAGCAAATGCCAAAGAGCAATTAGAAAATGAAAATACTCTAACAAAATATGGATTCCATAATATTTCAATATATATTTCTCATTAAGAACAGTGTTCCTACACTCAATCTTTTATTTGTATATGAAGGCTAGAAACTTTTTCCACTGAAAGCTATGAGTCATGTTGAACAGCACAACAGAGGGACCTGAGGTTTCAAGTGAGATTCAGTCTTCACAAGGCACAGGATAATACCAAGAAGTTAAGATAGTTCAAAATGGCTCAGACTTTATTACACAAACATGTAACAAGCATGACATTTTATTAGCATTTCTGTCTTGCTTTTCAACTTTAGGCCTTTTCTTTCTGTATAAAATTTCAAGATATTTTAATATTTTCCAATACATATTTTATTCTACTGCATTAACAACACAGCTCAGGTTGTGATTCTGCCAATATCCTGTCATGTTCAGACAGCAATTCAAAAATAACACTAACTGCCCTTAACCTGAGTTGTCTTTTTTAATGATTCTTGGTCAGACAAATGGCAGGAACAGCTCTTGAAACCTGTCCTGTGATAAAGCTCATGCAGCTTTAACAAAATATTAAATTTAAGCCATACAAATATCCATTTAAGAATTGGGAATGTTCCATCTTCCTCAACATTTATGAAGTATGAATCACCCTGACATTCAAGTACATTTCATTATGTCTGGAAGGATTTTGCTTGAATTCCCGTGAGATTTGGCAAAGTGCTAGCATATTTAGAACTCCTTGATATGGTGAATATTTATTATGATATTAATTATGGTACATTTCTCTTGAGGATGTATTCCCATATATTTTTCTTCAAATAATACATGGCCCTTCAGATACAATAGCTCAGTTGGTTAGAGCATGGTGGCATTAATGCCATAGTGGTGGGTTTGAGCCATGTACATGCCACTCACTTCAGAACCGGACTTGATGATCCTTGTGGATCCCTTCCAACTCAGAAAATTCTGCGATTCTGTAATTAAATCAGAAGAGAAGTTTACTAGTCCTTGTACAACAAATCACATTAAAAAGCAACAATTGAAATAACTTCTTGTATTTCTGGGTTAAGATCTGATTTTAAATAATGCATTTTCCAAGAAGTTAGTATTCTTGTTGAAAGAGTTGTAAAGAGTTTCTCAACACTAATTGCACAGGGAAAGAAATGTCTGGAGAGGCACTGTTGCTTCTCACTTTGACTGTCATATGATCTCTGACTTCTATTATCAAACACATATAAGGAAAGCTGGGAATGTACTTTACTAGTTGCAAACTTCTTATACTGTTATTCGTGGAGTTTCCAGTATCCCCCTATTCATTAGCATCCTAGATATTTTTAATGTAAAAGAAAAAAAATATTGTAAGATGGAGACTACTTAGAAAAATTAGGAAAACCTGAAAGGAACTGACTAAGGAATTCAATCTTTTTTTAAAAAGTGATTTTTGCAGGTGCCCCACCTCTAGTGGAATAAAGCTTTGATGTTAATAAATGCAAATAGCTTAGCAGGTGTTTGAGTTTGTCTTTTAAACTCCATCACTGATGAGGATTTATTTTGTTCTTAATGACATATTTATATGCTTTCAGAGGCAAAAAGTATTTGAAAATACACCTGCTGATGCTGGTGCCACTTTGAGCTGATTTGATTGCTGTGTACGTGGGTTAGCTTTGATAGTACATTACATAGCTCCACCTCACTTTCACAGGCTTAATAGGACTCTCACTGCTTTTGTTGGAGTCCATGAAATGCACCAGTAATCCACAGTTCTTGAAACAAGAGCCTTTCCATCAGTTTCTGTACGCTTTGAATTAGGTTCGAAGAGTGGCATTTGCTATCCAGAGGCAGCAGCAAAAGTTTGCATACTAGGTAGGATTTGCCACACTATCTGCACAAGGTCAATTCTGCAAGACAAAGAAGCAGAAGCACTAATGAGAACTCCTCATTGTCCCTACACAGATGGGACAGTGATACAAGTCACAAAGGTTTAATTTTGATTGAAGTGTTACTCATTGTATGAGAGCTACAGAAATGGAAAATGTTGCTTAGGATAATTGCTTATCATATTGTTACAAGCTGTTTGAACTGTTTTAATTACAGTTTTCTGACATTAGTATTCCCTGTTGGGTAACCCATGGTAAATATCTAGAAACATGGAATACACTGAGGGAATATTTACTATGGAATGTGTATAAGGAAGGCAGCACAGGCACTGAACAACTGAACCAGAAATCCTACAAATGGGCAGAAACTGACGGCACTGAGGGAAATGAAGGAGGTGAGAAAAGCCAGGGTAGAAATGCTACAAAGGGGAAAGGACTCTTTAAAGTATTCCCAAAAGAAATGAAAATGCAGGTAAAGAGATCCTCTTTAAATTTTTCATTAGGAATCCCTGCATCTTTCAAGCCACATCTGTCACTTGGTCTAAGAGGAAAACCAAGAGTCTCTCAGAGTGAGAATTTACTCAAAAGAGAAGTTTTGGCACTATGTATGAAAAGTTATATGCTACTTCCTTGTACTGGGAACCTTAGTCAAAATATGATACTTAAGATAAGGGTTCTTCAGAAGTTTTGTTCCTTTAGGGACAGAAATTCTTAGAAGCTGATCAGAACTATTTTTTTGTTATCATGGTTGTAAAAATCCTTATAGTTTATTTATTATTTATTGGACTATATGTCTTCATCCTTATTTTGTTCTGAGTTCTAATTAATAAAGCATGTTGCCTGACAATGGGCATCAAAACTCAAGGGCAGATCCTGGAATAAAAAAGCTATATGTGTAACCGTCTGTCAAGATATCATTTCACCATAACCCATATGATGGGAAGCATGAAAAGTCTAGAAATCTTTGTTTGCATTGTTTATACTGCTATATTGGACAACTGATTTCCTAAAGTATGTAATGTACATGAAATAACACTTTCTGTTTAATTTTCCTACTTACTGAATTTTTTTCTGCAAAAATTATGGTTTTTTATTCATGAATATTTTTTTTTAAATATGAGCTCTTTTCTGAATTCTCTCATAGAACTGCAATGTCCCTGCAATATAGAACACAGTAATTGGATACTTTTATTAGAATACCGAATACAGACCTATTATTTTTGTTATACAACCTAGCTAGTTGCAGTGGAGACAATGACGACAACACTGAGACTGATTATCAAGTTACAGCTCAGAGGTGATTCCTAACAAAGATATTTGGAGATGTAAAAAGAACATCTTGAGCTGCAGAAAAGAGGGGAAGCAGTAGGGAAGAGAAGGATTGAGAAGGTATCTGGAGATTAGATGCACAGTTCTTCTGGTCAATAAATAGTCTTCATATTGTATGGAATAAAAACCATGTCATACATCCCTGTGAAACTGCTCTGCCTTCCTACACTGTCTCTTGCACCTTTCTCTGCAGAAGCTGATGCTATTCATGTGCTCTCAGGAGTCAATGCACTGCATTGGCCAAGACAGCACAGCATCTCCCTTCTCTGCTTAGAAGAGTTTCAAGTTTGTCTTCCCACTAAATATTTTTCTAGGATACCAAACATGGGTAATGAATTTCACTTGAAATGAAGGTCATCCAATTTCTTTCCAGTTTATCCCTTTATTTGTTCTGATTTTTACAAAAGAAAGTCATGGGACAATACCTATTGATCTGTGTCGGTGTTCTTGGTAACTGGAATGAGACAGCTGGTTACTCACAGCTGCTGTAGCCCACTCTGATGACAGGCTCTGTTTTTTCCCTAGAGCGTATGCATGCAAAATATTCTTTATTGCTAGATTAATTTTACATTAAATTTACAGCTTCAGCCCCCATGAAGACAGTGAGCTTAATAATTTAGCGACACACTCAGAATACATCTGATGAAAATACGCCAAAGGAGAGATCTTTAACTCAATATCTTGTTAACCTGGAATGGTAAAGATTAAGATATTTAGTATGTCATTACCATTGTGGAACCCTGCCATGCCTTCTCAGCCTCTTGACCCCATCCTTTTCAGTCTGTTTCTATGCACCTTACCCAAACAGACATGTATAGCTATCTTCAGCAAGAAACTCTCGACCGACCAGAAAGGGCCTGTATCTTTATATGAGAAACTTCATGAAACTTTTAACGTTTTGAAACTGTTATTCAAACCATCACACAACTAGATTGTCCCTGACCCACTTATTCTGTGCCTAATAGCATTTTCCCAAACAATGCCGAAGTCACAGTTTAGGAATTAGGAGGAACTACAGGAATTTGCATGGAATTGTTCCCCTCTAGCAGAAAAGAGGATTTAGAAATGTGGACATGGGCTCTCTGTGGCATATGGCCAGGGCCAAAGTTTGGTTTCAGATATACATTAATTCACAGATATTGTTACACCCAAAGAGAATATGTTATGTTTTTCTGAATACGGATAAGGGGAAGGGCTGTTTCTATGGCAGACTCACACTCCTGCTGATGTGTTTTTCTGAGGTCTACCAAATAATTTCTCTTTTTTGTACTTCCCTTCTTACCTTGTTGCTCAGCATTGACCTCTGTGCCACTGTGACACATTCTCTTTATTCCTCTTACCTCTACTGTCCTATTCAAATTTTTCCATATATTTTTCAAACCTTTATTTCAAAGTACCATGTTTTTCAAAAAATCAGCCCTGATTTTTCTTGCCCATTTCTATCTTTTACCCATTTTTCACTCTTCCACTCTTTCTAAGCTCCTTTAGTATACTGCAAAATACAACAATTTACTCCCTTTCATCTGCTTTGGATGTCATCCAATCTGATTTTCTGTGTTTTCACACTGACACAATTCTTACTAGTCTTGCTAATGACAAATACATTTCCAAAAACCTGCCACTTCTTTGTCTTCATCGTCTTCAAAGAACAATCCTTATAATCTCCATCATTATGGCCAAACATTTAATTCAGGCACTCATGCATGCTGCCTTGATTAGTAAAGGATTCTCCAAAATGCAGTCATTGCCCTCATCAGTCCACATAAATCACTGTTTTGGATTTCATCTTCATTGTCTGAATCTTTGAATGATAACTCCTCTCATCAGCTATGTTCACTGGCTTCCTGTCCAAAATCTTTTTGACCTTGAGAATATTCTCAGACTCAAGGGGCTTTTTGTGTCTTCTTCAGACAGCCACCCTTTGTCTGTCTTACATGTCTGCTTCCTCCTGTTGTGTCTCTCTATTCCTTGTCTCATCAGCTTCCTCTATAAATTATGAGTGTTTTGATTTTATTGACAAATTCATTATCTCTCCCACACAAACTGCATTCTAAAGACTTGCTTGTGCCTGTAGCAAATTAAGATTAATATTTTCTTTTCTCCCTGCCTTCAGTGTTTTTGTCTTTTCTAATCTTAAACAAATTGTAATTACAGATTTTTATGCATAAATTTACTGAGTGCTATGCAGAGAGGTTCGGCATTGATCACCACACCACTATTTTTCACCACCACTGGCAAAATGCCACTCTGATATCCAAATTAAAGTACTCACAATTTTCTTAAGTAGTCAAGGAATTTCTGAGATATCGTTTAATTTAAATGGCAACAATGTATCTATTTTCAGTATAGTACTTGGAAATTACATGCATAAAGCAGGTCTCTCTAATACCTCATGAGTAAGCAAGCTGTGATCAGTAAATGACTAAGCAAGCTATGAAGTGAATAAGCAAAATAAGCATCAATACTATGTTGAATAAGTGAACTCCATCTTCCTTACAGAGCCTATTTTTACCTTCTTGGTTTTTTGTTTCCATGCCAGTGGTAAAAAATCTGCTTTGCATAGAAGCTGAAGTAATACTGGAGATTACATGTAAAAAGCCTGTAACATTTCCAGCTGAAATTGGTAAGTTGTCTGAACAGGAAACTAGTGATTTTTCTTTTTTGATAATGTGAATACATATCAACAATCTTTAATTTTAATAGATCTCAGAAAGTTTTATGTGGGACTATGCAGGCATGGTTGTACGAAATAGCTCTTTACTATTGATGTGGCATAAGGACCTTTTCTCCTTAGGCTGCAAGGAGGCACTGAAAAGCATACAGACCTTTTAAAATAAGTCCAAATGCCATTATGTTTATGATCTACACTTAATTTCAATCTGAAATAATCAGCAAGGAAAAAGATAAATATTGCTTTAGAAGGACAACAAAGCAATGAGGGGTCTAGAGAGCAAGTCCTGTGAGGAGCAGATGAGGGAGCTGGGGTTGTGTATCGATCCAGAGAAAAGAAGGCTCAGGAATGACCTTATCACTCTCTCCCACTGCCTGAAAGGAGGCTGTAGCCAGGTGAAGGTCTGTGTCTTCTCCCAGGAAATGTATGACAGGATGAGAGAAAATGGCCTCAAGCTGCATCAGGTGTTCAGGTTGAACATCAGAAAGATTATCTTCACTGAAAGAGTTGTTAAACACTGGAGTTATTAAACACTGGAGTGGCCAAGGTGGTGTATTTTTGGTTTTTTTTTTTCCTTTTTTCTGCTTTCACTCTTCTATTTCCTCTCTCTTTCCAGCTGCTGAATGTTTAAAGAAGCCAAGATCCCTGTGGATAGAAAGCAATAGGTTTTTTTCTCTATCCACAAATTGTTTTCACAGGTTAAGAGCAAAGGATATTAATAGACAAAACTAGGATTTAAGCAAGTTTAGATACTTGGATTAGTGACCAAGCCAAGGTTTACACTACCAGAACAATTTATCTTAGGCTGCAATCACATGCAACATCCAGATTTTCTGTGAAACCAGCCTAAAAATACTCATTGACTATTTCACAAGACCATGAGACAGCCTTCTTTCCTACTCCTCAGGCAATCTTGTAAATACCATAATTTTCTGGATAGCAAGGCAGGATATGAGATCAATTCTGAATTAAAATACAGTCTTGGGATCTTTATAAGGGAGTCTGCCTTTATTTCAGTCTTGGTGGGATAGCCCTCCCACTGAAGATACTTCTAAAGTCAAAGAGCTTTACTAAACTAGGAAATGGACTGCACAGCCTTCTTGAAACCCTGGTAGAGATCAACTTTGCCTAAGCCATTTATTTTGTCTGAACACTCTCCAGTATCCTAAGCAAGCCATTTCTGAATTTAACTAGCCTTGTAGTCAGAAATATTGTGGTGGGATTTACCTTGTTCATTTTTTCTCTGATTCAGACTCAAATATTTCTTGCTTTAAATACTGTCCATTTGTTTTATGGAATGATCCTTACATACACAGTCTCCTAAGCGGCCCTATGATTCTAATAGTATTAAGCACCTTTCTTCTTGCAAAAACCCATGGCTGTATGAGCCTGAGGTACTCAGACTAGTTCTATGCACAGTCCCACAGTTTGGCCAGTGCCCATGGGCTTGTCACGTCCCTCATGAGCTGGCAGGGTTTTGCTGGGAATCTAGTGCCAAAGCACCTGCAATCATGGCCACAGAGCCATGTCACACACTGAAATCCTCCTACGGGGCAATGCAAGGATGAAGTCATGTAGCAGAGTACAGCACTACCAACTGCCCACATGCTCAGGACTCTACTTCTTCATGAAGTAAAATTATTTAAAGAAATTGAAAATATCTTCACTTCCTCAGGGAGAGACAGTGTATGTCAAGCAGTGAGGAGCCAGACCCTGGGATTCTGACACTTCCACAGTATCTCCAGCTTCCTTGCATTGGCTCTGCTCGGGATCATGACTTACTGTGGCATGGTCTGCTACAGTCCATGTCCTTTAGATTTCTGTATGTCACAGAGAGATTTCACCAGTCTTCCCCTAACTGCTTTAGTGCAAATATTCAATTCTGCCTGCACTGTTTAAGAAAGCAACATTGATAATTAATAAGCAGAAATGCAAATAACTAAGTCATTTCACTTATACTTTGGCCCTGTTGCAATGGATAACACATAAAGCTGTCAGGAGGAGGAGAAGATCACTTTACTTCTCTGTGAGAGGCCTGAATAACTAGGAAGGGACTGCTGGGTTTAGCTTTGTAGTGGAGTGAAGAGGGGATAAAGGTCCAAATTTCCAATATGGGCTCATATTTTTAGGGAGCGCTTATACCTGTGAATATGTGCACCCAGACACTTCTGCATGTGCTTAACTAATCTCTATTCTTAAAAGTCCCTTTGAATTTACAAATATGGCGTTTTTACACAGAACTGGAATACAACTTTTCCTTGGGTTTCACAGCTGAACTATCACATTCCCCCTTGTATTTTCTCTGCTTGCATATCCATTTATAAAAGGGTTCAATATTGGAAACATATCTAGGCAATATATTTTATGTCAGAGTAAACTAAGAGTGACAAATGAGGCTTCTTTGTTGATCTTCTTCCAGTTAGTAAAGTTCCATGACAAAAAAGTTTTCCCATCCATGATAGAAATACACTGGATCCAAGTAGTCAGAATTTTATGAGAGCATGTGAAAAACAGCAGTTCAAGTAGTCTCTATTCCCAGGGAGATCCTGCATTACAGCTTTTTCAGGGCAATACAAAGTAGAGTTTTGTCATTCATCATTCACAGCTCTGTTCCTGTACAGAGCAAAGGACTGTTCCTCTCAGCTTGCTGAGTCATCTCTGGAAACAAAGTGAAGCTCTCAGAGCATATCTGGTGGAATCCCAATATGGTGACAACCAGAACCTTAATCCACTGTTTTGAGATAAGCATTCATGTTTGAGTCTCAGTGGTGATACATAAAGGTAGAATCATAGAAATCCCCACACCTGAAGAGCAGAACACTCTGGAATCCAATATATTAATATCCATAATGTTTAATCTAGAATTTCAGGAGAAGGGCTTGTAGTCCTTTAAGAATTAACTGCAGACTCTTTGCTTGTAATGTGCTGTAGATGGCAGATGGCAGATCACAAGCAGATGGCTTAGGGTCTGCTCCAGGTCTTTTCCATTTTGCATAAATATGCTTGTTTTTCATTTCCACATTAAGGTGTAATACTGGCCTAAATCTTTCCAAAATAGTGGTCACTCTGACATGTACAGTTCTCATTCCCATAAGCAAATCATTACTTTGGAAAAGGTATCTCTGAAAGATACTATAATTTTTTATTTCTCTGTACTATTGGGTTTTATCTTGTTAATCTGCTGCCTTCGGGTCAGTTAAATTTTCTTTTGCAAAGACTATCTTTAATAGTTTAATGTGTAGACATTTAAGGCAGAATACCTTTTCTAGTTTTAGCTTTGCTAAAACAAAGAGGAAAGGGTGTTTTCTTTGACACAATTAAAAAAATAACTAATGGAAAGATAGTATAATTTTTCAACCCTGTCATTTTTTAAGCTACTTTACTGTTATAAAATGTATTGATGAAATGTTAGCTGTAGCACACTGTATCCATTGTGGATGCTGTTTCCAAGGAGTTTTACTTTATGGAATTTTTTCTCAGTCAGTTGTGTTTACTTATTAATTCAACAGCTATGTGCATCCAGCTGATTAGTTATTATTAATTATATTTTAGAATTGGTTTGGATTTCATCTGCTCCTCTACTCCTCAGAGTGTTTAATACACTTTAGTTGACAGTAAACTTGCCAGTTAGTCTATTAATAGATTAAACATACTATTCTGTTTGCACCTAATGATTTGAAATATTGTCTTAAGTTGCAAATGCAAGATGTGGCTGGGGGTGCGTGTCCTATTGCCATCTGTTAGAGGTGTGGCAGTCATCTTCTCTTAATTGGGCTGTTTTCTTTATCTCTTCCACAATCCATACTCCCTCTAGGGAGACATCTTTTGTTAATGGGCCATTGAGTGTCACTCCATGATAAAATTACATCATCCCACTGGGAGATGCTCTGCCCAGAGGGAGGAGTCAAGCATTCCATCCTGGATATATCTGTGATTTGGTGCACCAGATGCAGCCTTTCCCCAGTGGATTCCAAGAGGAGCAGCTGTCCTCTCCACTGGATTCCCAGAGGAAGACCAGGCCCATTTACACCACCAGAGGACCTTAAGAGGAAACCTATACCCTTCTACAGAATCCCTGCTTCAACAGAACCACACCTGTCACTGTAGGAGGACTGCAGCAACCATTTAGTGGGACTGCTACCAACACCGTGACCAACAGGGTGTCAGGTCATATTCTGACTCTGTCAGTGTTGGTTTGTATTCCTGCTTTTTTTTTTTTTTTAATTTTTATTTTTCCTAATAACGAGCTGCTATTTCTACTCTCATATTTTTAAGGGCCCTGAGAGACCCTTAATAATTCAGAGGGAGGGAGTTTACATTTTCCATTGTAAGAGAGGCTCCTGCCTTCCTTAGCAGAGACCTGTCTTTTCAAACCAAGACAAATATTTAAGAGGGTTTTTTTTTAATATTGCCAGATGGATGACTCTGATTAGTAGCTATGAACCAGATTTGCAACAGTGTTAAGTATCAAAGGTAAATTCCCTATAGTATTTACAAATTGTGTGATGCCAATTTTTAATCAGAAAACACCAACCTGCTTAGAATTCTGTTACTTGCCTGAATATATCTGAATAACTTTTGAAAATACATTCATATGCCCCACAAGAGTTTATTTCTTTCCTTGCATACTAAACTAACACATCATCTGGTCCTGAATATGACATGACAATTCAAGGAAGGTGCATTTGTGTATTTTTGACACTATTGGATCTATTAATATTTCCTCCACTGCTAAAAATCTCAATTCATCTTACTTCATTTGGCAGCTTCTCACATTGGCCTTTGAATTAAGATGGAAATAAGGGAAATCCTAATTTTTTCATCCCCAAAACATGAAATGTGTGCTTAAAAGAAAAAGTAAATCACTCACAGGATGAGGCTAATTTCTCATAACTTTGGGGTGCTAACATATTCTTAGATGCTTATGGTTTTTCCATTGACTGTAGAGTTTAGGAGATGATATACTTGGCTACATGAAGATGTTTGCAAGGTGATGAAAAGAATGATGTGTTATACTGTACTGACTGTTTAGACAAAATTTCCATCAATTATAATGTGATCTTAACAGTTGCCTAACACGGTGACATTAGTGTTAGGAGAAATTCATCCCACCAAAAGGAAAAAAGTTTCTCTTTTAGAAAATCTTAAAAAAAATAACTTCAAGTCAATTTTGGCTGGCACCTGTTAGATAATTCATGTTGTTTCTGCTGTTCTCTGGCCTATTTAAGAAACCAACCTTGCAAGACTTACCTGGTTTGAAACATGATCTTATATTGATAATGCAACAAATTACTTATTGTCCCTTTAGGGTTAGTTTCTTTTTGAAGATTTTATGCCATTCCAGTTAAAATTCTTCTGGAGGCACAAATTCTACATGTCATCTGTATCAATAATATTTGCATATCCAACTTCACCTATAAAGAACTTCAATAGTTACATTGATTCTTCCCATTACACTGGTCTTAGCTCTTTATCTGCTAATTCTATTTATTAAAAGGACCTGACCAGGCAAGTAGTTTTCTACAGTTTTTAAAACTTCCCTAAAGCTGTTTGTAAAAATTATATTCACGTTTACCCCTTTCCATTTCTCTGCTGTGAAATAGTTGAGCTATCATTCAACATCTTAGTGCAATCACATTAAAACACCTCCTGAGTGACTAAATGGTTCTTAAATCCTGCTAATGATAACTACATATTTTATGAATAAGTAATGATAAATGATTTAAAAAATGGTTTGAAGGATGTGTTTCAGACCTTCAGTCATAAAGAGTGATCCAGGTACACAACTCACCCAGTGCTCTGCCACAGTGACACTAACATAAATAATTTATTTCATTTTCTGCTGGTGCTTTTCACACATTTAACTGAATCAGCCCTTCAGACTTGAACTGAGTCTCATTCCCTTATCAAATTGTACCTCAAAGTCTATCTGTATTCTATATTGTTACCCTTTTTTCAGAATCAAATGCATTAGACAGCTTCTAATATTAGAGAGCTTCTATATTTCCTGTTTCTGTCAGTCTGTTGGACCTCCTGGCCACTACTCCTAAGTGTTGTTTTTTTTTTATAATTACATCCTGGTCCAGATTCTGTTAGAAATTTACATAAGAAAAAAAATTTTGATCCTTGTCTATTTTTCTTATGTAAGTTTCTTACTAGATGGGTTTCCAAGAAGTTAAAATTTCTACTGTCAAAGCACAGAATATTTTTCTGGTTATAAAAGCAACCAAATTCATGAAGACTGAAATTTCCATCCTCTTACATTTTTGGCTCTCTTTCAGCATGTCAGTCACCATGTGGGCTAATATTTCTAGTAGACCATTACTGCTCTTCCATTTAAAAATGATGGAGCTTTTTACACATATTTTGTAGTTCTTGTGTATATTTTCAACCATTTTCCTTTTTTGGCTCTAAACCTTTCTTTGCTAACATATGTCAGGAAGTGACATAAGAAGTGTTGCTCCTTGGTTAATATTCTCTCTCATTTCCATTAATCTGATTTTATTTTTGAGTCCTCAAGTATTGATTCTATCAGTAGACCATTAAAAAACTAAACATTTTTAACCATCTTCTTAGATTCCTAATACTGTCACAGAACTTTTATTTACTCTTAGATTTGCTGCTTATTTTTGATTTGTGGTACAACAGGACTTAACTTGCAGGTACAATTCTTCACCGCCTTTCAACTATTTTCTTTTAAGATCTATTCTACATTTTTTGAACAATTGAGAACACTTATATTTTTGTTCCTACAGAAAGTATCATACCAAACTTCTTGCTCTTCTTTCCTGTTTCATCTTCTCACAGTCTCTGATGCAAATAGCTCTCCTATTGATATTTCAGTGTCACAACATGCTTGTGTTTTGGTTTAGATAGAGATATGAAGAACTATTATTCCTTTTCTTAAGTATTCAGTTATTCCTGCAACTCATAAGCAGTGCATCTTCCATGGACTCTTTCCTCAACCATTCAACAATGCCACTCTGGTCACAGGTGTTTTATTATAAACATTTCAAACTTTTATTAAGTTCAATAGTCTATTGTCCTTATTTCATTAGTTACATAGAGACCACAAAAATGGTTGAGACCATCCTTAGCCACAGGAATGGTTCCTACACAACCCTATTCTTGATGTTTTGTGCACATTGACACCTCTACCTCAGCAGGCATGTACGAAATAATGTGTAACTATACTGCCATGCATTCCTGGTGCAACAGTCCCAAGTATGCTTATGTCTGGCCAGAGAAACCCCTCTCCCCATCCCAAAAACCATTGTAGGAAACATTCTCTCTCTTCAGAGATGGCACTGAAATGGTATTTTGGGCTCAGAAAATGCAAGGCCACTGCTTGGTGTGGAAGTCTTGCTGACTTGGATAATGAAATCCCTGAGTTTTACCTATAAAAGCTTCTTGCCATTGAGCATCACTCTATAACACCAAAGTAGACAAAAATTACCAGCTTCTTTGCATTTCTGCTGGGAAGTAGATAAATGTAATACCAATACTAAAAGCCCAAGGTGATAACTATAATACCTTTGAGAAACTTTTACAAATAACCTAAGATGATATTATGACACAGTAGTTAAAAGTACTTGCAGATTTCCCATAGAATCCTCACTGTTCATCTTTGCTGCGCAGAGTTTAATCTCATTCCATAATTTATTTTCAATGGCTGATGTATTGTCTGTATTTTTAAGAATTTCATTCACAATATAAATGCTGGAAAAGGTGCTTCCATCCAAAAAATTTCATGTCCAAACTCTTTGGACTTAAACATATGAAAATGAAAGGCTTATTGCAATTGATGGTGGCTTTTTGGTTAGAGATCTTTTCTTTCTTTCATTTCTTTCATGGAGGAAATGACCAAGTTTTGTTATCTAAACAACTGTTTTTCAAAAATGGCATGCAAATATGGGAACTTAAGTTTGTAATTCTTTAAAATTGTCTTTGTAGGAATCTAGTAAACTCTCTGGGTGAAAAAAAAAAACACCCTAAATTCTAATTCAGCTAAAAGAAAATTGTGACTGCTTTAAAACAGATATAGTTTGCAGTTAAAAGAAAAATACAGAAAATATCCTTTTCATTATGAGTAGCTATTTTATTGACAGTCATTCTTTGTGATAATTTTAGTGATGAAATAAATTACTAGATCAAGTGGCTTCATATCCAGATTCAGACAAGAAAACAAAGAAAAATAAAAGCTTGTGAAAATCCAGCTTTTTGAATTGTTATAAGATGAAAAATTCAAGGTTTTTCCCCTTAAGTATCTAATCACTGTATCTAAGCACACATGCACATAGGAGAAACAGGCTGAAAACAAATTACACTCAAATATCTCTGGAACAATCTCATTGTAACAACACATATACTGATTAATATTCTAGCCAGAATGAAGCTGACTGGAAGTCTCGGCCACTCATTTTCCAGGACTAATTTTGTTTTTTTTGTTATAAGATACGGTCAAAGAACAGCACATCTTGTACAGTGTGTCCAAGGAGTCAGTCACCGACTGCAGCAAGTGTACCACAGCACAGACCAAGTTCCTGTGAGGCTGTGGTGAACAACTCATTACAGCTGGAGTGTGAAAGGGGAGCTGTTCACTTCATTGCCTAGGAAGAAGAAAATGAGGAGAAGCCATTCCTTTCAGAAAACTGTGGCTCAGATCTAGTGGCGTTGTAGTATTTCAGTTCTGTGCAGTCTTGAGAAAAAGGTTTACTGTTTGAGAAATTACAAAGTTATTTTTAAGATCTATTCCTGTATTTTTAGGAAAATATATTATGTATTTTTATGTAGGTGTACATATATAAAATACATACATATAATACACACAAAACACAACATTGTTTAGAAATTATCAGGTAAAATCCTCTTACAAAGAACAGAGTGCTAAAGATTTAAAGGTCATTAACGTAGTATTGAAGTTGCTTCTGATAGTAAAAACCTATTAGCTCCATATACAAGAACTACATACAGTTTGGGAGAAGGCATACCCTTAATGTTTCTAGCCATTCCTTGTATCACAGTATTGTATCAGGAAGGCTGACCCTATCCAGTAAGATCTGTGCAGATTAGTTATACCTGGGGGGGTCAAGTGACATATGTCTGCTGAATATACAGAATTTCTGTTACTATTTTATGTAATTTATTTCTCAGATATTATACATTTTGATGCTGTTAGTTCAGACCTAACCTCCAGTACTGTGTATGTAACTAGGCAAGCACTTTGCTGTTAGTTTTTTGAAGGATTGGGCAGCACTTTTTCTAAGTGCACCTTGCTTGAGATTGTAAAGCGCAGGAGTTTTATGGAAGTGAATATTGCTGTTCAATATGTGGCCATCCAGCCTGCTGCAGTTAAATCTATGACAGCATTTTCTGGGACAGAAAGTCTTAAGACTATTATCCTCAACAGGCAGACTCTATAAAGCACACCATCATTCCTTACCTAGAAATTTCAGTATGCTGAGAAAAATTCTTCAGCTGGACAATGAAACTCTATATCCCCACCTTATAGTACTGGGTGAAATAAAACAAGAAGGCAGTAAAAAACTTTAAAGGTTTGTTCTATTAGAATTAGCTAAGTTAGGAACATATTTTATGGATTTTTTTATTATTTTAGTAAATCAAAATGTGATACTAAGAAGTCAAAGTATTTTCATAGTCAGGGATAACTATGATGTGTGGTGCAAAATTTCACATGGTCATATTTGCAGGTCTGAGGCAAGTACAACTAATTTCCATCTCTTTCCAGTTAATGAGTACAGACTCTGAGAACATTTGACTTGGTGTAGAAAATAGCATACACAGTGAGTCACATTCAGCAAAACAGTCCTTTGCCTTCCTTTTTTGATACTTGAATTTTTATATTTGAGGAACAAAAAACAAAACCTGCAGCAGTCCTACTGAGGTCCTAATAGTCATTCCAGTACACCTGAGTAGCTCCATCTTTTGCTGCTTACTTTGTATGAAAGAAGAAACCTGCAATTAAAAGCTCCCTTCAATAGGAGAAACACAATTTTGCTATTCAGAAAAGAATAAAGTGAGCTTTCCTGTGGACCTTGATCACATTTAAACCAACTCCACCTTCCTGTCAACACTTCTTGCTTAGCAGTCCCTCAGCAACCATAAAATATTCCAAATTCCTGCTTGCCAAGAAAGTACACACACTCAGAACTTGACTGCAGTATGTATTTTTATTTTTCTCTACAAAATACAGTAATACATACATACAGGATACAGCAGTATCCAAGACATTATAATCAAAATAATGTTCATTTAAGAGTCTCTAAGGAAAAAATGGTTTAATTCCATAATCTATCATCCTTCCCTACCATCCTTTCTTATAGATAGGTAGATAATATTAATTGTTGATATAAAATAAAATTCAATTTTTGTGACTTGTTAGGCCAGTTTAGGCTTTTAGCCTTTAACCACTCTCCTACAAATTATCACAAGTGATTTCTATTGGCAGTTCAGAGCAGCTGTACCCTTTTGGGTCTGTAGAAAGTGGATGGCATAAAATGAAAGGAAACTGGGAAGTTGTGTCTACATCATAACAGAAGCTATAACGGTATGGAAATTATATCATAGTCAAGATGGTTACAAAACAAAGCAACATACCATTTTCAGAAGGCTTCAAACCTGGTTTTATTACAGCGTGCATACTTTTTATACATTATTACAAAACTCATAAGTTTACACTTTACTCCTTGGTCAGGAAAGACAAAGTGTTTATTGGAAGAGATAGAGACAGGTTGCTCTTATTTATCCTTGTTTCTTTCTTGTTTTCTATGTCAATGACCTTGGTAGAAAATTCTTTCAGGGGTAAACATGGATCCCCTTATCAAACTTCTCTCTGGCTCACAGAAGTTTTCTGTAAAACCTCTTTCACAAAATTACAGGATAAAATGCTGTTACTACTTTCTCTTTGGGATGTGGTGAGCATGACTGAAACTTATTCCATGATGATTCCCCATACACACAGCCTGTAGCCT
The DNA here is from genome assembly GCA_003676055.1 of Chloebia gouldiae. Classification (NCBI taxonomy): domain Eukaryota; kingdom Metazoa; phylum Chordata; class Aves; order Passeriformes; family Passeridae; genus Chloebia; species Chloebia gouldiae. The sequence goes on from QUSF01000011.1 coordinate 16,171,584, forward strand.
TGAGCACCTGCTAAGGGGGATGAAACAAGGGCTGGAGCAAAGCACTGTTGAAATCCATGTAAGGAATCAATGATACCATGTAGCTGATAAACTGCATAGCACCTGTCAGCCAGGAGAGATAGTAGTTGTCTTGCCACCAAACCAGCAAATGTGGCAAAATTACTTTTCTTGATAAACTTGGCTCCTCATAATCTAATTGCAGTACTAGAACCCCTCCATCCCAAACTTATTCACCTCCAGGGTAAGAGCATGTGCTTTGCATTTTATTGACTGTATTTTTAAGAGTGAAGCAACAATTTAACACCAATGAGTAACAAAGGAATGACTAGAGTAATTCAAGCTCCATCTAAACATAAAGGAGTAGTATAGAATTAAATTAAGAAAGGGGAGAAGTTAGGTAAGACTCCACCTCAGCTAGGGCTGGTCACTGGTCTGGTCCCTCATAGAGATGTCTAGTGGGAAAGTGCCTTATTCTTTCCATTCTCAGTGATTATCTTGAGCTAACTTTTCCTGAATGATTATCTTGAGAAAACTTTTACTGGGGATTAAATCTTGTCTATATATTCCTTTTGAATGTTTTTACAGTCAGAAACTATCACTGACAGGCCTTTAACCTTAACATGTCACAATTTTTTCTTATTAACAAAGACTGTTATTCCATAGTTAGAGTGAGTCCTTCATGGACACTGGCACTCACTAGCAGTGGGTAACATACTTGAATAAAGTGGGTAAACCCCACTGAGGGGGTCTCTTATGCTGTTTGTGTGTGTCCCTGAACAAGTCAGTTGAACCACCCTCTGATTCAGCAGGACCGTTCAGTGAAGAAGAGTACCCATAATGGGACACTGGCAGACAGGTTGGGCAGAAGGATCTTGGCTTTCCAGGGTCAAACATATGACAGACTACTCAAACATGAAGTGTTTGAGGAAATCTTTGCTTTTTAAGTGGCAGGGTGTTCTGTCCTTGCTTGCAATGCACTTGCATGCTTCTGTAATGCACCTGCACCTCACCCACAAAAGTTATTGACCACATAAAATCCAGCAATAGGTCTGCAGCTCTCTGGTCCTAACTTAAGGTCCTTTTACACTACAGTTGCCCACTACTGTTTCTGCTATCTCATGAAGTGCCTGCTGTGGGATTAAGCCCTTGAAAGGCTGTGTAGTGAATACCAGAGAGAACCTTAACACTGTGTCCATGGAATGGACTGGAGTGGTCTCTGGATTGTGATTGTATTGAAAAATGTACTTAAACACCTGTCTAAGGTCCTTAATGATCAAGATGGTCCTGATTGTTGTCCAGAAAGCACCAGACCTGGCCATGTCACTGGTTTGGTGGGGAAGAGCACCAAAGAAGGAAGAACAGCAGGAACAGAACATTCAGGCTGGCAGTAGGAAAGGTAAACAGACTGATGGGTAGCTCTGCAACTGACTGATGACATTGAAACAGCAGAGTCCCTCCTAATGGGGTGACAGAAGCAGTGATCTGAAGGACAATTTAGCAACAACAGCCAGTCAGAGAGATATTCCTTCCTGGTTTATTCTGATTTCTTTCAACACATAACAGATATGTAATCAATCCTCCTATCTAGTAACAGGTGTAAAATCATAACAGAATTTTAGAGCAAGATCCCATTGGTATCTTAGCATGATCCAGATCACATGAATTTGAAAATCTTAACACTAGTTTTAGATGTAAATTCAGGGGGTACCACCAAGTTTAAAGAGGATTGTACATGTGTGCCAGGACATACATCAGAAATGGTCAGCTTCAAGGACAAATGGGGAGCAAAAAAATGCAGTCCAAAATCTGCATTGTGTGATTTAGAACAAAGAGAGGGAAAGATCTAATTAAATCATTCAAATATAAATTCTTAAATTTTACTGAGGTTATATGGTGCCCAATTAAAACATTTTTCCATGCTAGGGACATATCTCACTTTCAAATACTCAAATACTAGAGAAAGTAGTAGGTTTTGCCATGCAATTATCAAGAGGCAGAGCTTACCTTCTCTACTAGGAAAGCAAAAGTAATTTGTTTACTTCCATATGCCACAGCAAAAGAGGATTGTGTGGATTACTAGGGAATGCTTCAAAAACTCTTCCCCCGGGACAAGATGCAAGAAGCATGTTTATCTACTTTTCATATTAATTTTTTAATCATTTATTATCCTTTGGAGTTAATGCACATTAGCAAAATTTTATTGAGTGCAGAAGTTACATCAAAATATTACTGGTTATAGAATAATGTATATTATAAAGAAAGTGGAAAATATCTTCATGCTTATGGAGACATACAATCTATTTAAAGATAGGTTGCATGTCTTCTGCAAGGGCAATTCTCTCTAGATAATATTCTATAGAACTTAGAATTTGGCAATATGCAAAGGATAAAGAGCCCTCAATTATGTAATTTTTTTTTTCTGCACCAAAAATCACTAGGAAACTGTACTGTCCTCCAGCTTGGGGGAACTGGACTGAAATCTGGTTAAAGGATAAGGAGTGGAGGATAAAAGTCAAAGTGTTACAGCTTTTAATCTGGACATGAGCCAGCAGTATTGTCCCATGGGAATCAGTGCTGAGAGTAGTGCTTTTTCTGGAGACAGAAGTGAGTAGTAACATGATTTTGCAAGCACTTGATGAAGGAGTTGAACATTTGTTGGAGGATGTTCTGAGTCTTCAAGCTGTAGCATGTCTACTGCTAGTGCTCCTTGGCTCCTTAAAATGGTAGCTAGCCCCGTGCTCCTGCCTTCCTTTCTGGAGGCAAAGAGCAGCTGAGCACCTCTGCCTGTTAAAGAAACTGCTTCCAGACCAGAAGGGATGAGGGAATGGAGGCAGGCTCACCTTCTTTTGTGCCCATGTGAAGCCCAGAACAGGACTGGGCAATGCTTTGACAGCTTTGCTAATAGATTCAATGAGCAGTCACCTTATCAAGAGTATGCTTAGCAAACAGATGCTAGTAGTGTTTATAGTTAGCACCCATAATCTTAATTTGATTTAACTGCAAGGAACAGTGCCTTACTTTTCATTTTCAATTTACTGGTCTTTTTTCTTTTTTTTTTATTCCAATACTGGAATACATCACCAGCAGCCTTGATATTTTCAATTTTTAAAAAAGCATTAGGAATTTCTTTTTTGAGTTTTCATTACTGCCCAAAATTTTTATTAAAAAGTGAGCTCACTGCATAAATCAAAGAAACATTTCTACATTTCTGGTAGGAATGCAACTTACTATCAGGTCTGGCATCAGGAAGACATGGTGGGATGGCTCCTATGACTGAAGCTTTGGAACAGAAAAATACAGGCTCTTTAGGAAGGACTAAACACTAGAAGAATGTGCCATAGAATCACAGGACAAGGTTTTGCTTGACAATTTTGATGGCATTCTATAATCAAGTTAAAATTTTGACAGAAAAGGGAAGAGCAACTGATGTCATTTACCTAGATTTGTGCAAACCATTTGATACTGCCCCACACAACATCCTTGTCTCTAAAACAGAGAGACATGGATTTCATAAACTACTCAGTGGTTCAGGAATTGGCTGAATAGTTGCACTCTAAGAGTTGTGGTCAACTGTTCTACGTAAGTGGACACCAGTGACAAAGTGGCATTCCTCAGGGGTCGATATTGGGACTGGCACATTTTAACTTCTCTGTTGGCACCATGGACAGTGGGATTGAGCACACCTCAGCGAGGTCACTGGCAGCACCAGGCCGTGTGGGGCAGTCGACACGCTGGAGGGAAGGGATGGCATCCAGAGGGACCTGGACAGGCTTGAGAGCTGGGCCAGTGCAAACCTCAGGGGGGTCAACAAAGCAAAGTGCAAGGTCCTACAGCTGGGTCAGGGAAGTCTCAAACATGGATATAGGCTGGGTAGAGAATGGATTGAGAGGAGCTCTGAGGAGAAGGACGTGGATAAATAGCTGGATATGGCCTATCAATTTGGGCGCACTCTCTAGAAAGCTAATTTTATCCTGGGCTGTATCAAAAGTAGCATGGCCAGAAAGGCAAGGAAGAGGATTCTGTGCCTCTGCTCTGATGAAAATCCAACTGCACTGCTGCATCCAGCTCTGCAGTCTCAGGAAATACATGGATATTCTCAAGATGATCAGAGGGGTGGAACACCTCTCCTATGAATTAACTCCATGTCAGTTGGACCCAATATGTAGGTAGAAAGTGTGAGGACTTTTCAATGTGAAGAGAAGACTCTGGGGTGACCTTATAGCACCTTCTAGTACCAAAAGATGGAGAAGGCATGTAGTAACAGAACCAAAACTGAAAAAGGTCAGGTTTAGATCTGATATTAGAAATTCTTTACTCTGTGTGGCGATGCACTGAACAGGTGCAGATGTTGTGGATGACCCATCCCTGGAAATTGTTGTGGTCCAGATCGGATGGAGTTTTAAGATACATGGTCTAGCAGAAGGTGTCCTTACCTCTGATAGGCAGGTTGGAACAAGATGACCTTTAAAGATCCATTCCAAACCAAGCTGTTCTTCTATTCTATGGACAGATTTCAACACTGTCTGAAGTTCAGTAGTGTTCAATAAAGTCTGAGATTCTAATTTGACACAGTCATATTCTCTTCAGCATGATGTTATTAACTAACAGTGCAGTAGTGTTTTTACATCTGTTTGAAAATCAAGTTAGAGCCTGACATCCTAACCACTGACCTCATCAATCTTAATCAACCCTGAAAGCAGTCTGGTACAGCCTCTTAGGCAATAGCACTTCTGGATTGACTTCTTGCAGGACTCAGCTAAACATGTGTTCCATCACAGCAATATCAGCAACATACACCCATTTGTGCCATCAGAGGGACCATGGGGCTACAATTAAGGTTTGTTTTTTTTTTTTTATCTCTCCCCAAATTATTTTCATGCACAGCATGAGTTGAGCCTGCTAGGTGGAAGAAAGAGCCTGGAGGCTATGTGGCTGTGCTGTGGCCTGGTTAGCTGTGGCAAACGGGAGTTGGATAACCACCCTTGATAAGGAAAGGCTGGCTTTTGCACGGGAAAGCTGACACCAGGAATCTGCTGCTGAGCAAGTCCCAGGCTGCTCTGAGTTTGCACAGCTGCATCTGAGCAAACTAACACCAGCATAAAAGTGATCAACACAACTGAAAACATGCACTTGTTCCTGCATGTGGCCTGCAGTACTCAGTGCAGCCATCACCAAGACAGAGGGTGAAAAAAGACTAAACTTCTTCCCACCTAGCTCCTTATGCTTCCCACTGATCTGTCAAGCACAAGCTTGTGGCCACTGCAGAGCACTTACGGCAGCTCCGGAGGCAGTGACAAATCACAGCATCTGAGAGCACACAGATGTCAACTCAAGCCTTACTTCTTTTCTCCCCTGTTGCTGTCACTGAACTGAGGAGTGGGATGCCAGAGTAGGATGCTCAGTTGGGTGCACTGGTCCTTAGCTAGGCACAGACCACAGACAGTGGGAGCAGCTCTCCAGTGCCTGTTATAGATATTCTCAGGGGCTCATGCTGAACAAGTTGCTTTTTCAGTGAGTGTCAAATACATGCACAGATACTTAGGCAGTCTCTCTCAAGAAGGAGACTATCTCAGAAGCTACCTGGTGATTTTCTCATAAACTGCACCACTACATTTCATTGTCATGGACAGAGAGTTTGCTGCACATCATGTACATCAGACAGAGACAACATTTTTTGCATTTGTGACTGCCACAAGCAAGCAGATATCAGACTTTTGTTCACATTTGTATTTTGTTGGGTTTTTAAAAAGTCTTTATTTCCCCCTTCCTTACTCAGTTTTGCTACTTGCACTTATTCTTTTCTAAAAGCCTGAAACTTTTTACCCTTTGTCACAACTTTCTCCTTTTTTTGGGTTTCACTTGCTTCATTTCCTTATGAAAGACACTTTTGCTTAGCATGAAAAAGCTTCAATAACAATGATGCCCACTTCAGTCAACCAGCAGATAAATCTTTGTCAGACATACTTTCATAGACATACTGTTCCTATTTCCAGAATGCCCTATTTTGACAAATATAAATAATTTCAGTCACAGATGTGTTAACACAAAAATGTACATTAACAGAAAACAGAGTAGTGCTTTCAAACTTGGGTACCATCCAATATTCTGATCTGTATCAGCTTTTCAGGACTTTGTACCATGTGGACCTGACAGTGGAACAGAAGAAAATAAACTTTCTGTTCTTGTGATCTGTATAGAACAACCAGTCTATGCCAAAACTCTGAGAAACCTTCTTTTTAATAAACTCATGCCCAAAGCCTCCAGACAAGAGATGTTTGTCTATACATAGACATGCTCTGATTAATACTCCCCACTATATGATTTGTACAAAGCTGAGGAGCAGAATTAGAAAAGGAAAAACCATTTATTTTTCCTGAAGTTGAAACACAAACTCTACAGCTCTCTGATTGAGAATGGCAGTTTTTTTTTGAAGTATACTTCAAAATCTGAGGACATAAGTATCTGTTTATTCACCTCATATTTTAACTGAAGTAAAACATTTCTTAAATCACACATACTGCGACTGATCTATCACTGCAAATCTAGAATGTCAGGAAGAAGTATGTAGAAGTTATGCAAAAAAAAAAAAATAGAATAGCCTCCAGGCTCTTTCTTCCACCTAGCAGGCTCCAGAGGCACAGCTGTCTTGAGGCAGGGACCTGAACACATTTTAACACCCTGTGGTAAAAAACGATAAGACACATGGGAAAGGAAAAAAGCCTTCTTTTAACAGGACTTTTGAACTAGACCAAACACTTCAGATAATTTTGGGAAAAACAAATACAAATTCTGCAGAAATTCCAATACTTACAAAGCAATAAGTCCAGAGCAGTACTCTTGGCTTGCATACATTAAAAATGTATAGCAAATAGACCATTCCTGTTCACATCCTGCCTGTCTTTTCACAACGTAGTTCAGAATCTTTCCACTGCTTTTGAAAGCACTGGGGACACAAATCAACCAAGTAGGAATCAAGATATCAAGATGCAGAACCTGCTGACAGTACCTGTACGCTTCATAAAGATCAGAGACTGGAAGGACTGGGTTGGATTTGCAGCTAGGTAATAAGTTGCCATTTGAGAATGAGACATGGAAACAAAGGCCTGGGCAGGGAGCCAGGTTCTCTCTCTTCCTAAGAGACCCTTACCTCTTTCCCTTTTACGTGTCAAGCAGGCTGTCTGTAACAGGCTGCATTTTCTTGGCATCCGACATAACATCTACTGGACATCTGTGCAGAGTGCAGTCCCACGGCTGGGACCTCCAGGATCTGCCACTTCCTTGCAGGGTGTCCTCTCACTGTCAGGAACGTACCACTGCCCCAGCCATCACTTTTGTCCCTCTCTTTGTGGTGCAGAAGACTTTTCTTTGTCATGGTGTTACGTTCCATTCAGGCCATGTTTTCCCCTTTCCTGGGACCCTGTGACATCATATCTGATATCCCTGAAACCCTCCTTCATGCCCCAACGGGGTTGGCAGAGAGTCAAGAAGCCCTCCCTGTCAAGAGCCTAGAAAAACCCCTGACATTTCCTGTTCGCTCTCTTGCCCGGCTCTCTTACCCTACTTTCCCCCGCTCTTCCTCTTGGACCATGGAATAAAAGAGCTGAGCATCCACAACATCAGGTAAGGGCCTCTTTTCACTTCACCCCTCTCCAGATGTTTCCCCCCTGTCAAGGCTCGTATTTCTGGGCTAGCCTGATAATTTAGGGGCTGGGAGAGAGAGAGGAAACCACATCATACTACTGGCTATTTTAGGAACAGCTAATGTTTCTGACCGTGGCATCTCAAATCTCTGTGGTATTTAACAACACCCCCTGAGTACATAGTTAAGCCACAGCACCAAAACCAGGCTTTCCCTGCTCTCCTCTGCCTCTCTGCCTGCTGTTGTTTCCCCACTAGATGTATTGATTCTTGGCCCTAGTGCCCCACAGTGTCCCACTGCACCTTGCAGAGTGTCCTCTATCTGCACAGCCTGGCAGCTCCCTCCCAGACCTGCTGTAGAAGGGTGGTCTGATCTTGGGAACACAGTTCCTGCAGAAGGTGAGAAAGGGTGCTCTGAGGTCTGTCATGGGAGATACAATAACTTTTATCTTCCTGGGGACTGCAGCAGGAATTTCAAACCCAACATCTCTGAACTCAGTATTACTGTATGTCATTGTCTCCTTGCAACAGGCTTAAAGCAGCTGCCAAGCTCCTGCAAGGAAGCAGAAGATTTTACAGGCCTTCCGTAAAGTGAGCTATTATAACTCCCTAGGCTGGAAGTTATTGCTCCTAGGACTTGCCAAGGCTATCACAACAACCTTGCCCTCATCTGGCCTGGGGTGAGGAAGGCAGGATCCAGCAAAACTGGCTTTGGGATGGGGTATTTCAGCCTTTTCTCCCTGTATCTGCCCTCCCACAGGAGCAGGAATATGGGTATCCAGAACCCATATTTCTAGGGCTATTCAACTACTCACCCCACCAGTCCCTTGAAGCACAGACCTCAAAATTGTGTTCCATGGCAGCATGAAGAGGTTAAAGGATAGGAAAAGACTGGGAAGATAAACCCACCATGTGAAGGCTGAGCAGGGCAGGGAAGGAGGGAAGGAAGAATCAGTTCTCTGGGGTGGCTCTGTAATTACCTCAGAATGGAAGAAACATCACTGTTTCTTTGGATCTTCCAAAGGGACTGAGGAGAGATTTTAGAAATTCATGGCCTCATGTCTCTGAGGATAAAGAGATGCATGGCTCCTCCAAGAAGGGGATAAGGAGACTAGAGGTTTGTTCTCCAACAAAGCAGACACAAGTGACACACAAGAGCCACAAAAGTGAATCTAAATTGTTTTTGTACTATTGCTCAGAAAGTAAGTTTAGTGAGGAAGTTGCATTTGCTCTTCATTTAAGGAAAAATTCTTTACCACTGGCATGATGTACATTGACTCCTGCAAGTTCTTTCTGCTCCTCTGAGTTTGTAAGTTCTAGGCTAATACATCCTAAAATAAGTTGTTCTCTGTACAATGCATATACTGATCCTTGATGTCTATGATGAAGAATTGCTTCAGCAGACTTTCTGTTCTGGAGCTTGCTGTTAGCACACTGCATTTTCCCTGGGCTCTCTGGCTCAGCAACTTTATGCCATATGCAGCAATTGAAAATATTAATAAGGAGTAGGCAGAGTGCTTCATCTCCCTTGGCAGCTTTTTCAACACCAAGCCAATATCAGCAGATGCACAGCTAGCCACTGTAAAACAGTTTGATTTTTTTTCCCCTTCTCCTGATATGTAAAATGAGAAACCCACCGAGGTCATTAAGAAGGAGCCAGGATCTTTCCTTTATGGCTACAAGTTCCATTGCTGAGGGGACTCAGAGCCTGTGGGTGTGGAGGGCTCTCCTGTCACCTAGACACCCAAGACATGCTCCTCTTCTCAAGCACAGTTCTCATGGCACCAACCTTTGCTTCACTACCTTCACATGCCCTTCTGGGTTACAAGGAAAGAGCAACTGGATGGGTCAGGACACAGGTCTCCCTGCCCAAGGAAACCAACATACATAACTATTGATTAGGGTACCCATGAAGGCAGAAACAGAAATTGTGACTGAATCCACTAGTGTTCTGCTATTCCAATAATACCTTGTTTCACCAACTTTAGTCTTTAGGAAAGATTCCCTACTGATTTATGACAAATACATACCACTGGTCCCAATTTCTTTAGAGAAATATAGTTAGAATATATATTCAAGATAAAAAAAAAAAAGCTGTACCCCTTTCCCACCCTTTTTTTAATGTAAAGCACTGATATTGATTGGTAACAAGGATTTATTTTAGCATCTGTCTGTATATGTCAGAGTACCCATAGCCTTATCCAATGAGTTTACTCTTCCAAAAATAAGTTGTATTAAATTCACAATGAATTCCATGATTATGACAAAAGTCTGTCAAGAATAGTTTGCCTTGCCAAAGTTTTTACACCTAGGCAAAACCATAGTAATGTTTTGTCTTTATGTTAAGACAATAAAATGTCCCTTTCTTATTACAAAAAGATACGTAGTCTGAAACAACATGTATAAAATATATGGATGAAAAAGAAACCCTACAATACTAAGGCTTTAATATTTCTATTGATAATTACTCCAGAGTCTTCTAGTTGCTTAAATGGGAGATCTTTTTCGTTTTTAATTCCACAATGATGAGGAAGTATCCATTTTGTGATGCCAAACAAGAAATGCAAACTGAGTCAGCGGATTACTCTGAGTAAGAGTAAGGAGTGGGGAGAGAGTTGTCCATGGTCAGATGGGTCAGCGTGTGCCCAGATGTTACCTGAATAGTGCTGATGGGCTACAATCCACCTTCAAGTGATGTGGCAGCTTAGGACAGTAGGTATAAATATCAGTAAGTGCTGAGAGTGAGATGCACAGAATGATTTCCTGAATGTTACACTTGTTTTACAATAATTAATTACTTTATTTAAGTAAAGTAAGAGGTAACAGAGAAGAGGGCAATTTTTACTGTAGCTATAATTCTCAGATGTTTGATAAGCAATGTGTTAAACATATAGAAGCCAAGAAAGCTGTACCTTTTGTAACATAAAAAGGAGCTAATTACCAATGGTTTGCAGTTGAAGAACAATTCCCTGAGTCTTCAAATGCAAGTATTTTCATTATCAGATGTCAGTGATGCCCCTTTAAAAAGACTTGATCTCTACGTTGAAGAAATGGAATTGATTGTAACTTTGCAGAAAACTTCAAAAATCCACTGCTCCTGGTCGAAAAATACCCTCACTTCTTGGTTTTTAAAGTAATGTTGTAATTCAGAGAGTTTGTTTTAAAAAGAGATACATTTTAAAATAATAGCACGTATAAATGTGGTCATACTAGATGTTGTGGATGCAGGCGAACCCAGTGGGAAGAAGTGACGATGTCTGACTCAATTCAGAAGGCTGAATTATTCCTTTATTATAATTATGATAAAATACATTAATATACTATATAAAAGCAGGATACTAAAAACTACCTACTACTTTTTCCTACTCTATCTCTAATCTAACTCGTGACCCTGCTTGCGAGAGTCCAGACACAGGTGGATTGGATTGGCCATCAGGCTCAAACAATCCTCTCTAGAATCCAATCAAGCACTCACTCCAGGTAAACAATTCTCCAAACACATTCCACATAGGAAAAACAAGGAGCAGAAATAGAAATTGTTTTCTCTTCCATTTCTCTCTGTGCACCTTTAGGAAAAATCCTGAGAGTGAGAGAAATGTTCTTGCCACAACTAGAAAATCCAAATTATATGCTTGAATTTGTATCAGGGATGCTCTGGAGTGGAATGGTACCTCTAGCAATACAGAAAGAGGTTGCTGTAGTATTTGTCATGAAGAACTGCATGTGGAGACTAATGCATCCCAACAAGAACAAAATCCAGCAAAGAGACACCTCATTACCAGCAGAGGAAAGCAGGTATGCACCTTCTCATCCATACAGAAGGAGAGCACTCTGCCTTCTGGAGCACATCTGGGCAGAAGCTCTTTATAAGTGGTTCCAAACCATCTGCTCCTTCTCCAAAATGAGTTAGTGATATACCGTGCCCAAAGGAAAAAAAAAATCTATTTTTAAAAGATTGAATTTCTTTATTTCAGTACAAGCTTTCTTTTTTCCCCTGCATTTATTCAAGTCAGAAGTTATGCCAACTATCAACACAAAGAAACAAACATTCAGAAAGTTCTGGGTAATTACCAGGGTCTTAGTTTTCCTTGTCCAGTCAGAAGCTTAGACCTCATGATAATATCACACTGTAGAAAAACACAATATTAGAGACACTTTGTGATGAGAAATCAGCAGAATTACTAAAATCTCTGTCTGAAAGAAGACCTTTTAGACATTTAAAATAATTCTTCAGATACAACTTATATTTCTTTATTGGTAAATCTTTAATTATTATGCACTACATTATCTGGAAATCAATCAAAATCTGTCAGCCTTTGTCACAAAAGCTGTGTACTCCTTTCTCTGAGGTGGAGTTTCTGAAAGTAAAATGTCATGCTACACTTTTTTTTTCCCCATCTAATTTCTTCAGCTGCTCTTTGAATCCTTACTTTTATCCTTTCTTACTTAGTGACAGGTTCTGTGATTTAGCCTTATTCTCCAGACAGACAAAAAATCACTGATGGCTGTAAAGATGATGCATATACAAAAAAAAAATGCAAAACAACCCAAATCAAACAAAAAAACCAGAACACCCAACAAAACAAAAAGCTGCAAATGACTAAAAATAAACATCTTCATTCATATTAATTAGTAAGAGAAATATTAGGGTAGATCATCAAGAGTGCAAAGCAGACTATTCTGATTTCTGCTGATAATTTGTTTTAATGCCTTCTATGTTATTTCTACTTTTAAAATCTTACTTTATCTGTATAACATTAACTTTTCCTATCTTAGTCTTATCTTCCTCTGAAGAATATAAACTTAATATACAACCACAATAGAGATCTTTTGTCATCTTTTTGTCTATTTTTCTAGCTTTAATACATTATTTCCTTATTAGGAATAATTGCCTTCTTCACTTGAGTACAGCTATAGTTTACACAGTACCATTCCTATCATCAATTTCCTTTTAATGAACTGAAAACATTGTTGATAATATTTTTTAAACTAGAATTAAACTCACCAGATCCTATCTTGACAGAAATTTTCAGTGAAAAAGGAATGTCTTACAGATACTTGGAAACTTACTTAAGCTAACCACAGTTTTTTTCTTCCCCACTCTGCCCCTGTGAAGTCTAGGAAACTTCAGCTAATTATTTCGTAACAGAGCTTATACCATATTCATGTAATTAGAAGTGAATGTGTCTCATTTCACTGTCAAAAAGAGCAAGAACTGGTGTTGTTCAAGCCTCAGTTCACATTCCAAGAGGTTCTTGGTGTATTTCAAAAGGTGTTACGTATATGTAAATGACAGCTGCGGTGTTTTCAGCCCAGGCTGGAAAAGCAGGGAGGGTCTCTGGTCTCCTAATGTTGAAAAGACATCTGCTGGGAGGGCATTAGGTAAGTGAGTACAAGTAGCTGCGGAGTCCTGTTATGGACGCTGACTTCACTTACAGAGAAAAAGCATTTTTCACATTTTTCACATTTTTTCAGCTGTTTCCATGGCATAGTCTCATCTGCCCCTGAAACATCAATTTTGGTAGTCCTTGTACTAAAAGCTTTAAGATATTTTAAGTTAAGAGCAGCACTGGAGGAGCAGGATCAAGTATTTTGACTTAGTGCTATTAGCTTTAGTGCTCAGATTTTCCTGAAAGTTTCAGGTGAAGACACATCTGGTGTTCTTTGAAGCCTGTCAAAATCAGAGGGAATCTTCTTGTGGACTTCACTCAACATAAGATTGGCCAGGGAAGTTATTGTAAGTTTTATATCCTTTTTTGACTCAGGCAGGTCAGGCCTCACAGACACTTCTGCTGTGAAAGGATCAAGTTTTTTGGAATCTTCTCAACAGAAAGTGCTCACAAGAGAGCAGTGTGACAATTCAATAAGCTCAGCTGCAAACACTGCTAATATAATAGCAAAGAGATAAATTGATTTTCATAAGAAAGAACATAAAATCAAAAGTAGGGATGTTTAAATGCTACACAAAATTTAATATAGAATTATATGTTAATTTGCTAAATATGTTTGCTTATATGTAATTAACAATTATCATATATTTAATTCTGTAGATTCACAGAGCTTAAAGTAAAACATTATGATCAGCATTGCATCAGAACATCAGCATCACATGGCCTGAAAAATGGCTTGGCCTTAATGTAAAGGGTCTGGCAGACTGAGTTCATCATATCCCTGAGTGAAGAATTTCAATATTTGGCTATGTATTGCTTTACAAATATTAGCTTTTACCCAGTGTGAATTTCTTTGCCTTCAGCCTCCAGCTAATAGACATGACTGTGCTATTTTCTGCTCAATTAAGGAATCGTTAAACAACCACGTACTGTTAATGTCAGCCCAGAGGGAGTCTGGCTACCAGAACATATGTTCAAATTTTGATGTGCCTTAGACCATGTTATTTTTTCCTATGGCATCTCTCCATGTGGTGAAATCAAACTTCACTTAATAAAAGTTTCTAAAGTAGCAAAAACCAAAAGAATTCTCCTGGGAAGGCAGAGACCCAGCTGAGCTCTGCTGACAGCAAACTGAAACAAGGAATAGGTTGCTGTTTTTATATTTTGGAGGCCCTGCAGGTTGGACAAATTTAAAGCAGTGTAAAAGGCCACTGCTCTTGTTCCTGTCCTATTCATTGAATAAATAAAGGAAAAAATGGTAAGAGGGTGAAATACATCTCTTTGCAATACAAAGGCACGTCAGCTTTCATTTGTAAGCTCTTTCATACACTGAAATCATAGTTTTGATTTTGCTTACTAAGGAAAGTATAGATTGTCACTCTATCACAATCCACATCTTCAAAGCCTAGTAAAATCAGAGGATGAAAAATTATTCAGAAAGTTCAGGCAATCAGAAAGGATAGGGAAAAAAAAACACTGAATAAAATACATACAGACAATTCTGCACTGTGTGTTTTGTACTTTCTTTAGCTCAGTATCTGTGGGATTAATTATTTCATGCGTATAGTATATATCCATGGGAAAATCAGCTACAGGTATTTCTGTGTTTCTTTTGGCTTGAAATGCCAAAATAAGCATATATGTAATACTTTTCCTCCTGTAAGTAATACAGAGACACAATTTTGTGAGTAATTTGAAATTTTGAAAATCAGCAAGTTAGATTGCTATATAGTGCTTTCTCTTTTTGGACTTTTATGTCTGGTATTCAGCAAATGAAGCATTTGCTCTGGTCACGCATACTTTTCTTTTCCTTTTGCCAAAACAATATTTTTCATTCTCCTATTTCCTAACATTTTCATCATTAAAATCAGCTTTTGAAGATGGGTTTGTAAAGTCTCAAAAGTCTTTATGAAAATATTTCTTCACAAAAAGGAATAGCAAATATTATGCTCATCTTCCATTAGCAAAGCACAGTTCCAGGATGTGCATTGACACTGTCCTTATCTGTGTTTAAAAGTATATGAATGCTTAAACATCCTTGAAATTCACAGGCAGCTGTTATTTATGGCCATATTTTCACAGTATATTTTTCCCCAATAATAGACATTCCTTTAACTTTCTTTGCCATTCATATAAATCAATGCTTTTCCAGTTGATCTGGAGCAAGTCATAGGAGGACTTAATTCAGGGTGTTACAATAAACATGCAGATGTCTTCTTCATTATTTTTAACAAGAAAGTAAAATGTTGCACTGTTGTGCTTTTTTTTTTTAACTACTCACACAACAGTGTCATGTCAAGCCTTGATAATGATAAATGCTATCAGAAATCCCAGGGCAGATACCCAGAATCATCCTTGGACCCACAAGCCCCACAGCTGCATGCTGAAAGATTTGATTGTCACTGTTTAATAAGGGTCTCATGAAATTTTTACCCCAAACAGGCTTGCTGTATCTGTACTAGTCAGCAACAGTAATCATGGGCCAGGAATAGTTTTTAAAAATTTGATATAGAATGGTAACTGTCACTGATAAACTGATAGCATCAATACAGTCCCATCTGATAAAACTGCTATCCTTGTGCACTCTCTACCCAATAAATGAGACAAAAGGAGTATCTGTCTCCAGATATAAGGAACACAGGGTTCTAAAAATTTTTCCTGCATCACATCCAAGTTAGATACTTAATGTAGACAAAAGTAAAAATATGAACATATCTAAATGTACAGGCTAGATTTTGAAAAAGTATTCCTCAGCCTTGGAAGTGGTAATGCTGATGCCTGATGAGTTATGTATCCTGAAAAGGAAGTGATGCCTTTGAACATTATACAATTTTGTGAGCTAAGTGGCAAAAGAAAGCTCAGCAGCAAGCTGTCATTTGTAAGAACACTTGTTCCATTTTCTCCTTCTGTGTACCCTAGTAATTTGCATTACTGTAGTGACGAAGGTAGACTTCATGGTGCTCTGGACTTCCAAGCCATGCAATACTTTACAAAGTGTCTGTATTCCAATCTTCTGGTGTAATTAAGAATGTTCCTGTGAAGAGACTCCTGCTCAAATTACTTCTAGAATTCAATCAAACTTCTGTAGTCCTTCCTGACATTTCCATTACAAGCTGTTTCCCTCCCTTTAAATTAAGTGTTCTTAAAGACCTATCAAATGAAACAGCTCATTGTTATCAAGTAAGACTTTTATGCTGAGCAACATTGAGAAGTAAAGGTTGGTCTCAGAAATCCTGTATGTTTACAGCTATAAACACCTTAGGCTTCTTGAAAGGGTGAAACCAAACTGGATGGAAAGGATACCTTAGGCATAGAGAAAATCTTTAACATAGGTAACAGGTGATGTAATTTTTTTCTCAGTAAGGACTGTTCATGTTTGGCATTGTAGTTGATTTTCACCAGATCATGTCTGGAAGTACTATTATATTGCTCATTTTGCTTGTAGTGACTGATTTTTTATCCATACTACATAAACTAAGATTCAAAATTATAAGTATGCTGGAGATTAAAGCAGTGATTCACACATTATTACATTAATTTGCTTATACCGATGGCAATAAAGAAAGTTCTCAGAACCTGCAGACATCTTTGTTTTATTAAATGCCTTTCATGATTCTTCAGGAATTATTTGTCAATCCATATTCTATTAAGTAGTGCTCTTATAGAGTTCTAGAAGCCTTATCATTCTTGCTCTTGTCTTAATAAAATTTACTTTATTTTACATAAAGATTGATTTCATCTGAGAGAAATGGGCCAGGCCACTGACCACATTATAGTGACTCTTGGGAGACAAAGCATTTATTGGAGAGCTGGAGGCTCAGATAGGTTTTAGAAGAGTTTTAATCATCAAAGTCTTTATCCGCTATAAATTTTGGAAACAACTAAGAGGAAAAGTCATATTGTCCTAAAAGGGGAAAAACAAAAGGCAAAAAGACTATTTTGAGCAATACTAGTTCAGGCTGACCGACAGACAGCGAGACAGTTGAAATGCTTCATTATAGCTTCATCCCTTCAGGACTGTAGGTAGACAGAGAGCGCTCAGGAATGGCAGAGACATTCTGGGTGGTCATTGCAAAGCTTTGCTAAACTGCACCTTCAGGATTTCTCTGGTCTGTTGTGCCAGAAGCAACCCCAGTACTCCTGAATCCTGTAGTCCATCCCAGAAGGAAACATGGCAGCACTTCAACCCCTTGTTCATCTAGGCTTTTCTCCCAGGAAAGATCTGTGTTCATGAACAGAGGGCTGAATGAGCTGCTATGTGAGCTACCCACACAGCGTGGGTAAGTGCAGAGTGCACTTTGGGACATGTGTTTCTCAAAGTGAACATTTAGTTTGAGTGTGACCCTCTCGCAAAGCAGACAAGTCTTCATTTTTTAGAGAAAATATGTTTCTTGATACAATCATTACCCATTAGGAGATTGAAAATTACTTTCCACATAATTTCCAACCTTCACTCCTTGGTGTCTGTAAACTGCTTCCTATGGAGAAGCCTCTGGAGAGTACAGGGTTATGATTACAAATGTAATTAAATTAAAATAGTAATTAAATTAAAACAGAGTGTGGTGGATTTTTTTTTTTCCAGAACTTACAACATGCAGAAAAAAAATCTAATGTGAGAGAAGTATATATACATAGTGGTTTATCTCTGTGCCTCTAACTTGGCAATGGCTAGTTCTAGGTTCCAGGTTGCTCTTGGTCAGCAATTTGCCATCACTACTAACACAACAGTACCTTCTTCATGCAGGGGCTGTTCATTTGTACTCTTCCCTGTCTTGACAAAGCAGCCCTGTCAGAATAGTCATGTTCTAAGACAACATGTCTGGTCTGTGATGAAGCTGCTTTATTAATATAATTTTACCTTTCCTAAGCATTCAGGAGAACTATCACATGCACATATGAAGCAACTTCTTAGATTTATATTTCTTATGTCTACTTGAAGAAAGGGGAAAAGCTTTTGCAACTCATCTGGCTACTGCTGTTTGGACTGAAGCTGATACAGCCCTAGACTTATGCAGTAAAACAAGATAAATCCCATAATAATTAATAGCTCCCTCATAGTATGGCCCTAGTTAACACTAATTCATTACACTTGTAGTGACAGGAAATACTGCTCACAGTGCTGGGTATTTGAATAGCACATGTACCTTGCAACCACTTCAAATGTGTCCAAGCTGACCTTCATTTAAGGCCTAATTGTTGATACTATTTCCTATATTGTTTTCAATAGCAAAAGTGGAGTTTAATCTCTCTTTTAACTTATCAGAGATGCAGACAATCTGGACTGGATTTCATCAGCCTCTTTCCACTACCTTCTGGCCAGAGGACACGATTGGCTGCTTTAAACATCTCTGACAGTGAACCATTCAATCCTTTCTTAAAGATATACAGAAAGGGAGTTTAGTATGAGAATAAGAGAAGCAGTAAAGATTTTAAAATTAAAATAACTTACATTTGTTATTTCCTATTTGACATCAAAGATTTAGAGTATGTTAAAGTAAGAAGTTAGATTGGTTTGATATAGTTTTTTCTAGAAAAAGTCACCTCATGGAAGATGTTTGTTGTTAATTTTCCTAATAAATTTTAGTTACCTGCAAATAAACAGTATGTTTGCTTTTGTACTTTTTCAGGAGCTGAATCTAAGCTTACCATTTAATAGCTCTCAGGTCCTGTTGTTTTCCCCCCAAAGAAAGAACTGGTATTGTCTTTTCTAGCGATGCAGTATGCTCCCTGTACTCTGTAAGTTCTGAAAGATAGGCACAAAAAGGCTGAGACTACATTGGTTAGTTCTTTAAGCATCTCAGTATTTCATCAAGCCTGGCCAATGAGTGAACAGTTCATTAGCAGAGGGGGAGCTTTTTCCTCTTTCACTGGTTATCAGCATCTGCTGCGCTGCTGCTAACATTTTGACAGAGGTCAGATGCAAGAGGTTTTTGAAAATTTTACCCTTCTCTGTGTTAGCTGTCAAAAACCCACTGAATCTGATGAAGAGCAGAATAATTCTTTGCTTGTTCTGCCTTTTATTGGCAGCATCCCTTAGAGATGCTTTTTCCTACACGACATGCCTTGCAAGTTTTATCTAATTCTTCATAGTCTTTCTGATTTTGTTTCTACAATTTTATCTTTATACTTTTAAACATCCATTAATCTGTCCCATTGTAGAATTCCCTTGGGGAATTGCATTATGCCCCACTGTAAAATTCCCTTGGATTTGAGGTCAATGAAAAGTGCAGGATTTAGCCATGTCAACCTGTTTCTCTCTACTACAGCTGGGAAGTCAGCATGCATGACTCCTTGCTGGTCTCTGAAGGAACTGCCAGTTCTCTTTTCCCCTCACACCATTTCCCAGAAAATGTAGGTGGTTTGGGGAGATGCAATAAAATAAATTAATACTTCAGAGCTGCCAAAGTAAGGAAAGACCATCTCTTTCCTGCGGCTATACACTCTTGTCATGGATCTCATGCCAGCCCTGGCAGCTGTTCAAACCTGAAATACAGAGTAAGCCAGCAGGAAATTGGGTTACTTTTCTGAGGTTTTGCTAAGTTGAACTGACTTATGAAGGAATTTTACATTTGCCTGAATGAGTAGATTGGCCAGGGCTGGAGCAAAGGCAGTATGGGAAAGACAGGGATGACACCATATGTTAGGAGAAGAGAAATGTAAGAAGGCAGCCATTATACCAAATAATGGTATGAGTTACTTAAGTCATATTTGCAATGTTCCTACTCTTCTTCCTAAGAGTGGCAAAGGGCAGGTTAAGCAGAACTGAACTAATTTAATTTGTTAAATGAGCCACGTTTTATAAGTAAACATATTAGTGTGGGTAATCTGCAGCTCTTTCTATTTTTACCTTATTTGACAAACTGAAAGCAGTTTTACCATTTTTAATTTATTTTACTCTTCTGTGAACCTCAATTCTATAATCTAAAATTGTTGCCTGCTATTCTACAGTGGTGTTCTTCAATAAGGCCAGTGTTGCATCCTCTGCTTTCCTCAATGATAGCAAGTATTACTGATAACTGCTGAGAGGAAATAATGATGAAGAAATAAGATAATTTTTGTAATTGTTCCACTTGAAGAAAATTAATTACTTGTATTCATTCCAGGGCAATGGAAGTGACACCATACAACACAATGTCTTCCTTTGTATCAGAAAAAAATTGCAGAATGGAAAAACTTAAGTATTAGTAAAGATTCCTTCAAATGAGTTTGTGCTAAAAGACAATCCTGATTGGGCTATATGAAAAAAAAAGTCAACAAAATTAATCTCTTTTAATATCTGTCAGGTTTTCAACCAAATTTATGAATATTGAATCTATTGAACATTGTAAACTAGTTCAGTGCACCACAACCAAAGAACAATATGTTTTCTTTAAGGTAATTATATCACCAAAAGATAAACAGACCCAGGAGAGAAAATACGATTCTTTCTTACCCAGAACAGGATGAATAATATCAAGGTAAAATATTATTTGTTATCTGGGACAACCCTTATTATCTCAGAAGAGTTTTTGATAAAAGTAGTGCTCAGACTGTCCTCTGGTATATGTCAGGTTAGATGTATTGTGTCCACTGGAAATGTGACTCACTTCTGGTGTCATTGTCCTAAATTATTTTAAGGTCTCTGTTTATCTCAGCCTTGTAAGTACACTTTTGAGCATAAACATACTTGGCTATATCTTATGTACAACTGAAATAAAGGGTGTTCTGTTTGTATATGAAAAGCAGAGAGATAAAAACCATAATTTTTATTACTCACATATGGAATTTAGGCCTCCTCTGTGATCATGAATGAAAAAAAAGTAATACCTGTAAAGCCTCAAAGAGCTATCTCAGACTAACTTGGTGTATAACATTAACAACAGCACTTGCTTACAAGGCATTCTCTAAAGAATTACATCACTGTGCTGGCTAATGTATTAATACATGAATAGAGCAAAGAAATTAAAAACTCCTTTTAAGCAGTGTTAGACTTAATAAAAAACTAGTTTGTTGGTGTAGAACAGTATCATTAGCCCATAGTTTGTTAATTAATAAAAATAGGGCTCTGATATTTCTTGAGTGTTCAAGTGTTTCAGTGTTCAGTGTTCAACTATTCATCAAAATTCATCATTTTTCTGTAAATATAAATCAAAGAAGAAAAACAGTGGGGGATAAAACCCCAAACTGTCCAAGAGATGTGCAAGTGAGTCAAAATATGTTTTCCTGCAGCCACCAGAGATCCATGTCAGGGATCTTGTTGATTAATATATTGTATATTAATTGATTCTAAATGGTCCTTGGCCTGTCTTGTTTCAGCCAAACTGGTCTAAACAATAGAGCAGTTACTCTGTAATACTAAATCTGTAATATACAAACAAAAAAAGACTTGAAATTAGGGAATAAATCACTCCAATATGACCACATTAAAAGGAACTGATCAATAATTATGTTTGTGTATTCTGCATGTTATGATATCCTGTCAGTATAATCTAATTGTCTCAAATTTCATAGGAATATTCCTTAAAATGAAAAGAAATTAAAGTTTAGACAAGCCAACAATCTATTAATGAAAACATCAAATGATTTTTTTAACAGATTAAACATGGTAAGATCAGCGCTGGAATTATATTTATAGTGTATTTACAGGGTCTTACAATATACAGATTTCACAAAGGACTTTCTTGGGCTTCCTTTGTTTTTCTGTTCTTCTGTTCTTTTGTTTGTTTGTCATTGTTGTACTGTAAAAACAGCCAAGTGTTGGATGTGAAGCTAGTCATTCAAACAAAGTTTGCACAAGTGAGTGCAAGAGAGTCTCATCTGTTCAATCTGAGGTAGAATATAAAAGAAAATAATTTGATGCACATTTTCACTAGTGAATCCTAATCATATCTTGCATAGAACTTGAGACAATTATTAGGTTTTATTTTTGTTTTGATGACAAGAAAGTCTAGAGATAATGTAGCCAAATCATTTTTATTTAGAGTTTAGAAATAGGGAAAACATCCAGAAGGATGAAGCACCAGAGCCCAAGCAATTTTAGCTTGTTGACAGAAACATCAAAGAATGATCAAAACACAGGAAGAACTTCTATCAAGGAAAAAAATACAGTAATTATTTTTACATATACATCCCTAGCACATCAATAAAATAATAAGAATAAGGAACATACTTTTTCCTTTGGTATTTTTTAGAATTTCTCTTATGACTATGGTGTTTTTATATACCTTGTTCACTTTGTCTGCCTTAAAAGAGAATACTGTGAAGAATTCATCATTCACTATGTCAAAAAAATTGTGATATGTTATTTAAGGAAATATGTTTTTGGTCTATCTTTGTGTGTTAACTCCTCTCCATACATACTGTTCTGAAATGTATTGTTCTTGTTAATATATTTTTAAACACAAGGGAATTCATAAAACTTAACAGCCTAATTTTGGGGAAATTCTTTTATTTATCTCAAAGACCCAGTAAAAATACTTGGGGCCTCTAAAATCTTTAAAATAATATATTGTTGTCAGCAGCAATCAGCCATCAAGAAAATAAGTCTTCCAGCCATGGTCAAATATTCCAAGGTTCAAGGAAAATTTGGTATCATAGGGCTGAGAGAGCTGAATAGAAGAGGTTGCTGATATTTTGTTTTGAACTTAAAATACTGCCACAGTTGTGTATCTCTTTGCAATTTTTATTTATACTATCAAAGTAAAATCAGCTCTTCCTAAAAGGACTTTTGCAGTTAGACTGTCAGGGCAGCAGCACATACCCTGTACTTGCACTAACTCTTGTTTATGGAGGGGCTGCAGCCCTTCATGCCCAGAAGCTCACACCCACATTTAGTGCATCAGAAAACTTCACATCCTAATTAAATATGAGTGTAAATTATTCTTCAAATGCATATAAAAGGATGTGGAATGTCAGAAAAGTAGGGCTAACTGATAGTTACCTTTCAGCCTGAAAACACTTCAGGTTTTGTACCTCAGGCAGGATACAGCTAAAGTTTGTTGGACAAACAAACTGTTTCTGCAGAAGTGCTGCAGAAAGGCTAGTGTTGTTTCACAGATTATCACAACAGTTAGCATAATCAAGTAGTCATGAAATAGTAGAAGCTGTTCTGAGGACATTTAAACAGTCTCAATCACTTCTTAGATTCAATTCAGCATGTTGTTAAAGGTGCTACATATTGTATGGGATGGGACAACTCCAGTTATTTCAGGTTAGAGTCACTTAGCAATTTTTGTGCTATATATTTGCAAAACTATTTATCACTTATTGAGCTCAGTTTCATAGGTGACTTGAATTTTGTTATGAGGCTGCCTACGTGGAATCTAACTTTATATATTATTCATAAATAATGTATTGTTCTTTATAATTTATAATATGGTAAATTAAAATCTAATGTTATGTGGCACCTAGTACAAAGAGATCAATCTAAGAATTCTGAAGGCAGAAACTGAACAAAGAGGAGGTGGTTATTTCACATCTGAAGATCTGCTGAAGTGTGTCATGACAGCACAATTCTTGTGCCACACTGGAAGTGAGCTACTTGTCCTTGGTCTTAAAGATTGATACTTTTATTTCTTGAAATGTGTGATGTCTGGCCTCATTTCTCATCTGGTATCCAGAGGTAGGACTTTGGATAGAAAGACTCTACATGAGGATCTGAACAGGCTGGATCATAGGCCAAAGCCAGTGGTGTGAGCTTCAAAAAAGCCAAAAGTTGGGTCCTGCCCTTGGGTCATTACAACCCCAGGCAGCTCCACAGCCTGGGACAAAGTGGCAGAAAAGCTGCCCAGAGTGCTGGTAGTGCTGGTGCCAGCAGCTGGACATGAGCCAAGGTGTGCCCAGGTGGCCAAGAAGGCCAATGGCATCCTGGCCTGGATCAGCAATGGTGTGGCCAGCAGGAGCAGGGCAGGGATTGTCCCCCTGTGCTGGGCACTGCTGAGGCATCATCTCAAATCCTGTGTCCAGTTCTGGGTCCCTCACCACTACAAGAATGAAACTGGAGTCAGTCCTGAGGAGAGCAATGGAGTGGGGGACTGAGGGAGCTGGGGGTGTTTATCCTGGAGAAAAGGAGACTCAGGGATAACCTTATCAGTCCCTACAACTGCCTCAAAGGAGGTTATAGCCAGGTGAGGATTAGTCTCTTCTCCCAGGCAGCCAGAGACAGGACAAGAGTAAACGGCCTCAAGTTCTGCCTGGTGAGGTTCAGGTTGGACGTGAGAAAAAAATTCTTAATAGAAAGGTTTCTACAGGCCGGTGCTGAATTTATTAAACCCTGCAGATATTTAAAGAAAGGCTGGACATGACACTTAGCCCTGTGGTCTAGTTGACAAGATGATGATTGGTCAAAGCAATGGATTCAAAGACATTTGAGGTATTTTCCAACATGAATGGTTTTGTTAGTATGTGATGTCTCAGCACAGACTACACAGCAGGGCCATCTCTTCAGAAGGAGCAGGTTGCATCTTCCTGCTGGGAAAAAATAATCACTGCACCAAAACCACAAGTTTGAGTATCAGGCTCTGCAGGATGGCGGGGTGGGTTACCAGGAGTTTAGCTATATCTCAGAGGGTATTCACTTGCATGTCAAGACACATTCTGTTGTATCTCTAAAGTATGTACTGGAAACAAGTGAAAATTTTGCACTAACATGGTGCAAAAATACAATCCAAAGCCTGCACATGCCCTCAACCTGAGAATAACACCAGAGACATGAGAAAAACTGGTAAACTGGTGAGTTTTGCTCCCTGCCCTCTGAAGATCCTGGGCCTGACATCTGGGTACAAGCCACCAAGTGCCTGGCTGCTGGTGGGATGGGTGGAACACTCCAGGCTGGGCATCTAACAGAAGGGTTTACATAAAAACACTTTTCCCTTCTGTACAATCTCACCTAAGTTAAAGAGCTCACTTGGGGCACGTATTAATGTTTGGCAGAACAAAAGAGCAGCCTTCAAGCCCACATTAGAGATCAGAAGCAGAGTGTTTAAATGGACTTTTCACACAAATTTATGGTAGTCTCAAATCACAGAAGAGAACAATTCATTGCTACTAGAGGCTTGCCCTCTCCATTAATGAGCACAGAAAATCCTAAAAGGAATAGGCAAGGATGTTTTACTGTGCTCCATTTGACCACTGCTATGCTATTACCTTGATAATTACTTCAGTAAATGTATAAACAGCATTTACCTTGCAAATCCTTTTCCTGTTGTAATTAAATTCCTGGCTACCATTTACAGCAGAGAAAGAAAACGTGTACTGCAGATGTAATTAATCTTAAAACCTGAAAATCTGCAAGAGAAAGAAATATCCACAAAGAATCATGAAAGTACTGTCCTCAAGTCAATGAAGACACCGAGAGCTTCAACAGGACATTCAACAAGATCTCACATTAGCTAAAAATTATTGTCCGTGCTAAGGCTGAAGGAGACAGAAAAATTGTTGTCATCTTCACTGAAAATGAAAATGATCCAAGGAAAGCTAACCGTTTTATTAATGTAAATTCATCAAATATGGAAAAGAAAGATGACAGAAAGTTGCCAGAACCTATGGCATAAGTGGAAATATTCAGTTTCATTACTGTTGATGTAAAATTGATCCAAGTACTAAATTTAATTGAAAATAATAATTATAATAATTGTGAAATATGAGTAGTATACCAGGTCAGCCCTAATGGAATGTTCACAATGGAAGTTCTAAGTAGTAGTCCTTCAAATCTGAGCAACTGAGCACATGATAGAAAGCAACATTTCTGTGACAGCACACAATCAAAGGACATGGTGTCTTAAAACACATATGTCACCTTGGTTCTACTCTGGTCCATGACACTGCCTGATTGCTTAGATCAGCATCTCTTATAATCACTGTGGCCATCTGCTGTACAGCTGGAAGGTAAAAAGATCAGGTTTCAATGCACATCTCAATTCAGGTACAATAGATTAAATCTAATCCTGCTGTCAACCACCAAACAACAAACCAAAGAAAATATTTCTACACCAATAATTATAGATCAAATAAAAACAAATGGTGAGCACTGGAGATCTAAGTCAGGATTAGACTGATATAATAATTGCAGTCTTTGGTTGGTATAAATACATCCCGTAAAGTCTAGGAAAGGGAAGCCTGGGTAAATGATGTGTTCAGCCTGTATGGAACCATGTGTCACTTCTGAGAGAAATGCAGCTGAGGGTCAAAGGATAATAATTTGCCTCTGGAGTGTCTTCCAACAACAATGCTGATAATGCCATTTGTGATGATGTTTCTTGTGGGGAAGTTACAAATTAACATTATAAGACTGAAATTTTCTCTTCAGTTTAATCGAGTACTCAGAAGACTGAGTAGTTGTTGGGGCTCAGGAGTCCACAAAATTGCATTTGGAATATCATGACAATGGACTTTAAACAAAAAATATAAAATAATATAATTTGGATTTTTTTTGACAATCTAATTGAAAGCACCAAAAGGAAATTTCAGGCGACAATATCAATATATCAGCAGTTGGTGACAATCAGAGTCAGCAATTCTAGAATTTTCCATCAGTATTTTTTTTGCATATCTACAAAGTAGGTGCAAAAGTCAATATACAAGTGTAATGAAAAAGGAATGCATATGTAATTTTAAAACACCATGTTTAATCTATTGCTTTGCTTTGCTTTGCTTTGCTTTGCTTTCCTTGCTTTATTTTTTCTGATTTGAATGCCAAAAGGATATACCACTATGGTACATAGTGGTTTTTTTGTCTCTTTTTCTATGAAGGGTGCAAGAGAATGAATTTTGCCATGTTAGCAAGTAATGGTATCTAAGTTTGGAAACATGATGGTTGTTTTAAGAGCTACCCAGACAGAAAGAAAAACACAGAATAATGGAAGCAAATAAGAAAATCTAAAAAATAAACAAAAATTTTATATTATTTTATAGAAAATAAATATTTTTATGTTAAAGATGTCATAATGGAAGATATTTATAGCATGATATTATTAGTAGATCAAGACATCTGACATCAATACATTAGCTAACTCCTCAGCTGGTATATAGAGGTAGGGATAAAGATCGCTACCACAAAATATGATCTCATGAAAAATCTATTTTACAAAGTGGTTCTTTCCTTTCTTTCTCAAAAAGACATAATTTTAGTTTATCGTCATATTTCTGTCCCTCCAAATGATTTTTTTCACTGTGCTTTTAAAATTTAAAACAAGATCTGTCAAAACAAGCCTGTGTTTTCAACTGCAGAAAATGCAGGATGCATTCTATTAATTTTTACATACTTATGTTGGAATTCTTTAAAAGTTCACCTGTGTATCTAAATGGGCATAAAATATGCAGTTCATTGACAGAACTGCATTAGTATCATTAGGACTGGAGAAAAGAGCTTTGTTCTGCTTCAGCTCCAGGCCCACCATCATTCATGGTAGGGTCTGGCTCTGGTCAGGTTGAGAGTATTGAATTCATATCCATCTCTGTATCATGAAGTAAAGAGAAGAACATTTGCGGGACTGCCTGTTTCTGTTCTCCTAGGAATCAAACCCTTTGTGGTGATGAGCTATTCAGGGACCCCAGGCAGGTGCAAAGGAGTGCTCTTTATTGATAAAAAACTGGCCTTTTTAAGCAGTTAGCTGGTTATCAGTTTACATCATTTTAAGGCAAAACAAGCCCAAGTCAACCAGCCACCATACACCACGTGGACATCCAGCAGTCAAGCAGCACCTCTTTCATGTCTCTCACCTCTCTTATATCTCTCACGTCTCTCCAGTCTCTCATGTCTCTCACATATCTCATGTCTCTCACATCTCTCATGTATCTCAACATCTCTCTAGTCCAGCTAAGTCACTCTCCCACAGTTCCCTTCTACTTAGCCTAAGTAAGCCTCGAGGCCAGAGCCATTCTCTTTATAAAACCTTGCCTATCAGTAACACAAACTGACACAAATTTTTTAAAGGCAAAGAACCTATGTTGAATCCATTGCTCTGTTCTGGGTTTATATGGACTGGCTCTCACTTTCCCAAGGCAGCAGTTTGCAACAGTCAAAATAGGATTATCAGTCATCAGACTCTTCTAGCACTTTTAATTATTTCTCCTCAGTTCAGCAGGTCTGCACTGACCTCACTGATGGATCTTCGTATTGCTTCTCTAAAATATATCAATTACTTCATACTTTCCCTCAGGCTGAAGGTGCAGATCTTGTTGAGTTTCTTTAATGGAGAGGTCTAAGTTAAATCAAGTCCTCCTGTAGACGCAGCTGCATGATCATGGGAGTGCAGCCCTCCCTCCTGATAGCATTCTCTGCTTTCCATCATGCTCTTTTTTTTCAAGTGGACCTACAGTGATGTTCATTGACCCTGATAGACAATGTGTCTTCTTCACTTGATTTAAGTTTTTGGGGAGATAAATTTGTACTTCTAGCTTACACAGTGCCTGAAGCTGAGGAAGACAGAGATGCCAGTCATCTGCTTGGCTACATTGCCTCAGAGGGAGAGAGCCTTTTCTGCTCTGGAAACTTACCAAGACAGTTTAGTTTGTATTAATTTTTTTTTTTTTTATTGCACAACATCTCTGTGCTTTACTGTACAGAAGAAGTCATATTCTTTTCTTGTCCTTCAGCTGCCTGCATCTGTCCTGGAAATTTTACCAACACAGGAAATAGTCAGTGGGACTAAAGTGAATATTGAAGTTAAAGTGCTTAAAACAGCTGGACAAATCTGCATGCTTGAGCATTCACAGCCAGTAGCCCTGAGGGATCCTGGCAGGTGGAAAAGGGCCAGGAGAGCCTCCTGGAGAATCTTGCACTACAGCTATGGTCCCATCTATTTATTTTAATTAAGTAAAGGCATTCTATATTTTTGTAGTCTGCATAATGGCATTCTGGCTTTCTTCTGAAGCACTACCATGATGTAGACTTGGTATGACTTAATAAATGACTTATGACTGAATAAATCTGTTGCAGAATATGGTGCAGAAATGACTGTACCCAGTGAATGCCTGTGTAAATCCTGGGATAAATTGAGACAATTTTTTAAAATATAATCTGTCCAGAGATTTTTTTGTGCAATTTTTTTCTATTAATATTTAGTGAAATTTGACTGAACTTGATGAACTCAGGGCAAGGATGTTTTAATCCAGTCATCCAATGTGCTGTGTGTGCCCTTCCTCCCCCTCCCAATTGCAACACCTCTTTGATGTGGCAGAATAATCAGTATTGTGCCCCATTACTCATACATTATCAGTATGTGCCCCAACACTAATGAGTATTGTCTATGATATCTTTTATGTAGAATATGTCAAAAAACATGCTCCCTTCAGGATCTGTATGTCAGATTCTGTACTCCAGCTGTGTCAAATTGCCATTGAATATTGAACTAGCTAATTGTGAAAAATAAGATTGGTCATTTCTCACCTACTGAATAAACATATAGTCTTCTCTAGTTCTACTATATCTTAGATGAAACATAATTCTATACTAGGAAATTAATTTTACTGTATCTTTTCCTTCTGCAGGCATTTGTAGGGCCATGGTATGAAGTCAACAATGCTGGTGAAACCTTAGCTTTTACAAAAAACAATTCAGCATTGAAATAAGAGAAAAGTCTTTTGCTCAGACTAATTTGCATATACCCTGCAAAAAACAACTGAAGAAGTTTCAGTGCTCTCATAACATTTTATATAAGGTTGGAAATCTACTTTCTGTTAGGCTAATCAATGAGCTGGTTAAAAACCAAAGAGCATGCATTGGAATTTCTTGTCACGAATCTGCCTTTATATTCAGATGCAACCTACCTGAAGCTATCTGAAAACTTGCATTACTGAGACCTGGCCGCCTTTCATTTTTCTTCTTGAAGCACTACATATCACTTATCAGCAGCAAAGTCTAAATTTAGCCTCAAAGGCTGGGGTATGAATCCCCTGGAGAAACCTTAGCTGTTCTCCCTCTCTCTCTTCTTCCACTCACCAACTATGAGTCCACAAGTGATTTTTTTCCAACAGGTTTCAGATTTGCTATAAGCACCAAAGGAGATGCAAAAGCTTTGGTCACTGCAAGACCAAATCTGAATTTTGTGACTTGTGTATTTTCATAATTGAGGTTTGCACATGTTAAACTTTCTGAGCTGTTCACTAAGAAGTTATGAAACACTTTGTGGTTTTGTGGTGAGAGTTGATCAATCTTTGAGCATGGCCCCAGCAGAGGGGACCATCCTCTGCACCTGCAAGCACTGACAGTACTGCACAGCTGTCCTGCCCCTCAGATGGGCAGCACTGCACAGAGCATCATGCAGGGGAACAGTGGTAGGATGCAGCAAATTCATATTGCAACACCAAGTAAGAAGATGATAACCAAGACAAGACAGTCCCAGGCCCCAAAACTGTTTTACTAGGCTACAAGCATTGCTTTCATAGCTGGCATCTTATAGTCAGCTGCATAAATTGGGCTATGAGAGGTTTGCACAGAACAGTGCAAAACTGCTGATATAAAAACATTGGAAAGTTACAAATGCATAAATAAATATACTAATTTGCTCAATAACATTTAAGAAATTGGTATGCAAACCATTTGGAAAGGACTTGTTCTTGTAATATACTTAAGCCACATCTCATTACAAAATTTGTTTATAGCTAGAGCTCAGTTGTCAGGGTCAACTGGAAACTTCAAGTCGATAAAAATAAAAAAGGGCTTAAAACTACAACTATTGACAAATGTCTAAATTTAGACATTTGAGCCCATGTTTACAAACCCAGCTAAGGATAATCTCATTATTAAAACTATTGCTTAGCTTCCTGTCCCTGCCACTGCAAGAAGGCATGACATTGCTATTTGCAAGTAGTTGGTAGTAAAAATTAATTTGATATGGTAACTGTATCTCACTGCTAATAATACGTAAAGACCTAATGGATCTTCAAGAAGTCATTTACCTCATTTCTGACAAATACTATCCTAAGCTTCTTGAAAAGATCTCCAATATTTTGTATATAAAAAAATTTCCACAATATTCAAGACAGCTGATCAATCTAGTTCAAATTCCACAGGCTTCCCATTTTATTATGGAGTTGTGAGTGCTGTAAAGAGGACTGCTTCTGAACTGAATGCCCAGCTGTATGAACCCTGACAAAAAGCCTACAAGGCTCTCAGCTGACAAATTCCTCTGACATTAGATAGACTTTCTAGCAGACAGCTACTTCTCTTTTACACCATTGTATTTCTCCTCTGTATTTCTCAAGGCTTAATATGTATTATTATGCTTTTAAAAATAATGACCATTCTCTCAATACACATTGTATGTTTCACTTTATGTACTTAAAGAAACAGCAGTAGAGACAAAATGGGGCTTTTCCAAGTTTCATTAGAGTTTTTAAAGCAAAATTCTTTCCATCTTTTTCTACTAGATAATTAAAAGGTAATAATTTTTTACCTTTTCTTCTGTATTTTTGACATACATACATAAATTTGTGGACAAAACTAGCTGTAAACATACTGAAGTGTATGAACTACAGAAGACTGAACCCCCAGTTTAACAGATCCAAAAATACTCTGTTTCATTATGGCTGTGAACAGAACTGATTAAAGGCTCTCAGAAACATAGAAAAACAGAAAAGGAAAGATATTGGTTCCTGCAATCTCAGGAGGTTGCCTTCATACCTTTGGATCAAAGGCAAATTTCATCAGTGGATTTCCTCCATAAACTCACATTATGCTTCTTCCCCTGTAGTGGGTTGACCCTGGCTGGGTGCCAGGCACCCACCAAAGCCTCTCTGTCACTCCCCTCCACATATGAACAGGAAAAGAAAATATAGCAAAGGGTTCATGGGTTGAGATAAGACCAGGAGAGATCATTCACCAAATATTGTCAGTGGCAAAACAGAATGAAATTAGAGATATTAATTGAATTTATTACTAACAAAATCAGAGCATGATAATGAGATTTTAAAACACCTTTCTCACACCTCTCCCTCCTTCCCAGCTCTGCTGCTTTACCCCCAGCAGCACAGAGAGAGACAGAGAATGGAGTTATGGGCAGTTCATAACATCGTTTCTGCTGTTGCTCAGGGAGAGGAGTTCTTCCCCTGCTCCTGGGAGACAGCTCTCCACAAACTATTTCAGTGTGTGTCCATCCTGTAAGAACACATCTCCATGAGCTTCTGCGATGTCAGTCACTCTTCCATGGAGTGTAGTCCTTCAGACACAGTCTGCTCTGGTGTGGGTCCCCCACAGGGTCACAAGTCCCTGTCAGGACCCTGCTCCAGCACAGGCCTCCCACGGGTTCACAGCCTCCTCTCAGGCATCCGCCTGCTCTGGCCTGGGTCTCCTCCAGGGGCTGCAGGTGGATCTCTGCATCCTCCTGGATGTCCATGGGCTGCAGGGCCGCAGCTGCCTCACCATGGTGTCACCATGGGCTGCAGGGGAACCTCAGCTCCGGAGCCTGGAGCACCTTCTGTCCCTCCTTCACCAACCTTGGTGTCTGCAAGGCTGTTCCTCTCATATATTGTCATTACTGTTCTCTGGCCACAATTACACATGCACAATAATTCTTTTTCTTCTTAAATTTGTTATCACAGAGGTGTTACCACCATTTCTGATGGACTGAGACAGGATCTGTGGGACATGGAGAATGCTTCTGGCATCTTCTCACAGAAGCCATTCTTGTAGCAGTCCCACTATCAAAACTTGGCCATACAAAACTACTACAGCCCCTTAAAAATTTTATCTGTCTGGTATTTTCCTTTGCAACACTGAAATTAAGTAAACATTAAAGGGAATTTCATTTTTTCAGGAAACATTAATTGGTAAGATGTAGCAAAATTCCTAATTATATTACTACAAGCAATTCTGGAAAATGCCTTATTGGAAGTATAGAAATGAGCTTATAGAAATGTTTCATGACCATAACACTGTGTTTCTTGAAAAATATAAATTCCTTTATAAAAGACAAGATTGAAATAACAATGTTATAAAGGCATGAAAGATGATAGAAAAAAAATTACCCTGAGATACTGATTTCAATTAAAAGTGGTTCAAAATTAAGATTTCCTTAGAAAAAGATTGAATTGCTGACACACCATCAAACAACTCTAATTTGAAATTTAATTAAATTTTGGCTTTACGTTTTGGAATGCACTAAATATTACAAATTTCAATGCTTTTACAACACAGAAAATTCACAACCATGCTCAAAAGAGCAATATTCCCGAACCATATTATCCAGTAAAGGAAATATATAAGCCTAAAAACTACAAAAACATCAGGTTTTCAGAGATATAAGCCACTTTTCTATTCTTTAGGCTATATCAAAGCAAAATTTTCCTGCCATTTTTACCATTAAATAATTAATATAGTTAGTGTATACATTAGTATGACATAAAACCATACAGTTACTGGAAAATTAATTTTGATTCCAATAAGATACTGGGGTTCTTTAAATTTCAATTTTCACATAGAAAAGCTTGTTAATCACAGCACAAATACATATTTTTCAGAATTGGTAGTTCTCCATTCCTTAACAATTCTGGATCAATTGTTATGGAAATCCATGAAAAGTGCTAGTACTTTGCCTGCTTAATTATTACTGTAGTGATACGTTTGTAATCTCTTGGGATCCAGAAGCTTATTAAGTAAGCTTTCTTTCTGAAATTATTTATAAATGCCACGTTTCCCTGTTTGTCAACAGTGGTGGCTATTGCGACACTTAATGAATTGGGGAAGAGTGTGTCAGCTTAATGTTTAGAAAAGGATTAACATGTATCTAAAGTGAGCTATCATTTGAAACCTTGTCAAAACAAAAAGACAACCTCTAATACTTTTAAGTGTCAGCAAAAAGTGTCGTCATGCATCAAGAAAAATTGTTTGCCAAAGAAACGAAGTATCTTTATTCACTAAAATCACAAATAGTTATTAACATACCTAAAAATATGTGTATTAAGAAGACCAGACAAAACAGTTCAATGATTTACACGCTTGAGGTTAAGCAAGGAACGAGTGCAGTTTTTTTCCCATCCGTGGTGCAATCTACGTATGACCGAGTGATTGAATGGATGGCATGGTCACTGAGTTGCTGTTTCAGGGAGATGGAGCATGTTACATTCAATCAGCACAGAACTAATTAGTCTGGCCAGCCAACATGCTTCACTAAATTAAGGATAAGTTACAGCAAGACTGTCCATGTCAGTCCTTGTCAAAAGGCATCAGTGGCAGGCGTGTGGCCTCACCTCACTTTCCTTAAACCTGTGCTCTTCTCTGTCCTGCCGCACCAAACACTGACACTAGCCTTGTGCCGGCCATTCTTACATTATGCAAGATGTCAGTGTGAAGAGACTAAAACCCATCACAGAAGATAGAGGAGTGGAATTCAGAAGCTCATACACTGATGTCACACTAGAATTCATTAGAAGCTTAGAATGAAACCTTAGGAAAAAGCAGACTTGAGGAACGCACATACAGTCATGCCAGCACTGTGTGCTCCTTTCTCTGACCAAAAGCCAACTCTGCTTACTGCCAAAGGCAGGTGGGCACCTCTGGGCTTCCTACAGGCTCCAATAGGGGAATATGCACAAGGAACTTTGAGGGAAGGGTCTCAGTTTTGTCCTTTTTTATTTCCTGAATTTAGTGTGAAGCAAAAATACTGACTCTCTATCACCTTGCTTCTAAGTTGTCAATAAACAGATATTTCCTAAAATGTCTGTTTATTAAAATATTTCTGTGAATATGTGGGTTTTTGCAATGTCTAATGGAAGATGTCTGGATTCATTTCAAAACAGATTTCTAAGCTGCCAGCTGCAAATACAAGGCTGCACTCTACAAGTTGAAGTCTAACAACTTTAACAGCTTTTATTCTTTCTGTACCAAGCCTGACATACATAACTGGAAAAGTTAATTGAAATCACCTGACCTCCAGAAAACTGATGTTGCTGTCACATTAATAAGAAGTTTGCTATGGGAATTTTAAAACGTTTCTAAGTTTTGTGTCTTCACAGATACACAGAGGAGCAGCACAAACATAACCCATTAATATTCCACCTATTGCTTTCTAAAAAACACCTCAGTGAAATCAAGAAGCCCTTCAATGCTTGTAGTACTTTGTTTATTCAGTCTTAAATTGTCTCAGCACTTAGAGTATAATTGAGAAAGAAATAAAGTCCATGTGTAATACAATTTTTTTAAAAAATGAATGTTCTGAATTTCAACTACACAAACCTCAGTTTTTAATATTTTTTTCATACAACTGTGAACATTAAGCTTTTATCAGAAATACTTCCTATACCAAGCTTTATCAGGAGAGACAGCTGCAGGATATAGCTAATTTAAATAAAAATTAGTTTAGAAGTTAGCATTAATTCAAAAGTTACCAACTGGCCTTTAAAATCACCTTAAGCATAATCTTGGCTCTTAAGTTATAAAATTTTATTTCCTTCTTCATCAGAAAATATTAAAAGATAGTATCATATATGTAAAACCCATAAAATACTCTACACTCACTTTCATGTGCTTTGCTATAAATGTATTTTAGATTAAATTTAAATATCAGTGTAATCCCTAATTCCTCTTAGCAAGATTAAAAGAAACCAAACAGTTTTTCTCATCATAGGAATGAAAGAAATTTCAGAGAAAAGAGTTTGAATAAAATCCCTATATAACACCCAAGCTGCAAATGCAAAAGAGGCAGGTAATTTTTAGCACACTTGCCCAGCATCATGTGCATATGAGAAAATGCAAACCTTCACCCTCCTCTCAGGTCAGTTGCAATACCTGCAAAGTACTGCCATCACATCCAGTAAGGTGCAGGGGCCACATAACTCTGACATGTTACCTAAATAGTTGTCTCTTTTGGGATTGGAGTGCGCATACACCTACAAGGATACATGCTTAAGTAGCCTGGCTCTGGCAGAATTTGAATCTTTATTGTGGTTCTGCAATTTTCTGACTCCAAATCATTAGCTGGAAGCACAGAGTTACTCAAGTGTGTTAAGGTAAATGGTTTCTCCAGCAGAGTTGATGTGATCCCACTGGTGTCCCAGTGCCTGGGAACATGGTCCCGGTGCAGAGGGAGCCCCTGTGTGAACGAGTTTGAGATCGATGTGGAGGTATGGCTGTGGTGTCTGGGTGGCAGAGAGCTGCTCCTAGTAACATGCTCCATTTTCTTTTGTGCTTCTACTGTGATGAGGAGTCACAGTTGTTTTACACCCTGAGGACTGAGCCCAGACTGTGTAGGGAATTTAGATAATTTTTCGCAGTGAAAAACCCACAGATCAGATTACCATATTCAAGGCTTAAGCACCAACTCCCAGGATGAACTTTCTTTCCAAAGTACTCTCCCTGTATGTGTGTTCCAGGTCTGCACAATAGTTTTTCAGACAATGGGACCAGCTCAGCAGGGATCTCTTAATTATCCAAAATCAATCATTGTAACTTCAATTTTTTCATTTTATTAATAGCTGAGTCAGAAGTTATTGCTATAACTGTACAGAAAAGTGGGAAATCAATAACACATGCTGAGCTGTGGAATTTTAAATAAAAATATAATCTCTGAAGCCTTCAAAAACTTAACTTGTACTTACACTTCATCAGAGACACTAAACAAATTTATTAAAAAACTTTTCTTGCAGTGTTTACTTATTCATGGCCCTCACTGACCACATTTCCTCAATAGGAGGAGGTGACATTTAGGTTTTATCAATGAGTTACACTATGTATGGGTGAGGAACAGAGCATGTGGTACTAGCACTCACATCATTATGCCTTTCTGATTAAACACTAGCCACAAAATCAAACAACTGAAGCAGTTTAAGCCACTAGAGACACTAGTACAGAAGATTATCATCTACAGCAAAGTGGTAATAGTTGTGCTGATTTTGAAGAATTAGCCTTGGGAGGAATGCACTGCAGTGATTGACACTAGCATTCAGTGCCTGGGAGCAGGAACCTGCAGATCACACAGATGCCCAGCACAAAACAGACTGAAACTGACTTGTACTGCATTTTATGCAGCTGATCTTTTCCAAACCCACCATTCTACTTTTTCTTCCCTGGAGCTGAGACAAGCAGTGCCATCAGGAACACCTTGAATTTTAAATAGGATACAGCACTACCTTCATATTTCACATCAGACACACACACACACACACACACAGTGTGCCTTTACACTGTTCTGATTTCAGCACCCTGGAAAGTCTACGAGTTGTATAGCAAGGTCAGTGATCAAAATGAGAGGAGCAGATCTGTAGGTTCCAGTTGAATCCCAAAAGTACAGTGGCACTGCTTGTCACTGACTACTAAATAAAGATTTCCTAAATTATCACCTTTTTACCTTCTTATCTCCATGCCAACTCAGAGTTCTAGGTAGTACCACCAATCTCTAACATCGATGGAAGAGGAAAACAGGAGAGAATGCTAGCTAGTTAGAATTAGTATGAAGACAGAGATTCTTTTTTTAAATACACTATCTAAAAACCTTCATATTTTTATGTTCATTTTAGATTTTTTTTTGTTTTAATTCAAGCCTTTTAAATTGATTTTGTGCATTGATTTTCAGGCAGGAAAAATTTATGCACCCCATTTGCCCTCCTTTTTGCCTCAGCTTAACAGTTTTGGGGATCTTAAACTGGACTCAGTTCTAACTTGTCTTCCACTGATAAAAATGCTAGAACTTACTTGACCCACAAGGAGAAGAGTTTTCTGAAATACGCAGACCTGCTTGGTCAGCCTTGTGCCCTGTGTACACAGTAGCTATTAGCTGAGTGCAATCCTTAGATAAAAAGTTGTCTACGCTAATCATCCAGAACAAATTTTCCTGAATACACAGTTAATGTAATCCTGAGGTCAGTTTTATATCAACTGTTTAAGATCATATCCTTTAACTTGAAAAATAAAATCTGCACATTATCCTTCTGTGAATTTAATCCTGTATTGTTCAAAAGTGCAAGAAAACAATGTCATTGTTAACACTGATAAAATAGATAGTAAATATGATATATGAATCAGTAAAAAAAAGTATATCCTTCTTTCTTATTATTATTACAATGAAAATTTAGTAATTCTTCTGACAACCTGCAGGTTTTCTTAGTAGCCCATCTGAAGATGCAAAGGCATATTTTTAAGATTAGATTCAAATTAAATTCTTGAAAATAAAGGGTTTCCCTTTTTAATATTAGTCGATGAGAAAAACACCTCAAGTTAGAAAAAGATCAGGGAAATGAGTCCTATTAGTCTTCATATCACTCTTATTTAGGAACATTTAAAAATTATTTTAGGAAAACACTATCAATAAATGAAAACACTGTGATTTGGGAGGTAGCAATTTCCACCACATAGAGAGAAGCAACAGAGAAAAGAAAGACAAAAAGAGGGTGTGGATGTGATAGAGGAGAATGTTCACTAGCTGGAATCAACATTATAACAGATGTTTTCTCCATTATAGGCTGTTCCTCTTCTGGAAACTTGTTATGTATCACCATGTAATTCTCTTTCATTCTTTTGTCTTTTCTGATTTATCATCCAATACAATCCACCAGGTCTGTCAGTGAAAATTAGCCAATTCTGACTGGCTTGCTTAATCTTTTCTTAATATCCCCAGAAGCTGAGTTCAGAGTCACTAGTTTAAGTTCTACATCTTTCTTGTATATCTTTTTTTAAAGGCTATGGTTAGTTTCAGTATCTTCTCTGTAAATCTCCACAAAGAAGAAACATTACCAGAAATATGTCACCTTTTTAAGCCATAAAGCTTTGTTTGAGATTACAAATTACTTTTCAAAAGCAATAGCTTATGCCTTTTATTTCATATTCTTCTGTAACACTGGAATCTAGATGGTGTCAAGTGGCACAGTTTCTTCTGGTATCAGCTCCAAATTATATCAGCTGAGGTCTTGGACCTTTCCATTTCTCAGTTCTTATGTTTATTCACCCCCCTAATACACAGGGATAACTCTTGTAAAAATCATGCTGTTCTTGGGTCTGTCCCTTTTATTATCCTTACTGGATTAAAGAAACACAAATTACATTTTTATTTTTTTAAGTGAAAATAGAGACAAAATTTGTCTTAAAATTGCAAACATATTAAAAAGGATATGTAGCTGTTGGGTATTGCAGTGTTTTTCCAATGAAATCAGAATACGCATCAGACAGCATATATGTTTCGATTTGGGCTTTTTTTTTAATGTTGAAGACTAGTTTAAAACTGTGTCCTTCACCTATAAGCAACCTTCACATGGTAGCTCAGTAGTAATTTTACCCCTGCAAGAGTTACTCTGGAGACCCAAACTGATAAAGTACAGCAAGTGATTTATGTGCTGGACTGGAGGAATATAGCCTGTTGAAAGAACCAATCTATAGAACATCTTTGCAGAACTTATAAATATCTCTCTCTGCAATATACACATCTAGCTCTGACTCCACACAATCTCAAAAGATTTTCTGAGAATGGTTTTTTGGAACATAGAGAAAAAACATAGGTGAATTTTATTCTTGAACTTGTTCAAAATAAGACAATCTGTAGAACCTTCTGTATTGTACCTGAAATTCTTACAGTTAGAACAATCAAACCTGCTTTTTCAATACTGTTATGCACAAGCAGATACAGAAATTACATCTCTCTGCAGTTGTTTCCTCATCAATGTTCTGACTGCAGTCTGTGACACATGACTGCACAAGTTCTTGTACTGTACGTGACATTTTGCTGGTCTGGGGGTGCATCTGCCCTTTGCCACTGTCCACCTACAGTGAGAAGACAGCATTAAAGACAGAAAAATGTCAAGTGTAAGTCTGTCTTTCAAAAAGGTTGATTCAATCCAAAACAAGAAAGAGGAGATTGAGATCATATAAATAATGGAAAAACTCAGACAAAATTCAATGACTCCAAAGGTGGAAAGGGAAACTGTGGAATATTTGCCCTCTGGGATTCTCACTATCTGAGTGGGCTAATTAATGTTGCCCCTGCTAAGAGCAGGAAGCAGACCCAAATGACCTCAGAAACACTTTTCTGCTGAAATTATGAATAGAGAATGATTATTTTAATGGGATTATTAATAAGTTTAAGTTTTGTCCTATGAGCAAATACAACCAGCAACATCCTTCATTAACCAGTTTGTCTGATACCAAAAGCCTGCCAATATTCAAGATCTTCTCGGTATAATACCCTCTCTTTATTGCTTAAGAATTTTGAACATAAAAACTAACAAAACAGTGTCCTGTTCTTCTGACCAAAACTTATGGTAACAGATAACCCATCTCATTGCTTTCCTTTTACAGATTTTTACAAGTCAGGTTTTGCTGAATCAGTTATGGATTGGAGATTTCCCTTAGTGGTTATATTGGCTAATTTAAGCACTTATTTAATTTTTATTATCATTGCTGTTGCCATTACTATGTCATTAGTGACATAAGCTGAAATCTGGAACTCTTATGAAAAATTGAATTTTTTCCACACACTTCTGGCAATCATTTTGTATCTCTCTGAGAATAATAGTGTCTTTAACAAAAGTATATAGTTAAAAATAATAGTACATGAAAGAACTTAAGATCCATCCATTTATTTTTCTACTCTGAACATACATTAAAAAACCCCCAAAGACAGAAACATTTTGAGGTTAAAAGGAGAAATATGCAAGAATGGCAGATATACTTTAGGTGATTGTAATACAGCCACAGAGCATCACTATATGCAAAAAATCAGCAAGAAATGTTACATCTATAGGCAAGACAGTAGGTAATAAGCATATAAATTGCTAAGGGAACACAGGCAACAGAAACATAACTGAACTTCCTGAGTTATGTAGTACAGGAATTATTATGTTGTGATGGTATTTACAGCACACAGGTCTTCTGGACAGAATTTTTTGTGTTTTGTCCCTAATGATATTCATATGCTTTACACATGTCTCATTTCTGACACTTTGGGCCATGATGTCTCCTAAGCCCAGAGCACTAATAGGCATCCAGAGACACTCAAATGTGGAGGACAAAAGGAAAAAACAAATCACAATAGTGGCAGATAAAAAATTTGGAAAGTGGCAGGGATGAAAACAATTATTTCTGCCAGAGGAAAAGGCTTCCCAGAGGAGAAACTGCTGCTCTGCAATGCAGCAGCTAGAAAGAAGCAGAATATGTTGGTCTTGCTGTCTGTATTGTACTAGGCAGAAGGACAAGAAAAAGCAATTGGCGGGGGAAAGGCAGAAAACAACTTTGTCTGTTTGTACCACTGGCATGTCATGATATTTGTGTCATCACCACCGCACCAACAGCCACCATAACATCACAAATTTACTACTGAGTTTCAGTAGGGATTACTATTTTGAAGTTGGGGAGGGCAGGGGTGGATGATGCTGCTTTCCCAAAGTGTGAAAGTGGGTGTGGTGGTATTTGCTTTGGGGTTTTTTTTAATGGTGAAACATGTGAATATTGCCCATAATTTCACTGAAAACTCTTTTAATTAAAATATTAAAGATGTTAAAGCACAGGTAACACAGAAGTGGAGTCACTGTCTGATCAATGAATTCTAAATCAACAAAAACCATATCGGTTCATCAGTAAACTGTCTCTGACATTTTCTGGGGTTTTTTTATGCCTGTTTATTTCAGTTATTCTTGCATATTCATGAACATTGCTCGGGTTAAATATCAAATTTTCTTTTGCAAATATCTAAAAAAAAATCTAAAAATGTGGACATACATTTTAGAAGTGCCAGGATGAAACTATTTTGTCTTCTTATAGGTAGTTTATAAGATAAAGTCAAATGTGAAATAAGAACAAAGTCAGAACCAACAGAGGTTTGCTATGCTATTACAAGCAGTTGACTTTAAATTATTCAGAATTTAAAAATACAAATGCAAAGGGAAGATATAAGGCTTATTAATCATATTAAGTAAGCTCATATTAATCACATTAAGGATTGTTCTCATAACTGTCATCTGTTCCTTCCTGCATGACTTTGAGAAATAATTACTTAATGTCCATTTCCCCAGATGATAACAGCACTGAATGATTCCAAAGAGGCTGGAATGATCTGAGAACAGAGGAAGTATACAAGTGCTCCAGGTATACCTGTGCTCCAGGTAACCACTCTTTGTGGTTCCTGCCTGCTTGATGTTGCAATATTAGAGTGAGGAAAAACCCCACTCAAGGAATTTTCTGGGTGCAAGATAAAGTCCCTCAGTGACTCCTAGCACATTATTTAATTCCATTCCTTCCCACATTTATAAAATTAGTATTAGAATTATATTTATTTGAAGCAGAAGTCATTGTAATGCCATAGCAAATAATTAATTGGGGCTTAGCTGTGAACTGGATAGGCCTTCAAGGGTGTGCAGGTTGGGGGACTATCAGAAACCACTCATGCTTCTTTCAACCTTACCTTTTAACAGTTGAGAGGAGCAACCCCAAAGTCTCAATTATTAATGTTAGTAGTTGCTAACATTTGGGTGCTGTGAGTGTAGATTTACACCTTGGCTCAGAGTAACAGACAACACACTCCAATAAGATAGGGAGGTTCAACACTCATGGCACATTGGAGGTCCAAATATAGTCACTTTACAGAGAAATGAGGGAAACAGCCTCAGGAAACATATTTCTTTACTTCTTTACTCTGTGTTGTTAAAAACACATGGTTGGTACAACTGAAGTCCTAGATTTACAATTCATATAAATACATACATTTAGCCACCCTGAATTCTCTCATTAATAAGGAAATCATTCATGTTAAAAATAGTTTTACATAATGGAGGTTGGAAGGCTAATCTTCAAAACATGAAACAGCTCACCATCTCCATGTCATGGGTCATCACATCATCACAAGCTAGAATTCTTTCTCTCTGTGCTGAATTTGGCTGTGGTAGAATTAATTTTCTTTGCAGTGGCTGGTATGAGGCTGTGTTTTGGATTTGTGCTCAACACCAAGTTCATAATACAGAGGTTTTTTTTACTGTTGAGCAGGGCTTGCACAGAGCCAAGGCCTTTTCTGTTTTTTGTACTGCCACCATGGCAGTGGAAATGGGAGTGTCTGGGAGGTTGGGAGGAGACACAGCCAGGACAGGTGACCCCACCTAACCAAAGGGATATTCCAGACCATGTGACTTCATGCTCACAATATAAAGTGTGAGGAAGAAGGAGGAAAGGAGGAGGCATTTTGAGAGATGGGGTTTGTCTTCCCAAGTCACCACTATGTGTTATGGGGCTCTTCTCTCCTGGACATGCTGAACACCTACCTTCCCATGGCAATCAGTGAATTCATTCCTTAATTCACATTGG
Organism: Chloebia gouldiae; assembly: GCA_003676055.1. Lineage (NCBI taxonomy): Eukaryota > Metazoa > Chordata > Aves > Passeriformes > Passeridae > Chloebia > Chloebia gouldiae. The sequence goes on from QUSF01000011.1 coordinate 16,214,802, forward strand.
TTTTTTTTATGGGGCTTTTGCTTTCCCTATTAAACTGTATGTACCTCAACCCACAAGTTTTTTATTTCTGATTCTCTTCCTTATCCTGCTGATGGGATAGTGAGTGAGCAGCTGCCTGGAGCTTGGTTGATGGCTTGGTTAAGCCATGGCACTCTTCTGTGCAGAGACACATTGCTTCAGGCTCAGTGTACACACAATGTTCTCTCTTCTCTTTGCAGATCCATTGTCTAAAACTGGAAGAAAAGCTTTCCGGACAATATTAAGATTGATAACATAAAGAGCAGTCTTTTAATGAAAGCTTTCATATGCACATGTGTGCATGCCCAGCATCAAAACTTCACAATGTTTAGAAGTTTTAATAATTAGCATATATAGCAAGTATGTTCCATAGGAGAACAGTTGCCCTGGTAACACACCCTGGATCTGCCCCATTGAAGCTCCTCCAAGTGTTCTTAGCTCTATAATTTGTTATGTCTATGAAGGATCTTATTATTTCCCCCTGGTGCTGGTGCAAAATAGGTTATCCTTGTTAGAAATTATTTTCCTTAAAAATAAGATCAAACAATTTTAAGAATTTAGTATAACATGAGAAAGGGTAACTACTGTTCTAAAGTGTGAGAGGGTGCTAGAAATTATACAGCTATATATATATTAAAAATCTAGAAAGCGACAAATATATAAAAAAGCTAAAAATATTTAGACATCAGATCAGTCATGACACTTCCTTCCCATCATCGTAATATTCAAATATTGTGATTGAATAGCTATCGTGGGTAACACAAAATGTCACTGTGTTCCATATCTATCTGTGTCCCAAAATTGTTACAGTCTCTTTACAAGCCATCACAGTCGGAACTGGAACTGGGGGGCAGACAGGAGGTACCGGTCACTTTAGGGGCACCCAAGCCCCTTCCCCTCTTGTCTGGCAGAATTTGTGGGAAGGTTTCTGGGCCTGCAACTGTAGCAAAATTCACAATTAATTAGAAACTATTTTCCAAGTAAATTTGCAAACTCTATTGGCAGCAAAGGTTGAGCCAGTCCCTGGGCTCATGTTGCCCTGTGTTGGTGCCGACAGCCCAGCTGTCCCCTGCCCGCGACATCAGCACCAACACCGGTGGAGTTCTGCAGGCGCCAGGAGGAAGGGGCAGGCGGCGCTTGCTATGCTGACAAGTCTGTCTGTCCCTGGAGCTGCTCTGTAAGTTCCTGCTTTCCCAGGCATCTCTTCTTTCTGCCATCTCTTGTTTTCACACCCTTCATCTCTCAGACCGTGTGGTCAATCAGGCAGTGCCATGGTGGGGTGGAGAGCTGACCCATTTTCCCTTTGATTTTCAAGCCATGCAGTCACCTGTGGTGGGCTCCATCTGGGAAAGTGCCTGGTACCACTTTCCCTTTCCCTAACATGGTCAGGGGGGCCATCTCGGAAGGGGGCAGTACCTTGCAGCTTTGGGTATATCTTTGTATATCTTCACCCTGGCGTTGGTGAGATTTTGCAGTTTTGTATCTGGTGGTTATTTACTGGTTTATTTGGTTTTGGTTTGGTTTTTTTGTTTTCCTGTTGCTGCTTCTGTTGTTAATAAACTCGTATTTTTTATGTATATATATACTCAATTTTGTCCTTTATTGGTGAAAAGTAATTGGTTGAAACTAAGGGAAGGTAACTCATTTTAGAGTGTGCACCTTTTAAAATTGTCTTAAGACATAGCCTATGGGATGTGCCCTGTCTCATGACAGGATACTACCTCATGACAGGATACTACCTCAGAAATAATAGCTTTGCTTTAGACCAAAATTATTAAAAAGGACTTGAAAATAATAATTTTGGTCCGTATATTCCTCATAAGTAGCAATCTTGGGGAGAAACACAAAGCTGAAATTATTTGCAAATTGAGTTGGGGCAGAGTTGGGGCAGACATGTTTTCCTGCATAATAAGCAAAAAGTAAATTGTTCTTCCAATCTAGAAAGCTAGGAGAAAAAATGACATTTGTATCCTTTGGGGCTTCTGAGTGCTTACACTATTACATACTCATTTTGTTCAGAGTCAGGAAGTAATAAAACTTAAACGTGCCACATAAAGAAAAAAGCATTGTAAAATTTCAAAATAATAAGAATGTGTTTGCTCCACATTGTTCAGGATTTCAGAATATAATTTTTAATGAAAGGAAAATCATGTAAGACCTTGGTCACTTGATTTCGGATGGATATGTTTGCTGTTTCTTGTCTCCCAAGAGTTCTACCATGATGCTTACCTGAAGAGGTAAACAATAAAACAGTGTCTTCTCTTTTCTGTAGGAGTTTTAGTTTACTGGATTCTAGTATATTAGAAATTAACTAAGTAGCAATTAACTAATTTAAAAAATCTGGTGAATGACAAACTGTTTGAAAGCAAACCCTGTGTAAAGGCATAGAATCATAGGACCACAGATTCATAGAATCATAGAATGGTTTGTCTTGGAAGAGACCTCAATGACCATCCAGTGCAAACTTCCCTGACATGGACAGGGATATCTTTCATTAGTCCAGGCCCCTTCTAGCCTGGCCTTGAACACTACCAGGAACAAAGCATGCTCAGCTTCCTTGAGCTTCCACTGCCTCACCACTCTCAGAGTAAGGAATTTTTTCCTAATGTCTAGTCAAAACCTACTCTCTCTTCACTTCCTATATTAATGTAAAAATTTTGTCTATTCTTTCAAAGGGAGGGAAGGATACTTATGGATGCTGCATGGATATCTGTAGAGGCAGAGATCTGACAGAACACTATAACTACAAAAACTGGAACAAGAAAACAGTTTCTCTTTTGAAGCAGCCCCTTTCAGAGCACATAATATATTTCTCACATATGTTAATGTAGATAAGGAAAAGGAGAAAGCATAAAATCTTGACTGTGTCTTGTACTGAAGTCACTAACATTTTAAATCTGATTAACTTTGTCTTTTTGCATCTCTCTTCTGTCTTTTTGCAGCACTGTATTATTGCCACCAAGCAGCTTGTCCATTGCTGCACCTCACTTCTTAACCACTGCTTTTAGCATAGATTAAGGGTCCAAAATGCTGCAAAGAGATTAATCTGTTTTTCCAGGCAGCAGGATGGTGTCAGTATGATCTTCAAAATTTCTCATACTAGTTTCTGTCTGGTTTGAAATCATTGTTTTGAGGTCCAGTTTCTCAGTCTTGTATGAACCTGTTTCATTCAGTGTTGGAACTTAAAACATTTAGTCCATTTTCTGTTCATTTTATCCCATCTGTTTTGATTTTCTCCTTTGATTTTGGAATTTTTACATGTTAATAATTCTTGCATAATTTTACCTATTCAGATATTTATAAAATAAGCCAATCCATGTGATATAGTCCTGACTGGCATCTCCCACCTTTTGTGTCTGAGACAACTGAGACAGCAGGAGGGACAAGAAAAATTCAGTTCACTGTTCCTGGGTCAGCTGGTACCTAACACAGCCTCAGGAATAATTTGAAACAGATCAAAATCAAAACAAGGTAATAAGAGAACCATGTGAGCATATAAATCAATGCTCTAATGGGTCACTGAAGTCACAGCTTAATCACTGACATGTAGCTTGTGTGTGTGAAATGAAATAGCTACAGGAGGAGGTGAAATTTTCAAATTAGCAGCACTAATGATGTGCAGATTTTGATAATACTATAACACCTAAGCTGAGATATGCATGAAAGAAAGTTATATACAACCAGTTCTTCAGAACCTGAAGTGGTTTGATTTACCTGCATCTGCTGTGGCCAGGAGGAACATGAGTTTCAGACAACCATGACTATGTAACTGTATTTCTGATTAAAAAAAGGCATCTGAGCATATGCTTCTCTCCTGAGCAAATGAACAGGAAAGAGATGGACCTGTGTGTCAAAAACTGAATCCTGTGAGTTTGCAAGGGTAGCATGAGTAGCAGGTGCATGGATGCTTTCCTGAATTAAGATTCAAAACCTAATAAGACATCTGGGCACTACACAGCCTTCATGTATCATCAATGCAAAGGAACAATAGGATTAGAAAAAGAATATGTTCCAGTATGACTAATAATATATGCAGCTATAGCAAGTAAAGCAAAAAAAAAAAAAAAAAAGAAAAAAAAAAGAGACCTGCTTCACTTTGGAAAGAAACTTTTCTGAAAAGCAAGATATTACATGACTATGTTTAAGTTTGTACAACTTTTTCTAGTACATCTGGAGCTGTTTATAGAAAGAAAAGCTTATTGGAAAACCCCTGTGTGTATTTCAATATAGATTTTCTTGGTTTGTCAGTGTTTGGACTTGTGCCAATGTAAATATCTGCTGCTTGAAATTAAACAGATATGCAGAAGACTGGCAATACAATCATAAATCAGAATGAAGGAGGTGATTCAATTTGAAGCACTTTCAGATTCACACTGACTATGTAGAAACTTTGAGAATACGTATGACTGAAAACTTTGCAGAGAGACAAGCAACAGGCACCAAAAAAGTGCTTCTAGAGACCTAGTGAAGAAATTACATTTCACGATTTTCATTTCAGAAAATGAAATTGACCTTACTGATTACTGGTATGCCAGCATGATTGCAGGTCTAATTCAGGTGCAACTTCATGTAAGTTTTTACATTAGCATCAAATCACTTATCAGCAGGAAATCTGAAAATCTGTGCAAAAAGGGAGTAAAAAAAAGGACTAAAATGAAAAATGCACAGTGAAAGACAGATGCCATTACATATCTCTCTCTGTACCTATATACACACTGGTATTTTTGTGTTTGTGTATACACAAACACGCAATGATAAACACAGTGTGACAAATGCATGTATTGACCGACATTTTGCTAACAAAAGCAAAGTCATGCCAGGACTACTAACACATTACTTCTGCATTACTCTGGTCCTCCCCTGAATAGCCCCTGGGTCCCTCTCCCAGCCCCAGGGGTCCGTGCCCTGTGCAGCTGCTGGCAAGGGCTCCGTGCCTGGTCATGGGCCTGCCGTGGCTGTGTGGGTGGGGAGCACAGAGAGATCCTCCTGGAGCACGACTGTCCACCATGCAGGGAGCCATTGAGAAACTGCCTGAGTGAGAAGGACTTCCCTTGCATGCTTTGATACCATTTCTTTGGCTATGGGATTCCTCTTTGGAGAATGGCTGCTTTTTTTAGGCCAAATCTCTATGCATAAGCTCTCAAACTACATATCGTTTGAACAACTGTTCTAAAATTCTGGCTATCTGCCTTCCAGTTTGTAGTTGTGAAACTAAAATCACATTTTGTTTCAGCTTATACCAGCAGAAAAAAACCCCCACATAATAAGAAAATGCAGACTTTGAAGGACGTATTTTTCTTTTCTACATTTAATTGTTGCCTTGTCTTTGAGAACCCATAGTTCTTCTGTTCCAAGTCTCTCCAGCTAGCTAGGATGCATAGTGGCAGTTGAAATCTGTACAAGTTTCCTTATCTTTCATGAAGAAATAACTGGAAAAGGTACTTCTGTAAGCAAAAGAAAAAATAAAAAATTATGTTATTCATGATTCTTTACAGAGATGCAGTTACTTCTCTTCACAATGTTTTATGTCACATTTAAATTAAATTGAAAGAATATTACCATACTACAATTTAATTTAATATGTTACATTTTTATATACTTGTTAAAACTGAAGTTTGAAGAGAGACGTTTTTCAAGGAGACAGAAAAGCTAAGGATGACAGAGGTAGACTCATGGGCATGGAAACAGACATGCAGCATGGGTAGATGCTAGCAACATGAGCTAGATCTGTTGTCTTTTGTAGCAGAAGTCTGCCCTTGAAGTCAACTGGAAGCTCAATAACCAGACCAGCATTACTTTAATCCCAAATCCATTTACTCTGCAGTAGTAGCTTGCATGCTCTGTAAATTCTTATGTAATGCATGGCCACAGTGCTTCTAATGAAACCACAATAAGCATTCTTATTCACAAAATACATTTTACTCATCTATGGATGGTCCCTATGGAGTACAGATGTGTGGTTTGCATGTTACCTTCCTGAGATTAAGCAGTGCTTCATTCTATGCCTTGCTCTGGGGAATAGCCCACTTCTACTGGACTTCTTTTCTTTATTTAATCAACATTTGGAATCAATTCAGCAAAACAAAAGTTTTAATCTTTCTGACCATATTTTCTTGTTCATATATTTTCCCTCATATATTCCATAGTTAGGAGCAGAATCATCCTTCAATGGTTGCTCTAAAGTCTCAAAAACCAAAATGCCCAAAATGACCAAAAATGAGATTGCAGTATTATCATTTTTCTATTACACAAAACACAAATATAATTTCACAAAACAATATAATTCCAGTTATTTTACTACAAGTCTGGAAGCAGTCCTAATAAACCCCTAACAGCTGCAGAACTTTGATGCACTATAACCTCTTTATTAACTCAGATTGCTACCAAACAGCATTGCTTTAAATTTCCCAGTGATGGACAGAAACAAAAAAAAAATTAAAAAATATTTGGATTGCTAAAAGGACCAAAATGGGGGGGGATATTTTTGCTCATAATCCCACTGCTATATTTGTCAGACATGGACAGTTTTTGCACGTCCTTCCAGTGGATTTGCCCGACTGAGGCTGAACCCAACACCCTCACCTCACTGAGAGGTGATGTGAGGTATGGGATATCCCAGTCTGTACACAGGATGCTTCATTGACTGCAAGCAGCAAGACTGGAAGGTTGCTGATGTTGGCAATTCTGCCCTCAGGATGCTGCTAGCTCTGCAACAGGCAGTAACTATTCCTCTTGATGGGATGAGGGCAGCCAAGGAGTTTTCCACAGGCCAGGAAATGAAGAAACTGTACTAATGGATGACAGAAATCACTTTCCCCATCAAATTAAATGAGTATATATTCGGGTTGTGTCAATTTTTTATCCTTCAGTTTCAGTGCTTTACCAAATCATCAATGGCAGTTTATGGCATTGCTATCATCTGCTAACTAAGCAGTGATGTGAAAATGTGAAACCAGTTTTAGAGAAAAATGTGAGTTTTGCACTTGCTGCATGACAACAGAGGTTATTAAAATAGTCCTGGTAGATGGTGGATGACTTCATAATAAATTATTCTCGAATTAACTTTTGAGCCCAGAGTCTGCAAAACTGACACAAAGTCAAAATGCTGCTGCAAAAGTTTTATTACAACTACATGCTAGTTAACTTAAAACATGTCTAGAACCTTCTAAATAAATTTGGTTTGAAGTTAATTTAAAGCGATATGTGGTTTTGCACAACAATGCTAAGGAAGTGGTGGTGCAAGCATAGTTTTGAACCAGTTCCAGTCTGGAGATCATACTGTCTCCAGATCATACTGGGTTTGCTCTCAAGCTGTTAGTTATGCTTCCCTCCTTCTCTTTCCCCTTCCATGAAGTTATGCAGCCATGCAGTTATTCTGCAAAGGTTGCCTTTGAAGGAAAGCTGCCAGAGTAGCTAGCACTAGGCCACTCCCACTTACCGCTATAGCAAAGAGGAAGCAGATTAAAACAGGAAGGGAGAGAAAAGTGCTACAAATAATACCTATTTTAAAATTGCAACGAATGAGTTTCCATTAACTGCTGCGAAGCTAAATGTTTTATATTTAACTTATTTATATATGGCTAGTCCAATTAGTGACACCACCACATGTACAGGAGTCATGTTTATTAAGCATAGCTCTCAACTTCCTTTGGTGCAGCTTATCACTCCACCTATGCTGTCTCTGTTTTGTTGTCCTGGGGCACCCCACAGCTCTGGCGTCCCTGCTCAGAGCTGGGTTCTTCATAGAATCACAGATTTGTAGAATCATGAAATCATAGAATATTAATGAGTTGGAATTTACCTTAAAAATCATCTAATCCCCCCTGCCTCTACCATGGGCAGCTACACCTCCCACTGTACCAGGTTGGTCAAGGTCCCATTCAACCTGGGTGTGAACCCTGCAAGGGTTGGATCATTCACAGCCTCCCTAGGCAACCTATTCCAGTGTCTCACCACCCTCACAGTAATAATTTTTTCCTAATACATAACCTAGACTTCCCCTCCTGTAGTTTGTACCCAATAGTCCTTGTTCTAGCACTGCAGATCCTGATGAAGAGCCCCTCAGGCTTCCCTGCAGCTCCTTTCAGATACTGGAAGGTTGCTATGAGGTCCCCACACAACATTCTCTTCTCTGAGCTCAATAACCACAACTTGCTTAGCCTGTCTTCACAGGGAAGGTGTTTCAGTCCTCTTACCAGTTTCATGGCCTCCTCTGGACTTGCTCCAGCAGTTCCTTGTCCTTATGTGGGGGCACCAGAGCTGAACACAGCACTCAAGCTGGGGTCTCATCAAGGCAGAGGGGCAGAATCACTGCCCTTGCCTGCCAGCCATGCTCCTTTTGATGCAGCCCAGGATTTCACTGGCTTTCTGAACTGGTTAATGTTGAGTTTCTTATCTACCATCCCCCCAAATCTTTCACCACAGGGCAGCTTGGAATCACTCCCCTGCCCAAGCTGTTGGTGTGTCTGGGATTGCCATGACCCAGCTGTAGGACCTTGCACTTTGCCTTGCTGACCCCCATGGGGTTTGCACTGGCCCAGCTCTCAAGCCTGTCCAGGTCCCTCTGGATGCCGTCCCTTCCCTCCAGCGTGTCGACTGCCCCACACGGCCTGGTGCTGCCAGTGACCTCGCTGAGGGTGCCCTTGATCCCACTGTCCAAGTAACCAACCGAGATGTTGAGCATTTCCTTTGAAAATGCTGTGGCTTTCTCTAGACTTACATAACCATGTTTCTTCCCCATTTAAACTAGGGCAGAGAGGAACAGCAGGTACACATTTATTATATTGAGAGCTGGGATGTAGCTGGGGCAAGCAGAAGTCCAGGGTGTATTTTCAGGTGATCCTGCAAAATCACAGTCTTATGTCATTGGACTCCTCAGTCTACCACTGAGCTTTAACAGTTCAGGTGTCCTGCCTGTACACAGCACCCAGGGCTCTTCTTCCTATTTATATCTTAGCAGTATTTCCACTGATATGGCCTTGTCCAGAAACTGAACAGCTTACATCAGCTGGTCCCCTGCCACTCTTCAGGTCTTATCTTCACCTCTTCAACTATCTTAAAGATTGTGTTTCACTTTGACAGCTTGGATAATCTCCCTACTGATTTGAAAACCTCTATATCCTGCATCACTATAGCAACAGAAAGACCTACAGCACCTGATGCTTATTGCAATTTCAATGAGTTATGGATGAAGAAAACTCATCCATTTGCATGAAGATATCAATTATTTACTAAACACTAACAACTTGGTTAAAGAACACAAAACCCAAATCTTTAACTACATTGAAACTTTTGCCCGTAGTACCATACTCTGCCCCACAGATCTAATGGCATGAAAAAAGTTCCTTGCAGTCTTTAAGTTTTGCAGGATACGTTCTACATAAATGTGCGTGGGGTTGTTGGATACTGCTTCACAAAGAAGCCTCAGGCTGAGAGATGGGCTGGCCCTCAACCTTCTTTCACATCAATGGTGGACAGATACTCTTGGCTGAGAGGGCCAGGAGTCTCCAAATAAGACAATAAAGAAATCCACATTATTTTGAAATCTCTGGGAGCACCATTTCTTGAATTAATCTGATTTTTTTCTCCACCGTTTTCTTCTAACCCCAAAATTTATTGTATGGTATCCTTATATTTAATTGAAGGGCTTGGTTTCCAGCATTGATACAAGTCTCTTGCAAATAATCATTCTGGGAATCCATAGCATAATTCAAGAGAGATACAATATTTGTAGTAATTTCATACCCTGTTCAACCCCGTTGAACCCTGCTCCCATTGTGAGTACAGTCGTTTTGATGCAACTCTTCTCATAAAAGAAAAAATATTTAGAAACATTGGGAGCTTTCCTATCATACAGTAAAGTTTGTTGATACATTCTTCTTACAAAATATCTTGTTTTGAGCTTAAAAAAAAAAAATCTGGACCAGATATCTGATAAAATCAAGCTAATAATGGACATTCTTCCATCTTCCCATTTTTATAGTGCAGACAACTTTACAGGACATTCACATTTTGATATATTTTTTTCAGCATAGAGTTATACCAGGACATTTTCAAGTATATACTCACTTTCAACATTTCATTCCTGGTGTGACAACAAGGCTTTAAAGCATAGCTCACTAAACCCAAAAGAATCCCTTTAAATCTATTTTCTCAGTTATTATGAAAGCAGGTATTTTGTTTGCCCTTTAGTTGTTTTTGTGCCTATTGCATTCTCTCTCACATTGCTTCAAGCCTCCACACACCACAGGTTGTCAGAGACTACTCCAGGGCTGAAGGTGAGATGCAGGCTCTGAGGAGCCTCTGCTGGAGAGCCAGAGAAGAGTGCTAAGGAATCTTGGGTTACCTGAGAGGCTGCAGGGCTCAGAGGAGGCTGGGAATAACCAAAGCAGGGCTCAGGGCTGGCCAAAGAAGGATTAGCAATTCTTCCTCATGTCTGATCCTCTCTATTCCCCAGAAATGTTGGTCTTACCTTTACTGCTCCTTCACAAGAGAGCAGCATCCCAGCACCTTCACTTCAATATATCTCTGCTGGGCTAGGCAAGTGGGGGCAAGGACTGAGGAGAGCTGGGCTTTTCCTTCCTACTATTCTCCTCCAACTTCTCTCTCCTTGTCTAATATTTAGCAGGGGTTTATGCTTGCAAATAGCAAGACTGGGCAAGAAAGTAAAATCCAGGAAGTTTGACTCCCTGAGTCTGACGGAGGGAGCTGGGGAGATGAAGTCTGCATTTAAACTGAGCTGAGACTGTGGGAGAGGATGATCATAATGACTGCAGAACAGCTTTTCTGTCTGCTGATTTTAATTTATTGTTTGTTAAATGTACAAAACCATTAACCATGCTTACACAAACCCCATGGGCCATCTTACAATGTACAGATGTCGAGGGGCCTGCTGGCTTCTACCCTGCTTCCACTTTACTGTAAGATATTTATGTGGTGGCTGAGTAAGGTGAATGCAGTTGCTCTGCTGAGTTGCTCTCACAGCTAGCTTGCTGTAGTGTCTTTTTGACATTGTGTCTATTATTTATAATTCTTATTTGTCTGGGATGGATTAAAGTGAAATTAAATATCCATTCTCAGGAGTAACCAAACCAGCACAAATACAGCATAAATAGCAAAGATAAAATAGAAGCTATGGAATATCTGTCCATATAGGTCAGGAAGCTATTAAACCTGCCTTTATCTGTTCTTAGCAGACCTGTGAGTATAGCATGTTTTCTTCTCTTTCCATTTGCATTTCTATTTTTCCATTTGGTTAATGAACATGTAATCCATGTCTCTTTAGCACATAAAGTAGAACATTACTTAAAAGAGGGAGGTTAAAGGATTGTACTGAAACATTACTTAATATAGACTCTGAATAATAAAAGACCCAAGTCCTGTGGTAGAAGGGGTGCCCTAAATGCCAGTTATACCTGCAGGTCAACTTGACTGACAGCAGTTAATTTTCTTGGCAAAGTTAATCTTTAATAATGCAGTTGTCTCAATTGATTTTAAATTCTAATGCATGTCTTGATGGCGTATTTTCAGTTAACGGATTAATGTTTTGCTTACAAGCCTTCCCATCTTTGCTATAAACACTGAGAGAAGATCCAGGACCCCCATGTAAAGCAAATTTATGTTCCCATCATTTTTGGTATCTAGAGGCTTCACAAATATCACTGAGGGCTTATTAATTTAAGGACTGCATTATTCTTTTAATGTAAATTTCACTATTGGAGACAACCTAAGCCTTTCACTCACTTTGAACTTACAACATATCTCAGACTTGTAATTACACTGGAACATCAGCAGTACTGCAACTGGTCAAGCTTAATGGGAAAATCAAATATCACACTGATGCTGTCATAAATGTGGACATTCTAGCTGGCCTTGAGGACAATAAAATTCAATAAAAATGGAATTCTCTTCCCACTGTAATTGCCAGTTGATGATGAAACACTGTGAAGGTACTCCTGTGCAAAGCAATCACATTATCAAATTAGCCAAGATTGCAGGATTTTTGATCATAGATAGAGCCTTATGTAGTCGTAAACACAGTATCACACAAGGCAATAGAGAACAACATTAGTCCATGATCCATCTGATCCTCAACTACTTAAAATGGCAATTTAGGACAGCTGATAAAATGGAATTGTAAAATCTATGCTCACAGAAGTGTTGAATTTCATGAATGGACTATGCAAGGTATGCAGATATGAAGGTTGTTGTTTAATTACATTTATTTGTAGACCTCACTAAAATTTTACACATTACTATATTTTGAATATATAATTTTAATTTATAAGATAGTTTTAATTTTGTTTTAAAAATTAATATTCTATTTTTAAAGTGACTATTTGCATATATGCATGAGACAGACTTTTGTGCGTTTGATGTTGGAATCCTTCTTATTGGAAACTATACAAGATTTGTATGTAATTTATTTTCAATATTTTTATAATAAATATTCACGGTTCCTTCTGCCACTTTTCCCTGAGCAAATCAGATACACAATTTTCATACAACTCATTTGCTGTTACAGAAATATTTAGCCCCTTCAAGTTTCTCGGTGCATGTGATAGCATATTTGAAGTGCAAAAAGATTGCTTTAGTGTTTACAAATCAATGTGAAGTTTAAGATGAGAGGTATTTTGCAAAATTGTCTCATTGAATTTTATCCAACTATATTTCCAACAACCTCTGCTAAACTAATAAGATCCAGACTTTTTCCCATCTTTCCAAAACTTGTGGTTCCAACTGGCAGTGCCCTCTGAAATGTTTTCCAGTTAAAAATTCTTTTTAATTTTGTGAAAGAAAATGAAGTGAGATGTGGCAAAAACTGGGACAGCAATTGCTTTATTAGACCATCTATACCCTTCTGAGAAATGAATGAGCTGAAGACTTTCAGACATTTAAATGGTTATGGAGAGAAAATAGAAGAGTAGGAAACGCTGCTAAAACTCATCTGTGAAGGGGACAAGCAAGGCCTCCCAGTAAATCCTCCCACTGCCCATCCATCTTGCCACGTATGAAACCTGATATTTTAATTTTTGTTCTAGCTGAGCCCTGACTGTGGGCGGGCTCAGCCAACTGCGTCTGGCCTGACCAGATTTCCCTTCTGCCTGAGATCCCACCAAGAGCTGTCAACAGTATGAATGGATAGAGGCATCAGGAGGGGGTCTTTAGGCACAGCTTTAGAGCCAGTGGAAAGGTGACTATACACAGGTCTGCACGCAGCCTATCGTACCATAAACTTATTATTTTCATCCATGCATGAACTTTCCTCCTAATCCTCTGTCACCTAGTGGATGGTCTTCTCCAGATTTTGTTGATTTTTTTTCTGTGTTTGACTTTCCTCCATTGCCACAGGGTGATTAATCTGCCACCTGACACAGAAATCAGTATTAAGGTTGAAGAAAGAGTTAGTCTGAGGAGTTGCTGAGAGCTGGGGAGTAGGATAACTGAAACCATCAACTTCAGTAATGGCAGATCTCTTAAAAGAAACCAGGACTGGACTTACCAATCACCCTCATAGCAGCAGTGTGAGCTTAATTACTCAGTTGAGGCTGTATACTACATTGAAGTAAAACTGGTTGCAGATATTTAATATTGTCTTCCATGATTCTGCATCCTTTTGAGGGAAAACTGTTGTAAAAGCAATGTGAAAACTCAATTTTGCAATGTCTGGTATTTTCAGCAGCATTTTTCTAGTCTTATTTGGCTCTCAGAAAATTCTTATACTTTTATACCAAGGTAGGTTACAAATCTATTGTATTTGTTGCTGCCATCCTCAAGCAGCAAATACTTTGGCATTGTGACCCCAAATACCTCAGAGATGTCATATCTGGTCTCCAGAATTTCCAGCAGTGAGGTCCTCTCATGAATCATGACCACAGGTTCACTTTCATGATAGTCTATTCTGCAAGACAGGCTCTAACACACTTCTTCCAACAAAGTGTTAACAGATTAATGCCCATGAGGAGTCTTGGTCCATAATCCATGTCACTTTGGCACATACAGAATTAATACCAAATTTAATTTCCCTTTTACACATACACTTGCTAAAACAAATGTCCATATCCCATCCCTATCAAAGCCCATAAGAGCAGCCTATATTCATTAAATTTAAATTTCTTACTTGTTTTATATCTTTATATCTTACAGCATTCTCCCAATGCCAATAGAAATTCTTATATAGACTGTGTATTAACAGTCATGACTTCTATGGAAGCTTCCTTCATAAGTGTTTAGATTATTAAATCTACCAATCAATGATCCAGCAAATTGTGCACCACCACATGCGTGAAAGATGCATGGAGAGCTATAAGAAAAAGGTATTTTTGATAATGTTTAAATAAGACATGGAAATAGACAGGCCTCCTGTGCACAGCTGCTAACACAGCACTTTATTAAAACAGTGGATCATGGTATCTGAAAGCAGCAGAGCACTGTGTAGGATTCAGTCCCCTGCATAACTTGATGGCAATGTCAATGAATTTGAGATCAGAGCCTTGTTGAGTACTAGACAAATGCAATGAGACTGATGCAAGTTACTTATATTTAGTGCCTGTCAAAACATGACCCAAAGAAAACAAAATGAGACAAAAAAAGAGATGAGTGAATGAAAGAAAGATATTAAGTGACACAACCCGTGACTGAGAAACAAATATGTGAGAAATGAAAATTAAGAAAAATGTTTTCCTTAACTTCTTCTGTTAAAACTGTTGCACTGAGTAAGGTGTTAGAAAGAGATTAGAAGCTAAATAATAATCATCATCTTTCATGATCCATCTTGTCTTGCATTTTTCCCTTGTTTACCTTACATCTGGTTAAACATTTATATAATTTTTGGTACTCACAAAATGAGTCTGTGATTCCTTTTGGTCTTCTTTCTACTTACTTCATAATTTATCTTCTGCCAACTTTACTCAGACTTCTCCTTGTGATTACCAGAAAGATCCTCCAAGATTATGGCTCTGAGGACAAAGTGATCACACTGGAAACTCTCCCTGAGTTTTACAAAATGTCACTATTTTTCATTTGATTCTAACCTAGTGCTGATCAACCTAACAACACAGCAAAATGAAAAAGGGATGAGTGAATGTGACAATTTCAGCATGTGAGGCATTTAGTTTCACCTATTCCAAGTCACATATTTTAACTTCATTGCTTACTCATCTGATCCACCAAGCAATATGGGAGTCACAAAAAGCAGAGAGGATGAGGGAGACATGGTGAGACAGAGACGCGAGACAACAAGGACATTTTTTATCTTCTTGAGAAAAGATCTTTGCAACTCTTATCACCAAATCCACATTATTACATCTCCACCAGACACTGGCTGAAAAAGAGCTGTTCTTTTATTTTCTGACACAATAGCAATAGTAGGCAGTTTAGATTCCAAACAGGAGAGGGTGAAAATAAGAAAATGAGAAAAGTAGTTCAAGGTACATGCAGGCTGCTGGCAACAGAAAACCTATGTTGGCAACTGGCCTTAAAGTTTTCTGCTCAGCCTTGCTCATGTGAAATGAAGAACTTCTGTCAGACTACAAGTCATTTTAGCTCTGTAGGGAGTCAAGCTACTCTAATCCTTAGCAGATGTCAAGGCACATCTCAGCATAAAAAGAAAAGGAATTTACAGCAGCTGATGGAGGACCATCATGGAGGTTAAAGCCTTCTCTTTCAAGAGCCATGCTGGGTTGCAAATAGATTTTGAAACCACTTCTCATCTACCAGTCAGTTTACCCTTTTAGACAGAACTCTCATTTTTCTTACACACACAAATTTGTCCCATATCACAAACTGCATGCAGATTACTGTGAGGGTATGTTAATTAGTCCTCATTAACTAAGTGAAATACATCTTCCACCATTTTTTGAGGCTTAATATCATTTTATGTAACATCTCTTTTGGTGTTTTGTTTTTTTTTTTTTTTTCCTCACAGTGTGTGGAAAAATTGATCTCACCTTATGGTACTTTCAGAGTACTACAGGTAATATCTGAAATCCAGAGTTTATGCTGACTACTAGATAATTGGGTAAGTATAGCAAAGATTACAGAAGGAATTCATAGTTGTATTAGAAATTTGGCACAGATGGTAATAAGAATTAGGATCTTATAATTTTATAGTATGCTGACATTATAGTCAAGACTGTTGACTTTTTGGATACAAATTTCAGAAAAGAGTGGTAATTATTTAGTCAGAGATAGTACTTGGTATCTACAAATGATGTAGTTTTCAATACAGAATTCCTACTGATTCTCTGGGAGAAACACCCATAAACCTGTGCAGTGAATCCATCTATGATAGACATTATAAAGCAATTATAATGCAGTGATTTTCTAGCAGAAAGCAGTGAATATATTTAGAGATTAAAACAAAAAAAAATATAGTCAAATAATGTTCTAAAATTTAACCATGTAAAATACATATATAGGTTTTAGACTAGCATTAGTTCACTTTATTGATGGTCTTCAGTGGCGATTGAAAAATCCAGAAAAATATATAAAAGTAAGAACAGCTGCTGACTCCATAGGGCCAGATTTTACTTGCTTAATTTAAAAAATCAAGCAAAAGCTTAATTTAATCTCTAATAGATTATTTCAGCTGGAAAAGACCGACAACAATCAGCTAGTCAAACTATGTGATCACTTCTGTATTTATTATGGAAATATGTGAAGCACCCAGAAAGACAGAAACACCAGGCAACATCAACAGAATGCTTTAAACTGAAAAAAGAAATCCCGCCGCCCTGAATTTCATGAAAAGAAACACAGATTAGACTTCTTGTAAAATCATTCTTTCCTGAAAATGAAACTTTCACGATCATTTTCACCCTCTGAAATGTCTTGCCACGATACACATTTCACGTGTATCCTAGAAAGTAAATTCAAGTGAAGTTGTTTAGTTGGGTACCAGCTGGGCACCAGCAGGCAGCTTGGTCCTACAGCCCATCCAGCTCAGACCATCTCTGGAGAAGGGGAACAGTGTCACATCTTCAGCAGTCAGACAAGAAGCAATACCCAGCATCTGACATTTGACCCCTTGGTTACTGCTGGTATCAATTTATGTGATAGCAACATTTTGGGGGTTTTACTTAATTAATCTGCGAATAAAAAAGAAAAAAAAAAAAAAGCTTAGTTCCTCTGACTGTTTGCCCCAGCTATGAGTCATAGCAAGGTATTAATTATTTAATGCAAAACTCTTTGCTGTTATTGCAAATATCTCTCAGATTTTTTCCCACAACTTTATTTTTTGACAAATTAATAAAAATAGACTACTGGTTATTTAAAATATGAGCACGGAACTGCTGCTGCTTTGGTGAGTCAGCTACACATAAAGAAGCTAATATCATTTTGGCTAGAAAAATGAAAGGGTAAGATTAGAGACCAAAATAGTATCTTTAATCTCATTTTTCACTGCAAGAGTATATGCATTTGAAGTCTTAGATATGATCTTTTTCTTTAATTACACACTGCTCTAAAACACTTTAAAAGCTGAAAGAGGCATATGACTCTCAGAAATACGCAGAATTGCAAGCAAATGAAAGTCTAAAAGCTCCAAGATATGAAAGACTTTTTCACGGATTGGCAGAACAACACAAAGTATAAGTATACTTTTTAAAAGTTAAAGATCACTTAAATCTGTCTCCCCTTTGAATGCCTGTCATGGACAAGGTTCAGCAATAATCTCTGATCTACAGATGTATTTCTGGACGAGGGGACCCAGCAGAAGCTTTTGGGGTCTATAGCATAGAAGTGTTGAGCAGAGAAGAAGAAATGCTAGTAAAATTTAAATGACAGTGAAAAACAAAACAAGTTAACATTTTGTTTTGTTAAATACCAATGGATGATATTAACATTTAAGTATCAAGTTTTGTTTTTCCATATTAGTATCTTTCCAAGCCTATAAATGCAGTGGACTATGTTTTGACATTTAGATTTTAGTCCACTATAATCTATAAAGAAAACACTGTTAAAGTTACAGGCATTTAGATTCAAATCAGGAGTATCCATTTTTATTTGTTTTTTTACTAAAACTGGGCAACCAACTTTAGAAAAAGTAGTCTGGATTCTGCATAACCCATCCACAATCTTCTCTTTTTCCACTACAAACCTCAACAATTCCCATTTGAGAAGGTAAACCTTCAGTACAGAATGTGAGGCAGATCAGGAGACTGCAAAATAAGTACAGAGTAATATACAAAGATGTACTTAGGTAATGATTAAATTTCCTGGGCCTGATTTAGAGCACCTTAATTCTATCCCTTGGATTTGCAGAATATTTTAACAGATTTCCAACTTTATTTTCCCAGAGTTCAAGTTCCTCAACTCAATATCCTTCTATAATAAATACATCTATAGCAGTGTCTCAGCTACAAATATAACCTAAGCATGAAAAAATGCATAACTGAATGGCATATAACTTGGAGTGGTATAAACTGCCTCTAAAACTTTATTACCAGGGCAATTTAAAGGAAACATTACTGATCGAATGTTTCAGGCTTTTATGACCATTCAACATTTCTTTAATGACCTCTAATGTGCTTCAAGGTGAGCATCTTTAAAACCTGGCCTAGATCACTCTACATCAGCTGTAAGGAAAGTTTCCTGTCAAGTTGATTTATGAGTTTCGTGACTGTAACAATAACATACGTCTTCACACTAGCTATAATAATGTGAAAAAAATAATTGAGATTCACCATTAAAGCATGACCATGATAGAAAATTTTCAATGGCTATGCCAGACCAAAAATAGTGCTCCAAATTAATTTGAGTGAAAAAGCACAGGTTTTGACTAAGCTTGTTTTAGGCAATAGTTAACTATACCTACACATTTACAGGGCTACCCCAGTTTTATACCACCTTCTTTTCCCCCAGTACAGCTATTGAGCTAACAAAGGTGAATCTCAGAATGAGGAAATCTCTCTTTCTCCATAATCCATGATGTCAGTGGATTATTTTTTATTGCAGCCTCAGCACCTGTATGTAAAGCCTAATTTAGAGAACAGACCAAATAAACTTGTCCTCATTTTTTCTTAGCTCTCTATTCACTGTATGCTCAACTGCAATAGTTTAACAATATAATTTTGTACCCCAAGGACAACCAACAATTGTATTTTAATAGGCTTTGTCTTCAAAGAGAGATGTTTCTGAACATTAGCTATACCTCTTGATGCAGTTCTTATACCTGGAGAATCAGCTTCTTACATTCATACTGTATTTAAGGTAGATCTCAGTAAATTCTCCTAAGGGCAAGAAATCAGACACCGTTAAAATGATGCTTTCCAACCCTAGTGGCTGGCTCTGATGATGCAAGCCTCTGTCATGTAAAAATGGTGCAGAAGGGATGTTAAATGACATGTTTATTTGTGCTCTCCTGTTCTCTTCCTTTATATGGGAACAATATTTGTGCTCTCCTGTTCTCTTCCTTTAAATGCGAATAACCCTGTTAATTTTCAAGGGTGATACCAAGATTAAATTTATTTAGGTGATTGACCAGGAGAATTTAATTAGAAGTCACATTACAATAAAGCAAAACAATAGTTAGCTTGGACTGGAGTTATGATTGCAATTAATCTCCAATGACTCTGCTCTCTAATAAGCACTGCATCCTACGGATGCTTAAAATGTAATACCTTTGCAGTTGAAATGCATTTTTTTAAAAGCACAAACTCCTGTAAGAGTAGGTCAAAACTTCATTTTGCATAACATTTTAACATATTCTTAAGAAAAAGGTAAAGAAAATTTTGTGTTCTGCAAGGCTCTTAAGGACTTTATTCTAGGTGCAGTTATATCTAGGTCCAGTGTGTAAATTCGTAAAACTAGGCAAGATCAATTCTACTATTGAAACTGGCACTGAATCTGTCAGGGATGCAAAGTGTCACAGAAGGGGTTTCTTCAGGTGTGTTAATCAGAAAGGGAAGGTGAAAGAAAACATACCACCTGATAAAAAATGCTGTTAAATTAGTAAAAGTAAAAGACTGAGGTACTCAGGTTTTTTCTTTTGCCTCAGGCTTCAGTGGAAGCCTCTCTTCCCATACCTCGAGAATGAATGGATGGCAGAATGGGACTAGAGGAGCCAAGTCCTTTGTACTGTAAGAAAAGATTAGGTTCATGACAACCTGGGGAACTTGAGTACATATGAGTCTATGGGACCTGATGAAATATATCCAAGAGTCCTCAGGGAATTAGGTGATGTAGCTCACAAGCTACTCTCAATGCTATTAGAAAATCCACGGCAGTCAGGAGAACTCCCAGGTGACTGGATAAAGGGAAACATTACACTCATCTTAAAAAGGGAAGAAGAGGATACTGCTAAAGCACTTGGAGGACAGAATGGTGACAGCCAGCACCGAGGACAAATCTTGTTGGACCAATCCAGTGGCCTTCTGTGCTTGGGGGACTCATCAATGGACAAGGGAAGAGTTACACATGTCATCTATCTGGACCCTGTAAAGCCTTTGACACAGTCTCCCACAGCATCCTTCTCTCCAAACTGGAGAGAGGTAGATTCAGTGGATGGGCTGTTAAGTGAATAAGAAAGTGGATGGTCACTTCCAGAGGGTAGTGATCAATTACTCAGGGTGGACATTAGTGGTAAGTGGTGCCCTCAGGGGTCCATACAGGGACCAGAGTTATTTAATATCTTCATCATGACATAGACAAAGGGCTTGAGTGCACCTTGAGCAGATTTGCAGATGACCCTGAGCTGAGTGGTGCTGTTGACACCTGAAAGATGGGATGCCATCCAGAGGGACCTGGACAAACTGGAGAAGTGGCTCATGGGAACCTCACAGGGTTTAACAAGACCAAGCGCTGGTGCAGCACGTGGGTCAGAGCAAACCCTGGTATCAATCCAGGCTGGGAATGGACAGATAGAGAGTGGCCCTGCTCAGAAGGACTTGGGGCTGCTGGTGGGTGAGCGGCTGGACATGACCCAACCATGAGCAATCACAGCTCAGAAAGCCAAACATGTCCTGGGCTGCATCCAGAGCAGCGTGGGCAGCAGGGCCAGGGAGGGGATTCTGCCCCTCTGCCCTGCTCTGCTGAGACCCCACCTGCAGGGCTGCATCAACTCTGGGGTCACAGCACAGGAGGGACAGGGTCCTGCTGGAGGGAGTCCAGAGGAGGGCCAGAAAAATAATCAGAGGGATAGAACATCTCTCCTGTCAGGACAGCCTGAAAGAATTGAGATTGCTCAGCCTAGTAAAGAGGAGTAACCTAATTTGGAGTGACCTAACTGTGGCCTTCCAGAAACTGAATGGAACCTACAATGAAGATAGAGAGAGACTATTTACAAGAGCATGTAGTGACAGAATAGGGAATCAACTTAAACCGGAGAGCAGGTTTAGATTAGGTATTAGAAAAAAGAAAAAATAATTAGAAAAAATAATTACTATGAGGGTGCTAAGGCACTGGAAAATGTTGCCCAGAGAAGCTGTGGATGCCCCTTCCCTGGAAGTGCTCAAGGCTAGGTTGGATGAGGCTCTGAGTAATCTGGTCTGGTGAAAGGTGTCCTTGCCCATGGGACATGTCCCTGCCCATGGAAGGAGATGATCTTTAAGGTCTTTTCCAACCCAATCCATTCTATGATTCTACACTTTTGTTTTCCTGGACATAGCAGAAATCTCATAAGAGTCCTGAAAAACACTTTGTTGATTATCTCTTCTGATATGCTTTCCAGAGCTTTTGCCACACAAGTGGGCAATTTAGCTTTAGTTTACAATGTGAGAACAAAGAAATATTTCAGAATTGCAACACTAGCTCTAATCTGAAATTATAATCTTAAAACAATATATACAACAACATTACATTGTTATAGTATTGCACAATATCAATTGTATAGATTAGTTCTATATTATAAAGAACTGTATATTGTACAACAACAATTATATAGAGTAGTACTATATAATATAGAACTGGTAATAATTATTGATATCACAAGAGGAAAATGTCAGTATTAAAAAGAAAAATGGCATTATTTTACTGTACAGGACTTGCAATTTTAGCAAGATTGCATAAGGTAGCAAAGACTCCACAGGTTCACCCTTAGCAATCGAGATGTGCTTATGTTCTTGAAAAGATACAGATTTTTGTTAAAAAAAGGAAAAAAAAGAAAAATCTCCTAAGACAATCCTCAGAAAAAAGAAGAACACTGAACTGGGCACAAAATGAATTAGCACTCTCCAATATCAATTAACAAATATCAAGACATCATAAAATCCATTTCTATGTTACGAATAGATGTAGCCAAGCTCGCTCAAACCTGTCCTTCCTGAGAGAGAGATGAGACTCTGGTAATTAGTTTTTAAATAAAGCTTTGTTTTTATTCACTGCATGTCAATAAGAATTCAAGTTAAGCCTCACACAATTAAAGCAATATAACACTGCACAAGTTATTGAATTTGTGCAGGGATACTTAATAGACTGTATATTACAGTGTAGAAAGGACATAATGTATCATAACATTCCAAAGTACAGGCAAACTTTAAAAGGCATTATTTCTGCAGGTAGAAAGTATAACTTTTTTTTAACTACAGAATAAAAAGAATTCTCTCTGTATGTATATGTGTTATAAAGTATATTTTATGTATATATAACTGTGAATATTTTTGAGCAAAATTTCTAAGAAATTAGATCCACACACAGAATCATTTTCTAGGAAATCTCAGTGGATTCCCCCGAATAGTCCTGATTTTCTCTTTATGAAATTCTGCAGTATGGAAACCTTCCTTCCTCTCTATAAGAGAATAGGATCTGAAGCATTTATCTCAAGTTTAAAGACAAGGTTCATAATATGATACTGAAGTTTATTTAGGGTGGAGAGGGTGTGTAGATCAGTTAGAAAGGTTTTATGAAACTTATTAATGTTCAGCTCCTCAGTTTAAATTGTATTGTTCTCTGGACCAACACAAAATTTCTGATACATACTGAAGTAAATTTCATATATTAGAAGAAATTACAAGGCTGCTGCTGTGATGCAGAATTAAAAAATAACAATAACTCAAGAAACAGTATATAAAGATTTGACTAGAAAGTAAAATTGTGGGCAATAAAGATGTAGGGGTAATAAACACTTTACCTTATTTTCAGTCTGCTATTCTCCACACAATGACGAATAGTACAAGGGCAAGTACTGGAGGGCTACAGAGTACTGAGGTAGGAATAATTAAGTATTATCCTGTAGTCACATCAATCACAACAAAATTCCACAGACCAAGGAGAACTATTCAGAAGATGTGGTATATTTTCTCTTCAAGCCTAAACTAAATCAGTTTCCTGAATTGTAAGGGAAAATTTGAAATTACAGATTTTTGAAGTGATACTCAACTTGTCCTGACAAGAACATACCGATTTAGAAAAGTTTTAGAGACATGTTTTTGAGCCACTGGATGTGCTCAGGGTGTGATATCCTTTTACTCATGACAAAGTATATATGCCTATCCATAGAGGCCTCCTGTTTAATGGGCATTAATGTCCCTCTATCTCCTGGTACACAGGCTGGGGCTAAATCTTCACCTTGTGTTCCTCTCGCCTAAAGACTTGAGGAGACAGTTTCTGCCTTCCTTATGAAAGGAAGAGTGGGAGAGCTGAGATTGTTTTATAGGTGGTTCATCCTACAGAGCCTCCAGATCAAGCTGCAGGGTGAACAGTAGGTTTCCTTCTAAACATCTCTGGCACAAGGATTTAATATTCTCTTAGGAATCTCAGTATTGTGCCCACAACCCTCTTGAGTCTAGTCTAAAGCAAGATTTTTCCACAATGGCAGAGGTAGGGAGAGCACTGACCCACATAAGCCATAGGAAGGCGTAACATCATCACAAGAATGCATCCCACACTGATTAAGTTCACACAGACAGAAACTGACTTTTGCTTGAAAGGGAGTAATTCTACACCAAGCTGGATGTGAGGCTCATGTGTTCTGCAATTTATACTTTCTGTAGCTGTTGAGCAAGTATGAGTACACACCATCTCCAGGCAAAGCTTTTACCTTTATCTGTATGCACACTGCTTAAAAAACAAGTGTGTTTTTCCTGATGTTCTTGCAGTTGTTTTAAAAATTTAAAATGTGGACATGTTGCTTTGGTTGTTCTAGCTTATGAGAGAATGAGAATATCAGAAGGCTACTGCCTCATTGTACTTTTGACTGAAAATGTAGAAAACCAAAAAGTCATGATTCAAAAAGCATATCTAAAAGCATGGTGACCACAGGCAGTAATATGTGTTAATTAACTTTTTTTTATAATTTAATATGACTAACAGTTTTATATGCTATGTTCATTTTCATAAATGTACTTTTTTCTGCATATATCCTATTTAAGATATTTTTCCTGAAGTTCTTGCAGTAATTTTAATAATTTTTGGTGCATTTTAATGGATCTCCAACATAAACCCAAATGTAAGCAGACAAATATTCATAAATATATTAATAAATGTACTACTAATAATCTAAAACATAAATATTCAACTTATCATTTTAAACATCTTAAATTGTGATGTATTAAAGTGTTAATAAATATTTACTGAAGTAAATATATAATGATTTTGAATAACCTTATGCTTACCAATTATTACTGCGGTTATTATAATGAGTAAAATGATTCTGTATGAAATTATGGTTAACAGAAATTACTGCAGTTATTATAAAGGCAGTATTTAACTTGAAATCAATACATCCTTATAGCTATCAATCAAGTTTTGTAAGCAAACACTTAAATGACAAAATGCAAAGCAAGATTGAAATTGATGTTGCTGATGTAAATCAAAGACTGACAAAATCCTTTTGGCAGTGTTGCACTGCAATCACTTGTGTAACTCCCTCTGAGTCTTTTTGCAACATGAAGTATTTGGTGCTGATTTTCAGTGCTCAGTCATCTCTCCAGAAGGCACTTAGGAGCAGCAATTGGCTTTGCAGTTATTTCCATCACTGTTTTTCAAAGTGATCTTAACGGCCCATGTGTTCTCAGTAAAGGGCTTATTTCTCTTCTGAATTCCTCTGCATATTGAGGAAGGATTATCCTGTCACATCACTGGGAATTGTAACAGTCTCATAAGTAATCAAAACCCAGGTGTCTCCAACATTTTCTTCCACACCCAAGAGACAAGGCCATATCTGCCAGATTACGCTGAAGGGACTTGCAGTGGAGCAGCATTGCTCTTGGAGTCCCTTAGTCCACAGTTCCACAGTCACAGCTCTACTACCTGCCAAATGTTACCCTGAAGGACATATTTGGGCAGTTCAGCAAAGACTATTCCCCCTTGAATATGAGAAGTAGCATGTTCCTCACCAAATACAAATCTTGTTTCTTTGCAAAAAATTTATTGATTTTTCGTATAGTTTTCTGCAGCCTTTCTTGCTTATCTTGTCCCTAGATGTAGCTTGAAATATTCCCTCTGACCAAAACTTCCCAAGAAACAAGAATCTACCCTATCTAAAACAAGTCCTTTAGGAATCCAGACAAAGGGATCATATCTGCAAATTGCCATAGCATTTTTGGGGCTTGTATAACTTCTCAGTTAGAAACAGTGCACATGTGGAGAGGAAACCTTAATTATTGCCTTGTTTTGTAACTGCAACTTAAATCTTTTCCAGAGTTTAGAGAGCAAATATATGTATATAAAATCATCATTTATGTATATTCATTTGATGATTTCCTGGTATATGATAATTCTGAATTTTGAAGCTTGAATAACATGCCTGAATCAAGAAAATCAGTTTATATATTTATATGTACTTTGCATAAATTACACTCCTCAAGAGTGGGAATACTGCTCTAATGCAAAAATATCTCACAGGGGAGTTACTTATATGTTTGATTTTGATTTTTTTTTAAGACAGGGGCTTTTCTTAAGCAATCTGCCTAAAATGTTACATTATTCTTAACACGGTAAAATTTTGATTACAAAACTCACATGAAATCTGCGTCACTAGATGTGTTCACATTACAGTCAGTGTCTTGATCTTCTTGATCTAAGTTTTTTCGAAATCCTGGGGGCCAGATCCTTAGAGCTTGCTCCACCCAGCTCAGTGACATACCAAAAAGCAGTTTCCATTCCAAGGAGGCTCCAGTGTCTGCCACACATTGGGAAGCAGGAGCTGCAGCAAACCTGTTTGTGTGGGGTTGCACAAGCAAAGCCCAAAGGAAATCTTGAAAGCACTTGGGCATGGGCAGGGTGCACTGGATTTCAAGGGAGGAAGCTACCAAGGCAGGCATTCCAGAGCATGCACATGGCCTGTGGTCAGATGCCTGCCTGCTGGGCAGCCCAGCAGAATGCATCGTCTGGAGCAATAAGAACCTGGAGCCATGCAGGAATAGCCAAATCACCCTCCTGACAGTGGGCTTTGTAGCCCTTGGTAATGTCTGAGCAACTGAAAAACACTTGGCTCTTTTCTGAAGAATAAAAGACAGCTCCTTTTGGGCTTGACAAAACCTTTGCTTCATTGATTTTAAATTAAATATTTTGTTACCAGTTTCTGGCTTTATAATCAAAAGGGTTCATTTTTCCCTCTCTTTCCCCCCCCCCTTTTTCTTTCTTTTTTTTTTTTTTGGCGTCCGTATGTAAAACCTTGCACCAGTTTTTTACACAAATTTTAAAATGATTGCAGTATCCCACCATTTCTACATTAAATACATAAATGTACATAAAATGTTTGGAACCAATTGCCCAGCTAAAGTTGTAACAGGCTGAGGAAAAAAAAATTCTTCAGCAATGGCAGGAATATTAACAGCAAGAGCCTACAAAAAAGTTTTAAAAAGTAAAAATGATTATGTTATGCTCTTTGTGAGGATCTGTGCACATACCAAAAATGCAGGTAAGGCTGCAGTGGTGCCTGGCTTCATTTAGCACAAGAACTGATGGCAGTGAAGATACTTGCACATATTTTTGCTTCAAATGGCCGACATTCCTACCTTCTGTATATTTGCTCTCCTGTCACATGTGTTGCATGGCTTTATTAGCTATTACTTGTTCCAAAATGCTGTTTCTTCAGGGTTGTTTTTTTACCCAAGCTAAATACAAGCTGGCTATAATGATACAGATAGTTTCGTGTGCCATTGACCTATCTATCCTGCCTCACTACTGGAATCACTTACCTGACTTCTCCTGACTCCCAAGGTTATTTTGACAATTAATTACTTCAAATTTGCAAACATTTTCACCCCCATTTTTTATCATTTGTGATGGAATTGCATATATATCTGAGAATGGTGCAGTGCATGCAAAACCCACCAATACCCTGATTTCTGCGAATTACTCAATAAAACACTTGCACTACTGCTATCAAAATTGTAATTTTCTGAGGCAGAAGGATTGCTGTTGCAAAGCTGAAATAGGAATTTGAAAAACGTTCACTTAATTTGTCACAGATTTTAGACAGCCACCGACCAGGCTGCTCAGTGTGTTTCAGCAGTGTGCTTCAGCAAGCAAACTCAGCAAGCCAGGACCTGCTTGCTCCTCCCTTTGAGTAGCAGGATACTATGCACTCTCATGTTGCAGCCTCAGTAAGATCACTTTGCACCTCCTTACCAAAGTATAATATCTAGATCAAATAGCACATATCTCTTTGGTGTACTGTGTTGCATTTCATTGAGTTTTCTTATTCCTAAATCCTTCAAATGCCCTGATGGGCAAGGTGTGAGATGCAGAACCCTTCTGCCAGCAGAGACACTTGTCTGGAAGAACAAAACAGCATTTCTGAGCACCAGCTTGCAGAAGAGGCAAAACTAATGATATTTACACTTAGAGAACTACTCTAGCTCCCCTCTATTGCTTGCAAATAGTTTCCATAGAAAAGGATAATAAGGAAATATTGAAGAGGAATACAGAAAAATTAAATATTTTAGCTGCATAACATATATAATTATAATTAATAATTATTTAATATAGTTTTATATCATGTTATCAGTCTGCGGCCTTTGTCAGGAACAGCCGTTCATTAAACTAATCACTGTACCCCCCAAAGCAGGGCTAAAAGAATTGCCATTTGAATAAGGTTTTGAGTTCTGATGAGGAAAAGGAGGCTGTAAGGCTGTACTGGAAAATGGTGGTACTGTCAATGTTGGAGAAGCTATCCCAGTCCATTTGGTATCTGATAATTGAAAAAGTGAATTAGATGGAATATGCAGCCACATACAAACATGTTCTGTGCTGCAAGCTGCACATCCCAGCACATTTCTCCTGGAACACTTCTGCAGCTGCCTTTTACCAGAAGCCACTGAAGTCAGAGTTTGAAAAAGGCATTTCAGTTGCTATTTTTCTTTCTTATTTGTTTAGTTATTTTTCCATCTGTTTTGAGGAAATACCAGCATGCTTTTATATTGGACAATTATATGCATTTTTTCATAAAAAATAATAACATTTTTGGTATCTTCTTCATGTTCTTTGACTTCAAAGCCCAGCTTCAAGATTCCCAGTTGTTTCAGCTTCAGTAAAAACCTTTATCATTTCCCTTAGCATGCTACTGTTTTTCCTTGTCAGGGAAATGCTTTGAAAGTAAGCAAAAATAAACAATTATTTTTTTCTTCCCTCTCTGAGTCATCTGAATGTACTGTGCCAAATCACAGCCTTTTGTCAGCCCTACTGAATATTAGTCCTTCAGCATTTGCTGTCACTGGAGGCAAACGTTATATTGCTGACTTCTTCTGGTAACAGCAATGTTTGATGTGTCACATAAAGGCACAAAAATGAACAGGTCCCCAGCCAAAACCCCTGGCTGTTTTTCTCAGAACTAATGGCACATACAAGTAACTATGGAGAACTTGTGTTTCCAACTTTATCCAGCACCCCTTAAGAGCCTGTAATTTTGCAGAAGGTAAAATTACAAGTCCCAAGACAGTGTCATTCACTTAGGGTTTCACCAGCCACAAAGACTAATTTATGTAGTATAGGTGGGCTACTACAACAGTGCAAGGAATATTTCTGGCATCTGAATGCCTATCAAAGACACACCTCCTTGATTATGGGGCCACAGAAATACAGTTCTTATTATTCTACTAACTAGAAAAAGAAGGAGAATTTCAGTGTTCCATATTTCTGACAGTACAGAACTGAAATCAATAGCTCCAAAGCGCTAATGTGTTTTCTTAGTGCCATGAATGTTATGATAATTATGTTATCCAAAAAAAATCACTTTACCCAGCCCATAATTTTCTATTCAATTTTGCTTTTTCTAGAGATTCATATATAACAGAAATTGATATTAACTGTAGGGAAACCTCATGCCATTTATTGCCACACTTCAATGATGTAAAACAGAAAGGGAGAACAGCACTGTGACAGGGAATTTAAACAGGCTGATTCACAAATGTGAGGCATATTTTGCTCAGTTTATCAAATTATTTCAGCTCTAGCTCCTTGCTTCTTTTCATAATGTCCCATAAAATGCTAACCAATTTAATAATATATAAATTATTCCTCAACAATGAGGTAAGAATAGGAGGGTAAAAATCATTATAATTTCAGCTTAGAGAGGTGGCCTATAGGAATCTTCTGGATCAAGACTCACCATTTCAAGTACTGTACAAGAGCAGCAGCCTTGCCTCCAGAGTAACCTCCTGAAATCCCACAAGAAGAGGAACAGTTGAGAAGGGGATTCACAGGAAAGAATCAAGGAGGACAATAGGTGACCTTTGGTGCAAGCCAGGTCAGGCTCAGGTCCGAGAAGGAGCTTGGCTGATAAGCAAGTGAAGGGAGGGGTGATTGCCCACAGGCTGGTGGAGAGGATGGCAAAAATCATCAGACCCAGTGGGAAAAGGGGAACCGGAGAGGACATGAGTGCTGCAGAGCACAACCCGAACTTCAACCCAGCTAAAGGTTCAGGCTTTATCCTCATCTGTGGTATAGTGTCTGCTGTAATGAAGTGCTAGGGATTTCAGACCATTTCCAGTGTAATTCTACGTGACTGAATCTAAGGGGACTTTACATGACTTTCAAAAACAAAGTAGCCAGTGAAAAGTATTCCCTCATTAAGAGAACAGTAATAAACCTGAATCCCTGCAGAACACCTTGGTAAAATAAATGAATCAGTAATCAAACATCTTAAATCACCCACCTCAGTGTGCACAGCTTTTAATTTAACCCATTGAGACTGACTGAATTTCTGCTTGTGCCCTTGCTGGGCGACTGGAACCTGACTGCTGCAAGAAAAGCAATTAGTAAGACAACATAAAACCCAGGCTTTCATTTCTTGGAGAGTAATGTAGACTAATGCAGAGTGGAAAAAAAATCACAAGTGGAATAGTTCTGTTGTCACTCACAGCAGAAGTAAAAAAGCAAAACAGTAAAATTTATATTTAGAGGAGAATCGGAAGAAAATCCTTCACTTCCTCCCACAATCTATATTCCTGTAAGCCAACAGCAATAAAAATAATACTTTAAAAACTTCATTGCATCTTTCCGATTCCACCCCTATCTCCTCTTTATCAATAACAGGTTTGACACTGAAACTCAGAATATTCCATGAATCTGTCTATAGACAGGCAGTCCTCAATTCCGCAATCCTCCATGCTTGTTCATTTACGCTGAAAGAATCCTACAGTCTTTTTTCCCATTCCTTCTGCAGTGAGTTATTGTTTTTATTTTGGAAAGAAGAACCTGTCAGAATAAGTACAAAATAGAGACATATTAGGTGACAAAACATAAGGAATACAGTGTAAAGGAAAGCTGAAGTATTTTAAAGTATGTTAAACACTCAGCAGGCCATTGTAACCTCTTAGAAACAAACAAACAATAACAACAATAACAAAACAACTCAAAACTCAAAACAGCAGCTTACTTTGTTGTTTAAAATATGTTTTAAACTGTAACATAAATGGAATATAACTTATTTTCATCTTATTCAGAGCAAACAAGTTTATGATCCCCAGGGTATATCTGGTTTAAATAAACCAACTTCAACAGTTCCTCACCAAAAACTGCAGAGATCATAATTTCTCAAGCAAATAACCCACTAGGTATTATCAATTAAGCTATGGAACTCAGAAAAGTAAGAAGATTACCAGATCACAAAAGAAGTGGGGTTATTTTTGAAAAGCTGAGATTTCTCAAAGATGCGTCACAGGAATATTTTTTTTAGGCTGAGACAGAAGTAATGCCAGAAGAGCTAATCATTCAGCAGTGTAGGATAGCAGGTAAGCTGGCTCTTTCTGTACAGAAAAAAGCCTCCATTTACAGTCTGATGATGTGCCACAAAATGGTGTTCTTGTTTTTCAGCCAACCTTTCTCCCGAGACAAGTAGCCAGTTAGAGACATCATGTTAGCTTTTCTGAGACTACTGTTACTTTGAGATCAATTGGAGTGCTGCTTGAAAATATTCCTGAAGATTAAAGTGAAATTAAAAAATTCTGAGAGTCGTCAGAGTGAACTGAACAACTGGAATTATTTTATTGAAAGATAACCTGGAAATTTCATACCCTATACAAACAGGATAAAAGGTGATTCCTTTCCTTCTATTTTAAAAATAGTATCAAAGAGATGTCAGAGAAAACAATTACACAGAAATAGATGCTTAATTTTGGAAATGTTCCACTTGTTTAATATAAAAATTAATGACTATTTGGATGTTTCTAGGTATATTTGAGCAAAAGATCACAGTGAAGAGCACAGTGCTAAGTATTTTCAATAGAGAGAAAGGAAGCAGTTTTTTTAAATTTTATTTGTCATTTATAGCTTGCTTCAGAGATTCCACAAATAAATGTGTTCTAGCCACCCAGGTTGATATTGAGAAGAGAGGCATACCAGACTCTGTTACTGACTTTGCAACTGAGTATATATATCACAAGCTGCAGTGACTTTTGGTCTTAGCAGAAACTAAGAAATGGAGCCTTAGGTTTGGCTTGTTATTTTGTCTCTACTCACAAATTGTGTGTTTTATTCAACTTCACCACTGCTGCTGCAACAACATACTTGTCCTTATTCTCATCACCTGTTGTGTGCACAAGGCTGAGCACCTCTGACACTGCTGCTGTGACTCAAATCCTAGCAAAGCTCAGCATGTCAGAACACAAAAGAAATAGTACCAAGAAAATAAAGCTGTCTCCTCCCGAACAAAAGAGGCAGGTCCTGATCTCTTCTGCAGTGTCCAACTCGGGGACTTGGTAGCTGCTCAGGGACACAGTGGTGGCAGAGCTGTGTAGTCCCAGGGGTTGAAGCTGAGAAACCTTTCTTCACGCTAAGCAATGACAAACAGTTCCCTACCTACCTTTTCTGTGGTGTTTCCCATTGAGACAGCAGTCACAGGACTTCTATTGGCTGATTATTTTTCTTCTTCTTTCTAGGTGTAAGTCTAAAAGCCAAGGGAGCAGGGGATAAGGAGCTGAACAGGCAGGCAGAACAGGGTTCCAAACTCTCCTGTATTTCACAGGAAAGTGTCTCCTGTTGCTGGTGCTTGTGTACTTTTTTTCATGTCCCTTTTCAACAGCTTTTGACCAAAGAAGCTTGGCAGACCTCTGGTTTTTAACTTGTCTTAGATAAGTCACATTTTGAAACAGGAGGTCTGAAAAGTAGTAAAAATGCAGAGCCGGAAGGGACTTCAAGTCCTATCCTGTCCATCCTTCTGTAAGAGTAAATTGCAACCAAGCCACCTCAGAGAAATACTTACTATGGGCTGAGGACAGTGTGGCTGGACAGTGCCCAGGCAGAAAGGGACCTGGGGGTACTGGTGACAGCAGCTGAACGTGGGCCAGCAGTGTGCCCTGGTGGCCAAGAAGGCCAGCAGCATCCTGGCCTGTGTCAGGAATGGTGTGGCCAGCAGGACCAGGGAGGTCATTTTCCCCCTGTACTCGGCACTGGTGAGGCCACACCTTGAGTGCTGTGTCCAGTTCTGGCCCCTCAGTTTGGGAAGGACACTGAGATGCTTGAGTGTGTCCAGAGGAGAGTGACAAGGCTGGTGAGGGGCTTGGAACACAAACCCTGTGAGGAACGGCTGAGAGAGCTGGGGTTCTTTAGCCTGGAGAAGAGGAGACTCAGAGATGACCTTATCACTCTCTACAATTCCCTGAAAGGTGGTTGTAGTCAGGTGGGGGTGGTTCTCTTACTCCAAGCACAAACTGACAAAATGAGAGGACATAAGCTGTACCAAGGGAAATACAAGTTGGATGTTAGAAAAAAAAGTTTTTTATGGAAAGAGTGGTAAAGTACTGGAATGGTCTGCACAGGGAGGTGGTGGAGTCACCATCCCTGGATGTGTTTAAGAAAAGACTGGATGTGGCACTCAGTGCCATGGCTTAGTTGAGGTGTTAGGGATGGATTGGGCTTGATTATCTTGAAGGTCTCTTCCAACCTAGTAATTCTGTGAATTCTGTGAATTCTGTGACTGTCATTTTTCCATTAATGATAATCTTTAACACTTCATTCCTTGAACTTTACACAGCTTCAAAGATTTTTCTATTCACTTTTCTCCAATTTTTCAAAGTAAAAAATTAATATCCCAAGGCCTTCCTAGCATGGAGAAAAATGTACTATCAAACACCAATAGATACATAGCAAAAAATTGCATTATATTACTCTGTGATGTGACAGTATATAGGCGCTGTTCACAAACTGTGAGTCGGATTTAAGTTTATGAATTCTATGCCTAAATCAGCAATACAATAACATACAACGTATGCCTTCTGGAAAGAAGCTACAGAACAAACAAAAATCAGTTTCCAAAAAGATCCTAATATCTGTGAATCACCACACCACAGCCAATGAAGCTTTCAGGGGAAACATACAGAATTTGATGGAAAGAAATTTCCTTCAAGCAGATTAAAAATCATTAGAAATTAGTGGTTTCATTAGAAAAGGAGGATTCAGGAAAATGGACAACAGTTGCTACTGAACAGGAAAACAATGTTAGGGAAAAGAATCCAAAAACCGAGCAGAGAAGAATCAGAAGAGGATAGTGTCTGAAGTATCTGTAGAGAAGAGTGCCCACAGCTGGCCAACACCAGTGACACTGTCTGGGCTCTACAAACTCCAAACTGCAAAGTTAATATATAGTTTAAAAAAATATTAATGGCAATTAAATGTTCTGAACAAAGTAAACATAGCAAGTTCATGAGGATTTGTGTCCTGTTCAACCTTTTATCTCTTTTGAAAGAGATATCAGCCCCATTTCTTTCCATCTTCTACAACAATGTGATGACATCTATCTAGCAGCTCACTCTGTTCAGGTTCTCAACTAAGCATGTACATCAAATAAAACCTTGTCTGCTGGCCTTCAATTCTGTTGTGTTTGACACACAGACATGTATGATTTTGGATAAAGAGTCAGACCTTGTCCTCCTTACTGTGAACAACTAAACCATGGGTGAGCTGAATTACAATAAACAGAAACATCAATTACCTATTGTTTTAAAAAATGGTTCAGACAAATTCAGTGGTACTAGTTATCTAGTAACTGATTAAAATTTTACATTTTCATTCTAAGAGACGGTGAGGTACACCATGTCATATTCAGTCTGTAGTTGCCCCACAAAACCAGAAGTCTCTCCAGTATCTTCAGGCTCATCAGAGAAGCACTTTTAGAGCAAGAAGCACTTCAGCACTATGACAGAGTATTTGTACTAAAGTTGTGCCCCTATGTTTAGGGTCATACATGAACCAAATCAGTTCTCTTTATGAAGACCTTTCTCCATGAGAGAAAGACAAGCAAGGTGGAAGAGAGGAATAAGGCAACAGCAGCAGCTAATACAGGACTCCTCCTAGCTGAGCAAACACAGGAAATTCAATGGTTTTCTGCTGCTAGAATTAAGTAAAAGTAAATTATTATGTTGGTATACAAAGAGCTGGAAGATGGCAGAACAACTAATTGTACAAGGTAATGCAACACAGATGAAAATATACTCCATAACGTGGGAAGAAGCAGGATGGACAAAGAAATAATACAACTATTTGCATTGTTCATATATTGTTAACCCATAGTCATGACTGCAGAGTATTTATATACATGTATGTGCATATGTATGCATGTGTGTGTTATGTATGTATATATGCAAATATATTTGTACAACTCAATTTCCTTTAAATAATCATCTTTAAAGAGATGATCCTCCATTTTAAATAGTGCACACACAGCAGCAAGATAACAGCATGTGTGTTAGTCTGAAAGTTAAGTCATATAAGATCTTCACTGTCTTTTCTTGGTTTGGAAGAGCCTCTTTACTAATGACCATGGTGGACCTGTGGCACACTGAGAAGGTGGTGCCTTTTCCTACAAAAATCCCCTACAGCTCTTTTTCAGTCTGCGTGTTTAACTTCTGCTGAAATTTCTGATCTTCACAGCACCATAGTAACTCCTCAATGACAGTTTAAGAAGTGCAAATGGTACTAGCTGCAGGGGTCAACAGACTTCAGACGTGGAACCAAGCGCTACTGACATCTGGAAGAAGAAAGTTAAAAAAGCAAAATCAAACTCTGACACTGCAGTGCACCTCAGCCCTGATGAAAGGCTACAGGACAAATTCTGTGTTAAAGCCACACACAGAGATACCAGACTTTTAACTTAAGAGGGAAGCTTTGAGAAGCATCTTTCAGATCCTGTTTGACAAATCTTACTCCCTGTCTCACCGTCCCTGATGAAACCCTGAGAGTGCTCAGTGAGCAGAAGCAGGAACTAAGGCAGAGCCACCTCCTGCTGTTAAACCAATCTCAAAGGAATCTTTCCCCTTTGTCTTCAAAGTAATAGCTGAACTTCAGCAGATCTTCCAGATGAGAAGGGATTTCCAAGGACCATAATAAGGACCTGCAATAAGGCAAGCTGCAGAGATTCTAACTGTGCTGCTTTGAAACTGTAAACTCTATAGATGGACCCAGTGAGGAGCTCAGTGGGCAAGCCCTACTGTAACTTGCTGGAATTTACAGCAACTGAAAGCACAAGGAAAAAACATCCTGCAAATCACAGGTCTGGAAAAGTGGGTACAGAACATGAGAAACAGACAAGAACCTGAAGTATTCATTGTTTTTCTCCACAGGTTTGGAAAGTAGAGTATATACAACATGACAGGTTCCCATACACCTGCATAATTCTTGAAGAATCTCACATAATTCCAGAGGAGACTGAGGAGATCTGAATCAGCTCTAGCTACCCATATTGTCCCTGGAAGGTGAGTGCATTCAGCACCCAAAGGGTTCATTCTTCCTTCTCCTCCCTAGGGATGCCATCAGTCCTTGAGTTTGCAGTTTATCAGTAGGTTTTAATAAATAGAGAGGCATAGAGAGACATCCCACCAAACCATTTTCTTTTTGCTTAGACATAGCTGTGCTAGATAAATGCTATTAAACACTTATCTGTATGAAGCTAGGAATAAATCTTCAGAACTGGTTAGCCATGAAAAAATAGTTCAAAATAGTGCATTATGAGACCACCTAGAACATTCTTGCTTGTCACACATGAAGTTTCTTGTTCTCTAGAAATTCAAGGACTAATGCTTTGCCTGCCCTGTCAAAACAACTTGATCTATTGAGGGATATTTATTACTTCCCAGAGCTTATAGCTGATGTAAAGATAGGTTAAGAGTTTTAAATAGACACAGAGGTGAGAATGAATGACTGGATCAAATAACTAATTAAACTGTTTTGGGAAAAGTGACAACTTAAAAGGGAAAATGATAATTTTTCAGCAATTTAACA
The DNA here is from genome assembly GCA_003676055.1 of Chloebia gouldiae. NCBI lineage: Eukaryota > Metazoa > Chordata > Aves > Passeriformes > Passeridae > Chloebia > Chloebia gouldiae. Next base: position 16,251,414 of record QUSF01000011.1, read on the forward strand.
TGCTATTGTGATGAAAATTGCATTCTACACAAGATGAGAGAAGTAATTTTCAAATAAAAACATCAGTGAAACATCAAAGCTTTCAATATCTGAAATGTAATTTATTTTTTCCATCTGATAACACAGCATATTTGATCTTGTTGTTTTGAATATGATTCTATCTTACTTAAAAATATCCTTTTGTTGGAGATTTATCCTTGAAAGATTAAGAGGATTTCAATCAGTTTTGTGGCAAATATTAAGATTTGTGGCAAATATTAATATTTATTTATTAAATAATAAATAAAATAAAAAATTTATTTTATTTTATTTTATTTTATTTTATTTTATTT
>QUSF01000011.1:16252145-16361353 GCA_003676055.1 Chloebia gouldiae
TTTATTTTATTTTATTTTATTTTATTTTATTTTATTTTATTTTATTTATTTTATTATTTTCAATATTGTAATGCCCTGCCCTGGTTATATCTGCATACCTGAAGACACGGGGCTATCTGCAATCTGTCTGTTGTCTACATTTAGATTTGAAAGAGAAAACCCAACTGTTTATCTGCCATTTAGGCATGGAAAACACTGTTACAATCTACTGGACACCAGCAACACAGTGGAAAACATTAATTGATGGAACCCAGTTTTAGGCTAATGTTGCTGTTTTGTTTTCACAAAAGATATGGTTACCACATTCAGGAGGCTGCTATGCTTTAAGAGACTGAGCCACCACTCCCCTAAACCACTAAATCATTACCTAGCAATGGCTCCAGATGCCTCTTGAACACCTCCAGGATGGTGACTCCACCCTCTCCATGGGAAACCTATTCCAATGCCTGACCACCCTAAAAATAAAAAATGTTTTCTAATGTCTAATCTGTATCTCCCCTGTCTCAGGGTCTCTTCTAGACCTCTCACTGCAGGCAGTATAGGAGAGACCAATCCCCACCTGGTTGCACCTTCCTTCCAGGGAGTTCGAGAGAGCAGTTAGGTCCCCCCTGAACCTTTTCTTCTCCAGGGTAAACAGTTCCAGTTCTCTCAGCTGTTCTCTATGAGACACATTTTCTAAACCCTTTACAAGCCTTATTACCCTTTGCTGGACTCTCTCCAGGAATGCAATGACTTTCCTGTCATGAGGGACCCAGAACTGGACACAGGAATTAGGGTGCAGCCTTGCCAGTGCCAAGTACAGTGCCAATATTATCACTTCCCTAGTCCTGCTGGCCATACTACAGACCAAAATGCCATTGGCTGGGAACACCCTGTCTCGTGTTCAGCCACTGTCCCTCAGAATCCCCAAGTCCCTTCTGTCAAACAGCTCTCAAATCACTCCTCCTAGAGCTGGTGGTGCTGCTTACTGTGACTCAAGCACAGGACCCTGCACTGGACCTTGTTGAACCTCCTGCAGCTGTAACCTCAGCCTAACACTGTCTGCCTAGGTCTTGCTGCAGAGCCTTCCTACCCTCGAGCTGATCAACACTCCCATCCAAATTGGTCTCATGTGCAAATTTACTGAGGGTGCACTCAATTCTCACATCTAAGTCATCAATAAAAATGTTAAACAGGACTGGCCTCAAAACTGGGCTTCCAGCTCCTCCTGTTTGTTATCCTTACTGCATGCATTGGTGTAGAAGTATTTATTATGCATTCTTCTTCTGAAGTTATATTTTTCTCTTCCCTCTGGAAATTCCTACCCAGATCTGGAATTGTTCATCCCACAAGCTTTTGTTTGCTCTCTGACAAGCTTAGAAAAATTTAGCAAAGGAGTGCCTTCCAACATGACACTACCTGAAAATCTTGTAAATGTGATTAGCATTTATGAGATTATTTTCCCTCTGTAAATTAAAATATATTCCATATATATACATATATGACATTTGAATCATAAATCAGCTCCTGTTTATCTGTATTGTCACATACTAAAGGACCACATCCACATAAATAGCAAATTATAGGGCAAAAAGACCCTTATGCCATATCAAAGTAAATGAAATCAAGCATGATCTGTGTGCCAATTTCATAAAACCATTTAACTGTTGGACAAATTGCAGGAGATGCAGTAAAACAGCAGATGGCAAACACAGTCTTAGGTGACTTTCTAGATATGTTTGAAGGCCTTCCTTTGACAGGTGGGGAGGAACAAAGCCACAACACAGAATATATGTGTCCTCTTCATCAGTAGGATGGCGTGTCCATTGGGAAATGCCAGTTCAGAACCCTAGCAGCTTGGGAAGACATCCTTGGTCACCAGTGAGTGCAATGCACATAGCAAAAGCCATCAGCCTTTTTTGATCATTCTTGCTATACTTGTACAGGATTCCTGTCAGAAAAATGACTGTCAAATAGTCTGGCAGCTTCCCTTGCACATCAACAGGGCAGACAGAAGTTCCCCTGGCACTAGACAGTTTTCTCCTTGATATTATTCATGCCAGCACGTACTCTGGCCTTCACCCCTTGCTTCTCTGCAGTGATCTCTTTTCGGTCCATTTGTTTAAGACCTCCTGGGACCTTGTGTCTTTGGGCAGTACATGGCAGGACTGCCTCACCTGCACTTCCAGTGCTGCCAGCCCCAGAGGAGTTGTCTGCTCCCAGTGAGAGAGGCCTGTACCCACAAATTCTAAGGGTAGTTTTCATGTCTGCATGCAGACAGCCCTTGATCCACATCACAGTCTGAGACCCATCAGTGAACCTGCAGAGAAATGACCGAAAATTCACCTAGGGGACACAGAGACAGCAGCTCCCACAAGCTATTCTCTGAACTTTTTTTAATAGCTACTTGGCTATTGACTTCAGCAATATTTAATTTCTTCTTTATCCTTCCCCTTAAGGCATCACCTGTCAAGGTCCTGCTGTTACCTGCTCTGTAGGCATCTTCTACTTGGCTTGCACAAAGGCAGCCCTTATGCCTTGGGTAACTCTAAAGACAGTATCACAGTATCTTCCTATTGACATTGAAATAATTTTCTCTGGTGCTTCTTATTCCCACTGTCAAAGCAAAACAAAAGGAACCTATTAAGGTGAGCTGTAATGGCTCTACTGGAAACACCCTTAGCATTACCATTGCTCAGCCTTGGCACTAATGACTGGGTTACTAAATTGACTAGTTTCCCACTACCTGTAAATAAGCCAAATCTGAAACATATATCAGGAACCCTTCTTTACAATTGAAGAGCACAACGCAATACCCTTAAATATCTTTGTGAGCTTTCTGTGCCCTGCTGGGCTCTGTTAAGACATGTTGCATCTGAAAAGACTGCCCCAGCTTTTGGGAAAACTTCCTGCAAACATATTTTTGTTATGGCATGTGGGTCCTGTCTCAGGATACTGGACAATGTCAGATGATCTGCCCAGCCCTAAAAATGTGCCACCACATTGGAGAGGTCCTGGCACTCTCTGATCAGAAAAAAAAAATAAAAAAAGGGTGAGATTATTAGCATGTATATGGCCAACTCTTACAATCTCACTCACTCTCTTTCACTCTCACAGGCACACTTGCTCTGTCCAAGGACACACCAACATGCAGACGTGTGCACACACTCACTCCTATTTCCTGGTATTTGTCTAATGCATTCTGTAACCTTCAAACACCCCTTAATTTGGGAAAGAGTCATATGTTCAATGAAACTATCTTCACTCAAAAACCCTTCCCCCTTCTCACATACAGGCTGTGAGAATACATGTTTGGTATGTTTTTAATTACTGTATTTAAACCAGTAACCTTTTAATGCCATACTTGATATACAAACACGCATAATAAATTTGTCTCATCATTTTGTTCTATTTTCTCAGTGCCTAAATATGATGAGAATTCAAATGTTATACAGGACCTTTCCCCATACTATTAATCTGCTCATTCCTCAGACTCCCCAAATAGAGTAGCAAAAGAAAAAGACAAAAAAAACTTATTTTTTAACACCTCATCCATTCAGGTAATCTTAAATCATGGGAGTGGAAGAAATCCAGATGAAGTCTGGACTACTGGATCATCAAACGTTGGGCAAAAGAGCCTCAGTATAAAAGGGACTCTAGAAGAGCAGAAAATTTTGAGATAGAGGAGGAAGAGGAACTGTAGTATTGGAGGATAGAGACCAGCGCCAAGGATGTGACTTGAGCAAGAGTGCTTGTTTAAACTTCTCAATAACCTTTTTCAGGATCATAAAATCATAGAATACTTTGGGTTTGAGGGGATCTTAAAGATCATCTAATTCCAATTCTCTCCTTGCCCTGGGTAGGGTCACCTTCCCTTAGACCAGGCTGGTCAGGTGCTTTTAGAAGACTATATTAATATATTGTCATGCTTGTTCATCACTTCAAGTACAGTTGAGTAGGCTGTAAAATGTCAGCCCATATGAAGGTCGGAAAATTTAGGCCTGGCTTGATATATATTTGTCTGCAAGTCCCTTTTTAGTGTCTCTGCTGCTAATGATGTTATGACTGGAGTTAGATCAACATAACAAAAATATAGGTTCTTTCAAGAATCTCTCTAGGTCCTGCCGTGAGAAACAGGAAACTGGAAATAAATATTTTAGGGTTATATTTCTTTAGATGCACCTTGTGCAGCTTCTGATATAACTCCCAAGTTCATGATGTATAGTTTCATCAAAAATATTATAAACATCAGTGTAAAATCTTAGAATAAGACAAAGAGCCACATCCCCCATTCGACACACTTTTTTTTGCTGAGCTTCTGAATCAGGAAGTTGGCTTCCTTTCAGTACTTTTTTTCATCCAAATATTTCTGCCTAAGAAAACAGAAAGATGATGAGTTTGTTTCTTCAAATTTGTTGCATTGTTAAAAAAAACACAAAACGTATACAAACCCAATATGTTTTGAAGGTTGAAAGCTCTTCCATATTTATTAAGGCAACAAACATAAAATAGAGGTACATTTAATTTTTTCCCTGGAATGGATTTTCTCTGGGACATTCACAGACTGTGCCTTGAACTTTTGCAGACCATTAGAGAAAGTCAAAATTTCTAGAGTGAGCAGCAGGAGTCCATTTACCATCAATAAACATTCAAAGTCTCTTATGCACCTCCACTAGACTCCACTGAAAAACACAGCTGGATAGTTTGGAAAAAATGCTGCAAGTATTCACTGCTGTATGTGCCTCTACACAAGCAGGGCAAAATAAGAATAATATTTTCAGACATGTTGATTAATTTTGATTAAACTATTATGTGGTGTGGGTTTTATTAAACTATACCCATTTGTAAAATTAAATTGCTCTTCTAAATATAACATTATGTTTACACCTGTGATCCACTTTTGAAATATGTTGGACAAAACACCTCTTTTGATGATAACACATTTAAGAGGAAAAGTTATCTTTTTCTTCACAAACACATACACTAGACTAATTATTCCAGTGATTATAAAAGAATAAATGCATTGCCAGAAAAATGGAAAAATTGTGTTTATGCTAAAGAACATACTTAAAGTATCTTAAAATATATTCATAAACATATTTCTAAATATTGCTCTTTATATTTTTATATCTCAGAATGTATTTTGTGATAGATCAATGAGATTATTATAGATGTGAACTATTGTATTTTTGTTGTTTCTGAATTATGCAGGATAAACACTATGCAGAAGTGTTTGAACTATTTGCTAAAAAGATGTATTTTTCTGTTCTGTTTTTATTTTTTTTTTCTTACTGCAGAAATTAAAGAACTAGAACAGAACAGACTGGAGCAAGCTGAGTTCAAAACTGTAAAGCCAGCAAATGTGGCTAGAGATCTAAACAGTTTGCAGCGGGATGTCTCTACATATTTGTGCCTGAATTTCCCTGATAAGGACACTGTGGGGAGAGTCCTGAGTGGACTACTAAACCAGGAACATTGCCACTAAAGAGAAACTGAAAGAAACTAAATACAGAATTCAAGAGCAGTATTTCTCATAACATGAAGGGCTACTTCACTGGTCATATGTCCATACAAAACAAAGTTTAGACCTTGGACTATCTACTGCTAAAATTTCCTGTCTTTTCTGAAGTTACCAGTGAAGATTATTCTCCAACAGTAATTATGTTTATGTCACAGGTGAAACTAGTAATTTAAAATAAGTATTCCAAAGAAGTATTCTAAGAAATGGAGCAGATTTCTATTATATCTCCACTACAGTATTAACCCATGCTCCCATTTTGCAACTTTATAGGATCAATAGAATAATCCCCAGGCACACACACAAATTTACATTACATCTGCAGCAGGAGATAAAATAATATGAAACATTTCACTGATGTAATACTAAGGAGCACTGAGCAACACCAGTATATTCCATGTTATTCAACAAACATGCTGCTACCACATTAAGATATTTATTTCAACCCACATAGAGGCACAACACATCAATCATTATGAATGTTAACTTTATTTATCTCTCTGTATTGCTGATGAGTGTTCATAAGGTTATTTTATCTTTAGTAATTATTCTGAAATTCCCCAGAGCCTTACTAATTTTATTTAGTGCATTAATGCCAGCTTCTTTTGATAGCAGAGCTACTTTTAGTGGTAGGATGCTACCACTAGTAGTGGAGATGTATTCCTCTAAACTCAGAAGTTCTCCTTCAAGACTGGGTGAGATGGTGAAAACAACAGATGAAATTGTTATGGTAATAAATTAAATTGGTTGGTTGGTTTGTTTGTTTCAAATATTTCAGCAATTAAAAACTTAATGTGAAAAATAGTCTACCCTCATCCTCAGTAAGTGAACAAAAGGTAGAGGATATTAGGTTGCAATGTACAGGATTCAGAAGTTTTCAGATAATCGCTATTATTAAAAGAAAAAGGTTCTGAGCTTATATCAACACAGACTTCATATTATATTAGTATATGTTTTGATATCATAGCACATTGTACTTTATTATTATCTAATGTTTTTTATTTTGGCATAACTATGTTTCAGGAAGAGCTTTTGAAATTAATGCAAAATTCCTGACAGCAGGAACTGTCTTATGTAGTATAAAGCACAAAGCTCTGACGCTACATTACAAAACAGGAGCCCATTCCCAAATTGAAGTTTTTAGAATTGGAAGTAAAAATACATAAATATGATCACAAAACAGAAAAGGTACCAAAAATGCACAACACATAACCTGTTTACATTCTTGTTGAAAAGCAGACTTCATGGGACTGAAATTTGTATCCCATTCCACTGACAACTCTCCAGTTGCTTTACAAACAAGACAAAATTGAGATTAAATCAGGCAATCTCTTCTTCTAAAATGTAAAAGCTATATCTATTTTTTCCACCCTTTTTTTTTCATAAATGGCTTTACACTGAATCTGACTGAAAAGTACCCCTAAATACCACTTTATTTCAGTGTTCCCTTCTGATTTGTGTATGTGTGAAATAAACTATACTGATACTGATGTGAGAAGTTATGGTGAATAGGAGGAGAGGTACCAGGCTTTAATGCCGCTGTGCCTTAGAGTGCTGTCAGAAAACATGAGCAACCAGATCACACTCTGCCGTCATGATTATGCTATGAATATTTCAATTATAATTTAACTTTCATCTACAAATCAAAATATAATTTAAAGAGTAATTTCCAAGCCATTTCAAGTCTCTCATTATCTCTCTCCTTTGTTAATCTACAGCTCAATGCCTTCAGCTTCATTTCAACCAAAGCCCAAGTAGTACGTTTCACTCCTATGAAACCTTCAACTGAATTAAATTAATTCATTCTTAAATGCCATCCCTCTGCATCTCTATACTTCATCTGAGTTATTCCTTGTTGCAACTGCATAGCTCAGCCTGAATACCATGCTACAGGATACAGATTCAGAGCTTCAGCATTAGATATAGCTATGATTGTTACATACAACAGTTTAAAAAAAGCACCACAGAAACACTAGATCTCTAGAGCAGTAGGTTAGAGTAAGTAGACATACTGTATTGGGGTTGTGTGGCAAAGCTTTCATAGCAAAGGGATTCCAGAAGCTGATCCCAAGTTGGATGGAGCAAATTCTGACTGGCTCCTGAAGCTGGCCAAGTTGAGCCCATCAGTGACAGCACCAGCCCCTCTAAAATAACATATTTAAGAAAGGAAGGGGAGCAACTGCTGCAACTGGAGAGAGACAAGTGAGAATATGGGAGAGCAACAAGTCTGCAGGCACCTAAGGCAGTGAAGAAGGAGGGGGAGTAGCTGCTCCAAGCAACAGAATAGAATTTCTCCTGCAGTCTATGGTGAAGACCATGACAAAGAAGATTTTCCTCATGCAGCCAATAGAAGCCCACAGGGGAGCAGAGATTTATCAACAGCCTATAAAGGAATCCATCCTGGCTAAGGTGGTTGCCTGAAGGAGGCTATCACCCTGTGGGAAGCCCATCATAGAGCAGGATACTGGCAAGATGGTCCTGTGGAGAGAGGAGCCCATGCTGGAGGAGGTTTGCTGACAGGACTTGTGACACCATGGGGAATCGGTGCTAGAGCAGTTCATGAAGAACAGAAACCTATGAAAATTACTTATACTGGAGAAGCTCATGGGGGAATGTTTCCCATGGGAAGGACCCCGTATTGGAGCAGTGAAAGAGTGAGGAGGAAGGAGCAGCCGAGTAAACATGGGGTGAAGTGACCACAGCCTCCATTGCCCATCTCCTTGTACCACTGTGAGGGAGGAGGTAGACAAACTGGAAGTGATGTTGAGCCCAGGATGAAAGGAGGCGTAGAGGAGTGGTATGTTAAGATTTGCTTTTGATTTTTTTTTCATTATCTTACTTTGGTTTGAGTGGTAATAAGCTAATTTACCTGGTTCAAATCAGTCTTGCCCATGATAGCAGTTACTGAATGATTGCTCTCTGTCCTTACCTTAACCCATAAGATTTTTGTTGCTTTATTCTCTCCCTTGTCCAGTTGAGGAGGGGACTGATAAAACAGCTTTGCTGGACCCTGTCTTCCTATCAAGGTCAATTCACCATGGATGTATACACTAAAGTATGGTTTGTATTTACTGGAAGTACCTGAATTGTCTCCTTTAAGTTACTTATTTTACCAAAACCAAGCACAATGGTCAACTTTCTAAGACCACAGAATCAGATACCAAGGATCTAAATTCTTTTTATCTTCTTCATACTCTTCACTTTCAAACATATAAATAAACAATCTTTTGAGACTCAAGTTATTTTTCACTATCTACCAATCCAAACAACACCTCTTTCCCTACCTCCTAGCTAAGCTGGAGCCAAAGATGTGTTTATCAGGGCTCCAGTCCTACTGTAATTAAAAGTCCATTTTCTTTTCTTACCCTTATTTCTTAAAATGTAATTATAGAGCTTTAGACAAGATTTCTGTATATTCCACATAAACATATGTATTTCTGGTAAAGCTTTACATTATGGCCTTCTAACCATCATATGAAAGTATGCATATTGATTATTGACAGTCTGCCTAATACTTCATCTCTGCCCTGAAGAAATGAAAAGGCTGCTTATTTTAGTATTTTTTGGAGTGGAGCTTTCTCAACATGATTCACCAGCTGATCTAGCACACTCTTCAGCATAACATCTGTGGGGTCTGCAGTGAGATTCAAACTCATGCACTTCTGCCTCTGCAGCAGTAGAGCACAACCAGTTCTTCACAGAGCCGTGGGTGATCTCAAGTGAGTACTAAGGGCCAGATTTATCAATTAAATGATTGGTTGCATTTTCTCTTGGGTCAAGAAAAAAATATTTCAGACCAGCTGGTGCCATACATGTGGGCAGCAGCAATGAATTACTCAAGGTGACAAGAAAGCAAAACCAATTTGTGTCAGTATTGCTAATGTGTTCAGCATGTTTTCACCTGGTATAGAACACTGGGTAAGTTTAATCAGCATTAAAATGCAGAGAAAAGAAAATGTGAAGCTCATGGTATTTCAGTCACCAGATTTTTCCAGCATGTGCAACTGATTTAATGATAGGTATTTAGTGTATGCCAAATAAAATTAAAAGCAAGTAAAAAAAATTATAGAAAATAATTAATGCCCTGTCCTAATATTCTCTCTCTTGACATGCATTAACTGCTTAATTAGAAGATTTTGAATAGTTTTGTTTGGAGCACAAATTAACTGAAACTGTATGTCAACAATTAAACTTTTATCTAAACCCAAACATTTTCCAAATGAGCAATCTAGCAGTTACTCTGCTACAAAACTTAAATTTTACTGTGATCCATTTTACCAGAAAAGTACTGGGAAATGTGTCATTTATAACAATTTCAAGAGGTCTTTATTTTTCTCATTAAATTTAAAGGCCTAAAAATTTCTAAAATCATAAAGATGAAAATGGTAACATGAAAGTAAAAAAACAAGAGGCAATTAAAAATGAACTTTTTGGAGTCAACAAGGCATGCTAATTCCTGAAATAAACATTTTTCAACTTCAGAAACATGTCTAAAGAAATGCAATGCAAATGGGTTTTGCTCCTCTTGTGCAGAGAAGGAATAAAATCCCAAAAAATATTCTAACCAAATGAAAACTATTCAGAAGAACATGCTGTCACAATGTGAGTTGCAAACATGAGTAGTAACTGCACTCCAATATTTAACACGCACTAGAAATTAAATGACTAGATAAAGAAACTCTCAGGAAATTTTGCAGAGTTTTTTGTCTCCTCCTTTGAAAGAAAAGAACTGGCATTCTGAAAAATTGTTTCCTATATTATGAATGCCAGAGAGAAATTAAATAACTGCAAAATGAAAATGATCATAAATACAAGTGAGTAGGAAAAGTGGGGTTGCAGCCCTTACTGAATTTTAAAAAATATATATTAGATAGAGAGTATGGAAGATGGACTAATCTGGAGTCACATTTCTGGGTTGTTTATATCCAGTGTTTTACCAGTTGTATTACAGAGATGAGCCATTCCCTAAAATTTGCTTCTGCATAGATATGCTTCAGCAGGGTAACAAGTAAGTTTTTGTTTGCACTGTTGCTGCTTCAAATTCACCACTTTTTCAGGCCAGGTTCTTCACATCCCTCTCTGTGCCAGTCACAGAAGAAAATTACATTAAGTTTCATTTCTATTTTCTTCACATACCCCTGCCTAATGCAGTTACGAGATCCCTAATGAGGTGGAAATGTTCATGCCAACTGAAGGAAGAAACAAGATATTAGGCTATGTATGATTAATGTGTGAAGAATCAGGTACAAAAATATTACGCTAGAGTGGAAAAATAAAGATGCATTCTCAAATAATTTCCTATTCACTCTTCTGGCCAGCTAACAGCAAAACCAGAAAGACTTCAGGGAAAAATGATGGTCACCATTATCAAAAGGACCTAAGTGATACATGGGCTGAAATTCCATTTAGCCATAAAAGATACTTCAATGTCCTTAGATGTTGGAGCTTAATTGCGCCAACGTGCTGATATGTGCACCTGATTGATTTCAATCACTTTGAAGAACATGGTCCTTAAACTCTTTTGAAGCATGACTTGGACTCCTAAATTACTTCATTTAACAGTGCCATGTAAAAGCTACTGGTTTGAAGAGGATTTTGTGTAAGACACGTAATACATATAAGGCATTTAAGAGATTAGAGACAGGATCTTGAGCATACTTCAGAGAAAGGAAATGGAATACAAGATACAAGGACATGTCATTACTTCTCAAGTATAAGGACACCAAGTATTGTTAACTTACCAGTGTTTTAAAATATAGAAATTGATAGAAATAGAGCCAAATATACTCAAAAAGTTTCAGAAGTTCCTCCAAAAGGTTCCATCCTCACTAATGGTACTTGGTGTTCCAAGTGGTAAGACAAGTTTTGTTCATGAACAAAGGCAGTTAATGAATTTCCACATTAATTAGCACAGGAATATGGGGCAGGCTTTGCCTGGGACATAAGAAATCACTCCCCAGTTATTAAGAAAACTGAAATGAGATGAAACACAGATTTCCAGAGATTATAACAATGACATGTGATGAATTAAAGCCCCAATCCAAGCCATAGTTAAATTCTAGATGACTAGTCATAAATTTAAAAAACCCTAGAAAAGCCTTAAAACAAGTAAAGTAGCCTTTGATTAGAATAAAAATTCTTAACTGCCAATACCTTACTATATTATAGGTAAAAAATTTCCCTAAGAATGAAAGAAAAAGCTGTGCCCATGGTCACAGATATTGGCATCAAATAAAGCTGGTACACCAGGTGCAAATGGAAAGACCAGCTCCTCAGATGCTATTGTTCTGTCCAAGTATATAAAATAAACATCAGATAATGTAACAAAAATCTTTTCCTACCACAAGTCTTGACTTTGGGGCTTTTTCTCAATAGTTCTTTAGTGACAACCGGCCACTTGTCAGTAAGTTGCTGTGTTGAAGAGAGATATTGAGTTCATTAATAATTTAGTTGAAACACATTACTTTTTATCACTCCACAGCTTTGCAATGAAGCAAAAAAAATCACACCAATTTTTTGATAATTCTTATCATTTAAACAAAAATCAGAACTCAAATCAGAATTCACCTATTAGAGTTTGGCTGGGTGTCAATACAGACAGCCTGCCAATTGTACATGGCCCTCCTAAAAGCCGAGACAGAATTCCTGCCCATGCCTGATCCCCACAAATCAAGAACAATCCCTTAGGGAGACTTTTGAGACTTGAGGGAAATGGGTTGTCTGCCCCGATATGGCTCGTGTTCTGACACCACCTCCTAGCAGTGAACTCCCCATGGTGTTGTTTTATAACGTGGTACCCGTCAGTGTTGGAAGGTTTTGGGAGCACCGAAAAATGCACACAGTAAGCTGCGAGAGAAGAACCCAATAGCTCTAACTCTTGGGGTTCCTGAGCCATCTTGGGCAAACCTTGCAACCACTCCTCTAAGGATTTCAGGATCACCCCGACTCGCCCCTGATCTTTGTGTGGTCGGGGGGGTGTGTGATTCTGGGATTTCGCTGGACCTATGTTTGTTCAGGCCTGCTGGAAATTCTCCAGCCTGCCATGGAATTCCTACCAGACAGGTGGACATAGGCTCCTTTGCTGCTGCAGTGGACAAGCAAATGTTTTCCTGCTGTAGTGTCTGTGCCAGGCTCACCCAGATGTTTTGGCGCGGCTGAGGGACAATCCATGCAGCTGCCTGACTGTTCAGCATTAGCAGGATGACAACTTGGATGGGGTTCATCACAGGGTTGAGTGGGAGGTAGGTTTTCTCTAAAAGGGAAAAACAAACTTTTTAAGAATATGTTAAAGTTTCTGTTTCTGCCGGAAGGAATTCATACTTAGGAAAATTCTTCTTCTTCCATTCGGCGGCGTCTTCTTTTTGAAGCATCAGCTATTTGCTTCTTGTCCCCTTCTGTTTGACCTGGATTCCTGGGGACAAAAGGTTTCACCCACGTCTGGGGAATCCACCAAGGTCCTGAGGGAGTAGCTACACACGCATAGCCACGACCCCAGGTCACAAGTTCATAGCGACCCTTGGTTTCCCAAGTTTCTGGATCCCTAATCAGGACTGGTGGGTGCTGAGACAGTTTGAACTGATTGCCACTGTTAAAGTGATGTACAACTCATGGACTCATGTTTTCAAATGAACAGTTCAGAAAATTGATGGTAAACATGGCTTTGCAGAGCTTCTCCCATGGAGACATCCACAGAGCCGAACTGCTCTGTCTTTTCAATACCTGTTTGAGTGTCTGGTGTTCATGCTCAACTACAGCTTGACCTGTGGGGGAGTGGGGGATGCCAGTCTTATGTTCCACTCCCCACTGCTGGAGAAATTCCAGAAAATCCTTGGATGCATATGTTGGGCCATTATCTGTTTTAATTGTTTTTGGAACCCCCAATACTGAGAATGCTTGCACTAGGTGCTGTTTGGCATGAGCAGCCTTTTGTCCTACATGAGCAGAGGCACACACTGCACCTGAGAATGTGTCCACGCTTACATGAACACATTCAAGGCAACCAAAGCTTTGAATGTGTGTGATGTCTGTCTGCCACACCTCACAGCTGCCAAGGCCCCTGGGGTTTACCCCCATGCCCAATGATGGCATGGCCTGGAGCTGGCAGTTTGGACAGCTGGTCACAGTGGCTCGAGCCTGACTCTGTGTTAGCTGGAACTGTCGGATCACACCTGGCACATTGTGATGGTAATGCTGGTGACTCAGCTTTGCCTGTTGGAAGACATCAGGGAGACGTGCTTTTTTGATTGGTGCAGCAAGGGCATCTGCTTTATGATTCCCCTCTGCAATCTCACCTGGCAAATCAGTGTGTGACCTCACATGCATCACAAAGAATGGATGCTCTCCGTGAGAGATTAAATAAATCAGCCTTCAGAGCAATCTGAAGAAATGTTCATTTTCTATTTCTCTGAGCACAGCCTGCTCCGCCCTGGACACTACTCCTGCCACATAGGCAGAGTCTGTCACCAAGTTGATTGGCTCAGAGAACCTCTCAAAAGCTCTTACCACTGCAGCCAGTTCAGCCACCTGGGGGGATCCCTCCACAAACTCAACATCAGCTTCCCAATGCTGAGTCTGTGGATTTCTCCAAGTCATCACCGACTTGTGGGAAGTCCCAGATGCATCCATGAACACTGTGAGAGCCTTGAGAGGTCTCCGGCTTCTTCTCGCTTGAGGAATAAGGTGAAATTCCTCACTGAACAACTTGTGAGATGGGGCATGGACTGATATTTGTCCCCTGTAGCTGTCCAGAGATAATTGGAGACTGGCGCTGGTCTGGAGCAAATGCTCAAACATCCCTTTGGTCAGTCTCTCAGGAGAGTTCCTTCCCTCCTCAGAAAGCCTGACTGGGAGGTGAATACATGTAAAGTCACACCCTGCTAATTCACACAGTCTCACCCTGGCCTTCCGAATCAGCTTTGCTATCAGCTCTTGTGGCTTAGTGGTGGACTTGGATCTTTGGTGCGAGAGGAAAACCCACTCTATAATCAAGAGTGGATCCTTCTGTCCCTTGATCCATTGGAAAATCAACCCATGCAAGTGTGGCAGCTTCCCTAGAACAATGAACTGGAAAGGCACGTTTGGGTCACACCGATGTGCCTGCCTTTCTGACAAGGCCTTCTGTACCTTTTCAATTGCTGTCTTTGCCTTTGGGGTCAGTTCCCTGGGGGAGGCCAGTTCCCTCTCCCCCTTCAATAAATTGAAGAGATGGTCTAGATCCTCATTTGTGAGGCCTAGCCAGAGTCTTACCGAATTCAAGGATCCACATAATGAGTGGAGGTCTGCTAGTGTCCTGGGGTTGCAATTGATCTGCGGGACAATTGTCCTTGCAGAGATCTCCAGACCCAGGTATCTCCAAGGTGGCATCCTTTGAACTTTGCTTTTCTGCAGCTGAAATCCAACAGAGGTTAAAATCTCAACCACTAGGTCATGCGTGTATTGGAGTATAGAGTCACTGGGGGCACACACAAGCACATCATCCATGTAGTGAAGCATGATGGCATCCTTTCTGCACGTACCTGAGACAGCAGAGATGCTACATACTGTTGGCATATTAGAGGACTGGATTTTAGACCTTGGGGCAAAACTTTCTAGTGATAGCGTTTCATTGGGGCTTCTCGATTGATGGTAGGAACTGAGAATGCAAACTCAGGGCATCTTCAGGGTGCAATGGAATTTGGAAAAAACAGTCCTTGATGTCTAGGACAGCCAACTGCCAATCTCAAGGGAGCATTGCTGGACTAGGCATCCCTGCTTGGAGTGGATCCATGTCCTCTACAATTTTGTTTATATCTCTGAGATTGTGGAGCAATCTCCACTTCTCCTTCCCAGGCTTCTTTAGTACAAAGACTGGGAAATTCCAAGGGCTATCTGTTTCTTGTAGGTGTCCTTGAGATAACTGCTCCTCCACAAGTTTCTCAAGCGCCTCGAGTTTCGCGATACTCAAAGGCCACTGTGCTACCCACTTTGGGGTGTTATCCAACCACTTTAACTTGTGGGCAGGGTGTGCCACAGTGTCTATTTCCAAAAATCCTGGGGTGTCTCAGGAATGATTAACTGGACTCCCCACTGGGACATGGTGTCTCTCCCCCACAGAGGAGCCTTATAGTCTGCCAAATGGGCAAACATTTGCCAATTTCCCATCAGGTCCCTCAATTTGCATAACATTTTTTGAAATTTTTGCCAATGTGGTTCCTCCTATGCCCTGAAGTTTGCCTGCCACAGGTTGCAATTCCCAATGTGATGGCCACATGGTCTTAGGTATCACCATGATGTCTGCGCCCGTGTCCAGAACCCCTTCTACCTGAAGGTGCTCTGACCCATGGGCTAGGTTGCATGCCATCGAGGGTTTATCCTCTCCTACCACCTCTGCCCAGTAGACTTCTGGTGATTTTCCTTCTACTGTTATTTTTACTGGGATGGGAATAGCTTAGGCCAAAATTTGCCCTTTTTCTAGGTAAAATGGAGGGTGTGAGCAGCATGCCAACAGCATAAGGCTTGATATCTTTCCCTTAGTAGTCATGGGAGCTACTTCAATCTCTGAAGGTGTGTGTGCTGTATCTCCAGTGACAAAATACTCACTGTCCTGTTCCATTTGGTACGCCTGCAGGTCCTGTAAGCTGTTTGACAAGTCCACTATAATGACTTCCCAATTAGTAGATCTGAAATTAAATCCTTTGGCAGTCACTAGGTGAGGTCTGCCTAGCGGCTGCCAAACCTTGTTAATTGTACATTTGGCATTATTATTTTTCTGCCCCCACCCCCCCCACCATGTGTTCCGTTCTCCCCCTTATTTGTTAAGAGAGAGGCATTTTCCCGCTATATTTATATCTTTGCGCATATTTGTGTTAGCCGCAGGCACGCACTGTGCACTCAGGTTTTTTATTTGTTGAACTTTCTCTGGTTCTGGTTTTGAGGACAGTTTCTGGTGAAGTGTCCTGGTTTCTTGCAACAGAAGCAGATGACATGCTGCACCTGGTCTGATGACATTGGTTGTCTCCTTGTACCTGGTACAGCCGTGGCAGCAGGCTGTAGTTGTGCAGCAGTTGTAAGTCTGTCAGGGGTGTCAAACAGCACTGCTCTCCTGGTGCAGGCATCAACCATCTGAGCAAGACTAGGTGATGGGTCGAGAGGAAGGCTGAGGATAATTCTACGGCAGGTCTCATTCGCATTCCTCTGAGCTATTTCTTTAATCAGCTCTGTCTGTACCATAGAGTCCTCCACCTGTCTTTCCACTTGGGTTCTCAATCGATCCACAAACTGCAAAAAAACTCTCTGAAGAAAACTGTTTAATGTTAAGATAGCTACCCTTAGCCTCAGCTACTGGTAATTGATAAAATGTTTTTTATGCAGCATTACAGACTTTTTCCAAAACCGACCTAGACAACACCCAAGTTTGTTTTTCTGGGCAATACCATGGACCTGTACTGCATGAATGATGCATTGTAATAGGGTTACCATCATTGTCTATTGTGTCACTGGGTGTTTGTTGTATTTCCTGTAAAACTGCTGTTAAGTGGACTTCCATTTATTTTCACATATCTCATATTCAGAAGGTGTTAGTAAACATTTAAATAAATCAGTAATATCTTTTGGTACCAGATAATTTGAATTAAAGGTTGCCCTCAGCATGTCTGTAAAAATCTCACTTGTTCTCCCAAATTCTTTCTGTATTTTACAAATCTCGTTTTTGTCTCTATATGCTAGTGGTTGGTATGTTCTGGTACCGTTTCTCCTACCTCCTCCTACAGGTGCAACAGATGGTATTATTTCATTTCCCATGTCCATAGAGGCAGGGGTGCTTCCCCCCGCCACTCCCTGCATCCCGGTTAGAGGCGGGTCATCCCCCCTCTCCCGGGCTGCCGCTGCGGCGTTGGAAACTCCTGTGCTGCTGGAGCTGTGGGGTGCTGAGCTGCCCTGCCCTCCCGCCGCGCCGTTCGGGCTGCGCGCTGTGCTGGAGCCGGCTCTGCTTCCATTGCTGAGGCAACCCGGGGGCAGGCGCTGATAAGGGAGGGTGGGGGCTGTCGGTGGCCGGCAGGGAGTGGGGGAAGGGCGGGGGGCTGGGGGCTGGGGGAAGGAATGTGGCGGGGAGGGAAGTTCGGAGATAAGGGCACATGGCCAGTGCCATGATGTGGCCGTGTGTCGCCCAGAGACTCCGCTGCGGCATCAGAGCTCTGGCAAGAAAACTTTTCGCTTTTGGAGTATTCCGGACTATTTTCCTCAGAAGAACTGGGTATTATAGAGGGATAGAGGGTAGGAAAAGCGGTATCAGGGCTGGTGAGTGGAGAAGGAAAAACAGGTCATTCGGACCGTCAGTCTGTGTTTGTATGTTTTTTTCTGTTTCTAAAATCTGTTTCCAAGCTTGTAAGAATATTGGGATAAATTGGGAAACTTTGTGTTCACTATTTTCAATTTTTAAAGTTAATATCTGTCCAATCTGGTGCCAAAATGAAATTGAATTCAGTTATTGCACAGTAAAATGTGGTATTTCTTTAGTTAGCCAGCATACAAAATGCTGTAGAAGCTTTTTTGGAAATGTTACATTGTTTAAAATATTGCTAAGGTGTGTTATATTTCTCTTTTCATCCACCCATACTTTCGCACCCATTATTTTAATAGTATCGATGTATCCTTCACCAGCCTTGTAACACAGCATGTTTTTTTCGAATACCCGGCCGTCAGCACGGGAATGATGCGGGGGGAGAAAGAGGGAGGGGCAGTCGCCGAGCTGCGCGGCACTACCAGAGCCAAGTGGCTGCTGCATTTTTTTTTCTTGGCATTCCTTGGGGGGGGGAGGGGGGGGGGGGGGGGGGAATTCCTCTCCGCCCTCCCAGGATTGCAAACCCCTTCCGTGACTTCCCGACCGAGGAACACGGTTTATCACAAATCCATACGTTCCCGGCAGCGAGCACTGCTCCTAGCTTAACCTGCGCAGGCAGCTCCCCACAGTCACTTTGGTAACCCCTCCCAGCTAGATGCACACCCGGGAAAATGCAAATCAGAGGAAATCTTACCAATCCTGTGAACCGTGGGGCTGTGCGTGAAATCGTCTGAGGTCCCCTCTCCTGCCAGCTCGCCTTGGGTATGCAGGTGAGATCCCGACTTTTCCCTGATACTCAAAGCCTTTAAAGGCAGCTAGTGTAACAGGGCAGGTGGTTTTCCCAAAAGCTTTTGAGAGCCTTTTAAAATAAGGTCTCCAGCTCGTGGCGTGGGCTTCTAGCAAACTCACATTGGGCGCCAGCTGTGGTTTTCCCCTACCTCTCTCAGCCCCTACAAGCCTTGAGAGGGGGGAAACATCTGGAGAGGGGTAAGGTTGAAAAGATGCTCTCCCTGATGTAGTGGATGTTCAGCTCTTTTATTCCATGGTCTGAGGCGGAAGACTGGGGAAAAGAGGGGGGCAAGAGAGCCAGGTAAGAGGGCGAACAGGAAATGTCAGGGGTTTTTCTAGGCTCTTGACAGGGGGGGCTTCTTGGTTCTCTGCCAGCCCTGTTAGGGCATGAAGGAGGGTTTCAAGGATATCAGATATGATGTCACAGGGGTCCCAGGAAAGGGGAAACATGGCCTGAATGGAATGTAACAAATTTCTTCTCTGTCCCTATATTTTGAGATTATTTCTTTATTTCCAAGGTCAACTTGTCAGAAACCTGCAATTCTATGACACAGTATTTTTTCTCCTCCTTATTCTTTATATTTTTTTTAATAGGTAAGCCCATTTCACAGTATTTTAAAAATTTGCTTGATGCTATCAAGATTATTTAATCTAGAAATGCATTAAAATGCATCTCAGACTAGAATACCAAATAGAATAATATAAGTTTATGTGCATGTATGTTTTTATTATAAAGTTCATATAGGACATATTTCTGAGTTTTTCAAAAGGACATTTTTTCTATAAAGATGTGATGTACAATAATAATGTAGAAATGCAGAAATAATGAGATCTAGGTCATTGAAGAACGGGTTTTTCTCAATTTTTCATCTTCTTCTTTTTTTTTTTTTCCAGTGCCATAAAACGGTTAGGTTTTTTAGAGTTCTTGTTAACTTAATGATTTTCTGCTCCTTAGTGCTTCAATTCCATTAGCTTTAAATTTGCTTTGTAATAGCACTTCCATTAAGGTCTAAATCAGTTCATTGTGTAGATGTTTGCAGTTTTAGTTCTGAGCATCTGAAACCAGAGGCTGAACTATTTTTTCCTGGGATAGAGTTATTTTCCTTCATGGTCTTTTACAGATTTGCACTGGAAACCGTGTTGATAACACAGGGATGTTTTAGTTGTTGCTGAGCAGAGGTCACATGAGGTCAAAGCCTTTTCTGCTCCTCATCCCACAAGTGAGGAGCTGGGAGGGCACAAGGAGCTGGGAGTTGAACCCAAATGATCACAGGGATAACCCATCCCATGTGACATCATGCTCAGCATAAAAATCTGGAGGAGATTAAGAAAAGTTTGCTTTCCCAAGTAACTCTTATGTATTAATTGAATGCACAGATTATTTATTGCTATATGGTGCTGTCCACCACAGCAAAACACTTTTATTCAGAACTTTGTACAATTTTGGTTGACTTTTGTTTGAGATTTGGGTATTTTAGACTGTGTTCATGCATTGCAGACCTGTGATTTTGACTACAAAATTGATTAAAAGTTCAACTGAATCATAGTAATAATAGCTCTGGGGTTTTTAAAGTACAGAAAACAGCAGCTCTTGCTCCCATTTACCTTACATAATTTCAGAAAGTGTCACTGTCATGGTCAATTGTATTTCCAAGCACTCCAGATTATGCCAGATAGTGGCACAATTCACATCAATAAAAAAACTATCCTTCAAACTCTCCCTTCTTACCCACCTCAGTTTAGCAGGCATAGGTGGGGCAATATTACCTGGTGGAGCAGTGTCTTCCTTCATTCCCAAATGTCTTTTTTCTCCAGAGTATTGAAAATGTACACTTAATTAGAAAATTATTTTCCTCAGCTACAGTCTTCAGACTCCAGTGCCTTGTTGTCTGGCATGTCTCAAAGCAGCTGGGAAAGAAAATTAGACAGTCCAAACCACACCATTACAATTCAACCAATGACAGCTGGTGTTTCAGGAGCAGCTGGCTGATTCTGGACACAGGCAAAAGAGATGCACTGCTGTCAGAAAGAGGGAGAAAAGGGAAAACCCATGCAATTTAATCTCATTCATTTGTCAGGTTCAATGGAAAATAAGTAACAGAGATTGAAGGGAGAATTAATATAAAAGCAAGTAAATAAACGCTATAAGACAGAGACAGGGAAAGCAAGAGAGGCCTAAGGACAACCTTTATTTTGACACTGGAGAACTTAATCCAGGCAGATTGTTCTAGAGATATCATATATCTGTCCAAATTTTAAATGACCTAATATCCTTACAGGTTCCACTATGGATAGCATGTGTTCTCATGTTAAGTCAGTCTGTTCAACTGTGAAATACTAATATTTCACAGGTGGAGAAAAAAGGATATAAATTTATATAATGCAGTGTATAGTGGATTGTGTGTACAAGGAAGCATTATTCTATGTAACCTCTGAGCAGAATGATGGATGAGTGCTTGAAAACTAGTCTAGTTATATCATAGTACCCTCCATGGCCTCACAACATCTCCAGCAACTAGACAAAACTTCAGACTGTTCAGTGATACAGAGAGACTACGGTGATATAGTTCACTGACATCCCTGAATGTATCATTTCTTACTGCTGTAAGACCACAGGTCATATGGTAACAGATCACAGTTTTGATTTTAAAGCTGAAAAACTCTTAACTCCCAGAGAAATTAGTTATTTCTCTTGAAAAAAAACTCTGGCAGAATAAACCTCCTACTATTTAACACAGTTAGCCGCTAATATCCAATTATTCAATGTCATTTTTGCTCTTTCTCTAAACTCTCACTCCAGAAACCTGCCACAAAAAGGAAAGGAGATGTTGCATCACAATATTTCCATGGTAACCACCACAGTCAAGTAGGATGAGGTTTGTACTTGGAAGCAAAGGCAGAGGCTTTGGCTTGGTTTGCCATCAGTGAAGCTTCTCAGACTAAGCAAAGTGATTAATTTCACAAGCTGCTCAGATTACAAAATAACCAACTGAAAAACAACAACAACAAAAGGCTAGAAATAAGTAATTTCTTTTTGTAATGTTAAATGTTTGTGAGAAAGACACCACGATTTGATGGCAGCTTGGAAATGGAGACATGTCCATTGGATCCTTATGAAAAGTGGCTTCAGACCTGGTGGCGTTGAAGGGGAGGATTAAAAATCATCATTTAGGCAATAGGTTATGGTAATATTTCTCTTTCATCTTCTTTCTCTGTGTCATTCTTTTAGTTCTCCATGCTACAATGATGTTTTGGCAGAGTTCACATTCATTTATGAAATCCTCTATTTCTTTACTTTATTAAAAATGATTTGCAATGTAAAGTAGAAATTTGTTCATCTGCCTTCTCAAATAGAGTTCATATGCAAATTTCCTATTCATCTCTTCTTTATTCGGTGTTGAATCAGAAGTGTTTTTTCAGCATTAGAGGATTTTCTTTCTCTCTTGTTAAGGCAACTGGCTGTAATCCTTACTTCCTTTGAAATGTATATTATTTTTATAATTCATTCTTTCCTGTTATGGGAAAGAATAATACTGCATAATACTTTACAGACAAAAGACAAATGGCTAACTTCATCCACAGAAATAATAGGAAGTGCAAAACCATTCTATCCTATCTTGCTAAAGACTTATATCCAGAGAAGACCGGGAAAGTGGATGTTGATTTATCTCTATTTAAGACAATAGAAGACCAATAAAAACAGCTTCTTTTTCCCAGAGGGTTATAGGAATTTATTTAGTGGATACTAAAGATGTACAGAACAAACAATCCAGGGCTCTTAAAAGGTTCTTACAAAGCTTTTTTTAGGTTCTGGTATAGTTAACAATTTTAAGTACAGAGAATTATCTCAAATCCCACAAAATGTATATTAAGTGTTGGAAGCACTTTAAACTACTGCAATCTGGACTTGGATTCGTTTAGCTTATATGGTCAAAAATAGACAGAATACCAGGTGAAAGGAAAATGCACAAAAAACTGCTTGACTGATTATGAGGGTAATAGGAGTGGCCAGTGATATATAATCCTAAGGGTTAAACTGAGAGCTTGGCTTCTCCATAATTTTGGTTCCTTCAGGTACCTACCCCTGCTCCGAGCTGCACAAAGTCTGTCAACAGGGGAAAAGCGTTACCTTTCTCTGGTTTCTACTGCAGTAAATCCAGACATAAGAACCTTTCTAGCAGAAAGTTTGTGGGGCAACAAGGAGGGACATAGTGCAAAGAAACTGCTTGTTTCTAGAAATGTTCTGCATGAATTTGACTTAGATTCTTGAACATACATAGTGGTTTACACTTACCTTTCTTCCCAGAATTTCTTGATTGTGGAGTCACTGGAAACGTGACAGTCCTACCCTTTCTTTACAAGTTTTTGAAACAACAATGAATGACTCACAAATAAAAGATAATATACTTTTTATTTCTCTATAAAAACCATGTAGCATATGGCTTCAGAAACCTCGCCATCTTAATAAAACACAGTTGTATTTACAATCTCTGATTTCTTTATGGTTTGTTTTAGATTTTTTTTTAAGTTTGGTTGGGTTTTTAAAGTTATTATGGTTAATAATAAGCACCCAGCCTGTACAGAGACATTTTTATAATCAGAATTGCAAGAATTTCAGATGAGCTTCCTCTGTTTAGGGGTTAAAGAAAGCCACTGTCTGAACACATTTTGTCCTTTGGGGTTGGCACTGTCAGCAGTTACCCCAACAGTACAGAGCAGACATGCTGAACATTGTTATAAATCCTCTTCATATCTTTTAACTATCATTTACTGAGCAAAGACTCCCACTTAGTTGACAAAGTTGACATTTCTTATGGAAGAAACTGCAGGCAAGCATGAGAGACAGATTAATTATTTAGGGCAGTGGCTCCTAAAAATGCTCTTCTTTCTCAAAAAAAAGGTAAGCTTTTTCTTACTAACAATTTCCTTCTGGATTGTGGCATCCACTAAAGAGTGTAGAGATTTCCAATCAGACTCTTTAACTGACAATTTCTTTTTCATGTCAATAGGATTTGAATATTCAAATCCCCCAACTCTCTTTAGACAAAGTGTCATGGATGTTAGAGTAATAAAAGTCCTGCAAAAATATTCCTTACATATTTTTCTGCTATAGAAATGACAGTAGCAGTTGCTTTAAATAAATCACCACCCACAAGCTTTTACTAGTTTTGTTGTTAGTATTTCTGTAATTCAGTGTTCAAATATACCTGTCTACTACTAACATATCTGGATAAGTGTTGCTTATCCAGGCCAGGCTAATTATTTCAGGCTCCAAGCACACCATTTGCATTAATTGTAGCACTCCTGTGTACCTTTTACAAGATACAAACCCAGGTTCCTCTCTATAATAAGAAAAAATGGACAACTCAAGTTCAGAATTGCTTTGTTCCCTCTTTAACTTTAAAAGTTACCCCCTAAAGTAGAAGAAGATTTTTGTTTCAAAAAAACCCAAAGTCTTTTGTTTTAAACAACAAACAGGAAAAAGCAACAAAAGGAAGAGCTACAGATGAAGTAAATTGCAATTTAGATGCAGGTCATCCAAAAGGATTACTGATTTTTCACTGTAATAGATCAGACACCTATTTTAAGCTCTAGGTCATTTAAACTTCATTAAAAAATACAATGGTCATCCATAATATAAACTGCAACTCAGCCTATGCCTGCCTCACACACACATTATAAAAACTTTCCTCTTTCTCTCATTTTTTCTGATTCTCAAATGCTTGTTAGTACTTGTAGCATTTCAATGTGTCTTGAGGATCAAAAATAAAACAAGGAGGTGGATAAATAAAAGCAAGGGCTAGAGAAAATCACAAAGGCACACCTGCACTTCTAGATGAGTAACTTCCAACTTCTGACTGTTCCCACCTTACATAGGAGAAGAGTCTTAATGAAATAATTCCAGAGGCTTTACACCAAGTTCCTGTTTGAAATAGCCCTGATGCTTCCTTATAAACATACAGAAATATGGAGTACCACACACAGCACTTAGAATAGAAAGAAAAAAAAAATCAGTGAAATTATAACACTAACCACTGAGTTACAGACTGGAGACTGATCTTCTAACCTAAAGAATTTGGAGATAAACAAAAATTAATCTCTACTCCCTTTTCCTTCTGCCTTTTTTGCAGCTAAGATGTTGGTAACTATGTCTGCCCTTTCCTCAGCTGGAGCAGTCCACATCACTACTATGTTATCAAAGGTTTTTTGCTATTCATAGCACTAAAAGAAATAATTATACTATGGTACTTCTGGCAGAAACAGCAGCTAAACCCTATGCTGCTGAATTTATGATTCTCTCTCCAATGCTTCCTTAAACAGTTACAGAAACTGAAGTGCACTGTAAGATCTCTGTGGATTTCTTTATTTGTGGAATTGCCCAAACATTTTTATTTTCTTCCATTAACAACTTATTCACTGAAATCCAGACTCCTGAGAATCACAAACATTTCAAACTGTTAAACAGCTGAGACCTTTCTTTACTGATTTTTTTTCATTATAAAATGACATTTGTTTAGAACATTGCCAACCTTTAGTTTTAATTAAATTCCAACATTATTATTATACTTATTATCACAGGATCATTGAGGTCTGATGGGAACCCAGAATCCTAACACCTCACTAACTAAAATAGGAATTCCTATAGCAGCCATTTGGGCAATTTTCAGTATAGTGTTCATTGCTATTGTCTAAAAAAATAAGTTATTTTCTGCTGAACTCTGAAAAGCCTCAAACTAAATCCCGGAGTTACTGTGCTGAATCTGCAAGGCAGAGAATCTGTTTCATTGAAACAGAACAACGGAGACATCCAATGGACCCTCATGTTTATTACAGCTGATTATTTCTTCTTCTTACCATTACCTATGCCAATTCCACATCATATATCACTGCATCTCCTGCTCACATCCATGTGCTATGTCTTCAGTCATCAAGCACCCTATCTCTGCTGCTGTGCACAGCAGAAAGGATTGGAGTTCCTGACATGCTTCTGTCACATTTTCTCTTAGTGCACTTTGGGATTTACACAATTCATTGAATACTATTATGTCCATTCATATAAGAAAAAAATGGGAAAAAAAAGGGTCTTTTTTCCAATTTGCAACCAAATTAGTATTCCTTTGGATATGATTCAACATTAGGATTTGGTTACATAGTTAGTTTCTTTCCTCCTCTAAGTGCTATTTACTACTGTCTCTTTCCAAACTGTTAAAATTTTGTTATAGAAAAATCTTTTATTTCTATTATATTCTTTCTGCATAAATATATAGGTCAAACATTTTCTCTATATACTGGAACTCATACATTTACTTTCTCTATGTGAACCCCTAATCACAATCAAAAGTGAAGGCAAAAGCAAAGGGCTGGGATGGCTGCAATATCACCCTGCAAAAGAGGGTTCTCTGTGTCTTTTCCCATACCAAACTGTTGTTAGCATTGGTTCCAATTCCAGAAAGGGTTGTGGAGCCACAGGATCTGATTATGTTTGTATTTTCTTTCCACCGTATAATTAGGGTTGCTTCTACAAATATATCCCAGGCAAATAATGGTATGGACTGTAAGTATTGCATAACTGCAGACCTGTAGAGATAAGGGATATTGCTTTTTCGTTTGTAAATTCCTTAAGAGAAGCACAAAAGAAGAGCAAAAGAAATATATTCACATCCCTTCTCAAGTAATAATCTCAATCATTTCAGGAAATATAAAAACAGATGAAAATTTGGATGTAGGATTGTTGTTGTATATATTAACTGTAACTAGATAATTTACTTTGAAGGGCTTCTCTAGCTGGTATGGGAACTTCCCTTGTTGAAGCACAGATAAAGATTGCAGAGTTTGATCTCTTGTAAAATGTTTTGTATTGGGTTTTTAAAATAATTAGCTTTGGATTAATGCACTGATGACTGGAGGTTGTGCAAATGCACTTTAATGAGACTCAACTACAGCAGAAAGAAACAGCTGGTATGCAGAGCACAGACAGAGGTACAGCATTACTGCTCAAGGTACTTTCAATATACAGGTAGTCTCTGCTCTTGTGATGCTGCATTTTGACTTGTTAGGCTGCATTTATGTTAACCTCAAAGAAAATATACATTGATTGCAATAAATAAAGACTTCTTTTGTGTTGTTTATGACCTGAAAGAATTGTTCCATTTTTTGTGAATGCAATCACTCACTTTCTGCTCAATGTAAACTCAGGCAAAATTTCATAGCAACTAAAAGGAAAACATTCATATTTGTGGGCCTGAATGGAGAGCTGATGTCCAGATATGGCTTTTAAAACTTGTTTCTTCATCACTCTTTTACATTAAGTAGCTGCCAGAAGACAAATTTTTCTCATAATTTTTCAAATATACATAGACTCATTCAAAGAACTTCTAAAGATATGCAAGCAGAGCATGCAAAAATTGAAAGGGCATAAATATATAACTAATACTGAAGTTCCAGAAGAGGAAATGTGGTTTCTGTAGGTTGCATCTCCAAGAGAATTACCATGCTTTCCTACTCCTGATCAATGATTCTTCCAAAGATTTCACAGGCTACTGGACAAGACTCAGAAAGAAAAAAAAAAAAAAAAAAAAAAAAAAAAAGAAGAGCAACATCTAATATTCTTCTGCAATAGGGTCAGTGTGTTTGTTAAGCATTATTAGACCTTTTTACAGTGTTGACACAATGACTGCAAAAAAGGAGGTCCATACTGCCAAATAAAACCCTCTGCTACTAGAATGGGAGAAGCCCTATGGCTAAACTGGAGCATATTGTGTATGTGTAATGGTACAGAGGTGATGCCACTGAGGCTGGCTCAGCTGATTAGGGATGGTGCTAATAACCCCAAGGCTGTGCCTTCGATCCCTGTATGGGTCACTCACCTGAAGAGATGGACTAGATGACCCTTATTGGTCCCTTCCAGCCCAGCAGATTCTGTGATTTCACCAAAGCAGTGGTATGCTCAGCCTGGAGTAAGAGGACAGATATCTTCAGAACACATTTCTGTGCTGAACAGAGAAGACCATCCTCTTGCCACACATTCAGGAACAGACCATCCTCTTGCCACACACTCAGGAAGCTCTGCACAGCCAAAAGCTTTCCAGTTCAGGAGTTCTTCTATCTGGCCCAAAAAAATCTTTCTGAGTGTTTATCCCCTTGTGATAGATGACATGAAGTTAACAAAGAAAAGATTATAGTAACTATTATTATCCCATGTCCAGTTGAGTGCATTCAGTAAATTCACACAGACCAACAGATATCTGTGTTTTTTCCTAGCATTCTATAAGCATTTTTGTCATGATTTTTTTTAAATGAGGGCATCATGTCATACACTAAAATACACTTTCATGCACTAAAATCTTCCTAAAGGACAAACAGCTTCCTCAAGCCAACACATCTCTGCTGCACATCACAGTTTTCCAGAAGTCTCTGCTCTTTTAGTGGCACTAACAGGCAAAAATAATGACAAGAGAAGGCTCTTGATCATGAGCAGCAAAGCAGCTTTGTGACAATGTACTCACATTTGTTTATAACAGAATTTATTTAAAAAAATTATAGAGCTAGAGTCAGTAGTCTATATTTTAGTATAAAGTGAACTAAAACTCACTTGTGTTTCTCCTTCTTTACAAAAATAGATGGAAAAGTTTCATCATTCTGGAAGCTGTACTTCCACAACACACGTATTACTTTAACCATAGTAAAATCACGTAATAGCAAAATATTACAGTTGACTGGGTTTCATCAACTTTTCTCAAAAGAAGCTCATAAAAATACAGACTTAACCAAATGTACATTTTAGCCCCATCATAAGTATACATATGAAAAGTGAGGATCACATAGGTAGCATGTGTCACTAGTTTATTTGCGCCAGGGCGCAAGTACCTAGGTCTCAAGAACACTATTTGTCCTTCCTTTGCACTGCCATTATATTCTCTTCTTCCTCTTTACTTGCTGATTTTGTCATTACTTCATCTTTCTTGTCACAAGAAATATGTAATTTTCACTATTGATAATCTTACTTGTATCTTGAGCTTATCTGTGCTATAAAAGGAGAAACAGAGAAACAGCATCTAGAAAGGCAGTCATCTCTTTCATTCTTCTGAGTGGATATAACAGAGAATTCCCTTTCAGGGCCCATCCCCAATTCAGGGTAGCACTTACTGGTGTAACGTATCTAGAATTAACATAATGAACAGTAATCTCCTCCCTCCAGATTGGTGAGGTGGGAGCAGTCTGAAAATCCCTCTCTTGGTTACACCCCACTCAATATACATCCAACATGTTTATCCTTGCTCTTTGCCCTCTGTCTTGCTATTTTACAGATGTTTCATATTTTTAGCTCTGGCCAATTATTCTAGCCTGAATTTCTCCCTTTTCCTTTAGTGAATTTTGAGTCAGCTTCATTCTTTATTTTTGTGCTTTCCTCTTGACCTCTGGAAACTCTGGGAAGGCAAGGCAAAAAAAAAAAAATTAAAACAACATAACCACCCAGCGGAAATAAATACAGGTTTCTCTATAAGCCACAGACACACACTCAGGTTACTCTGGAAGCCACAACTATGAACTGAGGCAGAAAATGAAGATCAAGATAGTAAAGGTGAGGGGAATTTGGCTGCAGTACACAATATTTCCCAAAATATGTTTTTTGGCAAACATTTAATTTTGTTTGCTCTTTTCTTATTAGTGTTTAACATAGTCATCCTTCTATAATCCTACAACAAACATAAAATATTGTGAAAGGCTTTTTTTTTCCTTAGAGTAGTTACAAAACAAAAAGGTCTTTTTGTATTAAAGATATTTAATATCTTTAAATATTTAAAGATATTTATCACATAGCACCAAAAGTATTAAGTGTATTTGCATAAATATTAAGTCTATTTTTCTTAAATTATCCTCTCTGTATTAAAATATTTTTAATTTTAAATATTTTTTTTTCTGTGACATAAACATACCCAGTGTGCAACTTCTGCATTTATTTATTCTAATTATCAGTAACCATTTACCATGCTCACCCTTGCAGCATGAATACTGATGAGAAAAAGTTGCACTATTTCTGCTGCTTGCTTCATTCCCAGGAAATCAGCCTGAACTCTGTCTTCTCTTAGTTTTCTATTGTGAGTTGTTTGAAATAAACATGAATGAGGTACATGGCAGACAGATAAAGTAGTTCTTCACTTCCAGGAGCTGTGTGCAAGCAGGACCCAGTAAATCTATTTTTTTTTTTACTGAAAAAAAGAACAGAGAGAACGAACCAGACTTATAAAGGTTATTTTTTCCTCTTACTTTAAATTATTTGTTTACAAAATGGGACGTGAGAGATAAAAGGTTATTTTCCCCCACTGAAATCTTGTGGCTGTCCAACAGTGCCACAAATACCACCACTCTGAAGAGCTGAAGGAGAGAGGGACAGGGTGGGTTTCCAGACACTTAACTTATCCTACCTCCACTGGACTCAGAGGCGTGAACTGGCAGTGTTAAAACCTCAAGAGCCTCCACGATGACCTCTTTGTTTGGATAAACAAAGCCAGGAATTAACAAAGTATGATATTTAAAACAATGGATGAATGATTTTGTGAACAACAGCATCCATAAATTTATGTTTACATAGGAAGAGGATCTAGAAAATGTGGAACAATTTTAAAGACTACCTATGGAATTATCTTATTATGCAACCATATAATCAGAAGAATCCTTTCAGATTCTGCTTTTGCAAAGATACACAGGGATGATGTTTCACATAGGAACACCACAAAACTAGAATTCCTCGCTTGCACTAGTATGTCCGGGGTTCCAGGGGCTTTTGTAATACTTGTTTAAAAATTAATGTGGGGATGCAATCTTCCAGATGAAAGCCACAACTGAGAAAGAAATGGGGGAGGAGAAAGAAAATTGAATTAATTGAATTATTCCAAAATGAATCATTGTCATCAAAAGGGAAAATTAACATTTTATACTCTTTCAAAATGGTCAGACTACTTTCCTGTCTAGTTTGTCATATCAATATGAACTTTTGATGGACAGGGGCTTGATCATCCCATGGACTAGCTTATTGGTATATTGGTATATTGCTCCAGGAAATGTTTAGGCAACAGATAGAAAAATACAATTGTGAACCTTGATTAAGGTGAAACCTGTGGAATAATTTAAAGTGGACTCAATAACTGTATTTCTTTACTGGTTAGAGAGCCAGTGCCACTTGCATAGTGAAAGCTGAGGGGAAAACCCCCACCACAAAGCAAGTTTGCTGCAAAATCTACTTTCTCTTAAAATGCTTACACTTCCGTATCTTTTACATAAGCTCAAATATAAATATACAATATATGAAACAATTTAAAGGAAATTATTTACTGTGTGAAAGAAAAGCACTAGTCTATAATTTCTGAAAGGTGTTACTCTCATGCTGCTGTCACTGATGAAAAACCTGTGTTTAGAATACAAGTTTCATAAAAGTCAACGTGATCTCTCCACTGGAGGTCCCTTTTCTGCTGCCTGAAATTGTATCCTTTTGTTGGACCATATACCTATACATGGAAGTTAAAAACCATGCTTAAAAGAAACTGTCTTTGCAGCTTCAGTACATTACAAGAAACTAGAATTGAGCATCAGCATGAGCCAGAAGCGAGCTTCGCAAATTTATTCAGAATCTAAACAAACACTGACAAATAAACTGCTCCTTAAGTTATCCAGACAATTTTAATCCCAAAAATTTAGAGCTTCCACAGCCTTGGAGCATGAGAGGAACTATTTCAGAAAGACCCACAGTAACAGACTGCTCCATCACACCACTGAGATTAAACTCTCTGAAATTTTTTGTGTGAGAACAGAATTTGAATTAATGTCAAACACGTTAACTGCAGAGACCACTGAATGCTCATAAAATTTCCTTCTCTGTAATGAAATTGCGCACTATTTTTGTTCAATAAGCTAGGAATACCTTGCACAGTTGAATTTAGCTATCACAAGGTTGTATCAAAGGGACGTGTTGTTTATTAGAAATTCACTTTATTTGCAGTGTATAATACTCTGCATTCACCAAAAAAAAAGATTGTGCTCTGACAGTGAACGCTTGGAGTTCCATATAAAACTTCCCTTTTCAATATAAAAAATTCTAGATACATTAGAACTGGAAAATTAAAGCTGTTTCACTAAATTACTTATTTACGTCCAAAAAAAAAATTCCCTGAGCTTACCATTTGACTGAGAAGGACCTGTTTAGGTATTAAAAAATGCAAAATAGGTTATTTGTGGTCACTTTGCACAGGAAAATAAAAATTCAGAGTGAGAGTGTGATAATTATGCATAATATCTGCATGTGTATGTGATTCACTGAAGAATCCTTCTCAATTCTATTAGCAATAGAACAGGTTTGCATTACCATAATTTTATATTTATGTATCCCAAGGACTCAACTATGGCATTTTGCACAATGCAATAAAGAAAATCAATTCAACTCAGGGAAATTAGAAGTTTCAACAACTGGAATGCAGGAACTGTATAAATGTGAGTGAGTCTTATAGAAAGGGTGCATTGACCTTGACAGGTCTCCTCTGGATTTCTTTTAAGACCATCCCTGGGAGAGATGCTCTTTCACAGGAACATGCTAATGGTGTTCACTGAAAATGCATAACTGGAACTAGTTGAACTTGGTGTGTAATTACATTTCACAGCATTAATTACACATGAAAGTCTGGCAAAGAGATTGTGAAGGATTCAGAGCAGTTGTGTTAGTGCCCTAGTAGGAGTTTGCGTGCTGTCCTGAGACCTCCACACAGGCAGGCACAGAATTTTCTGTAACAAGAGGTATTTCTCCTGCAGAGCAGAGCAGGCTATAGTGTGACATCTTAGGTGCTACATAAGGGAACACACACTTGCAGCAGCAGTACCTCAGTAGAGAGATGGAGGCATGCTTGGAGAACTTGGTCACTCACCAGCATTGCATGCCAGAAGAACACAGCTGTCAGATCAAGGAAATTTGAGAGTAGCTCCTACACATTTCTTTTTGATTTGTATTTCTATGTAATGGTAGACAATCATCACAAAATAATTTATCCTAATTTATAATAATCACCACCTCTTTATTTATGAGAAACTGTTGCGTCTTTTTAGGATGGGTGGTTGAAGCACCAGAAACTACACCTTCAGAGAATGTACTCACCTGGAAAAAGAGATGAAAGATATCTTTAAAAAAGGGTCCTGAATACCATTTACTTAAACTTGTCTGCTGGATCTGAAGAAACCTAACATGTCCTTCAGCTTTATCAAATTAGCAGTCATTTCTGTATGTCACATTTCAGAGCCTTCCCGTAACACAACAGCAAAATACTTTACAAAGGGATGCATAAGTTGTTCTACCTCTGGAAAATCCAATCCAAATCTGATTCAGTATCTGGCTCTTGGGATCCTTCCATGACCACCTTCAGATCTACAGGTAGTACAAGCACACCACTGCACTTCATTATGAGTGTACTGTTTATTATGGTGGTTTCTGTGGAAGAGATGGGAAGGGTATGTCACCAAAGAAGGAATGGCCAGAAGCATTTATACTTGTAGGATAAATTTCTGTGTGACAGAATAACTTCCTTCTAGTTATAAACAGAATTTCATCTTAATCAAGTGATGAATGTAGATAAGCATCTGTATCTTCCCCCAAGTCTTGCCATAACCCCATTTTTTTCAGTTTTTATTTAATGCAAGGGACCAGATTGCTCAGTTCATTCCTGGCACCCCTTGTGATGGTACAAGCAGTGGAGTAATGACCTTTTGTTTGTGGGTGTCAAAAGGTAGGGCGTGAAGAGCTGAAACCTGCTCCAAGCTGCCTTTGTGGTGCCTCCACACCAGTGTCCATGGCACGCTGTGTAGGGTGTTATTGACACCTCTGAGAAATGTCTCAGAGAGCTGATGAGTGGCCATCTGGAGCTCTGGGTACACCACCATGGTAGGGGTGCCGAGTGCTCTGCAGCAGCACATGGAGCTGATGCAGCACTCGGTGCTTGGGCTTGCAGCCCTCGTTTGTGAAAGGGCTCAGACACCCACCTTAATACATCTCTCAAACACAGAGTGTGCAGCAGCACAGTGTGGCAGTGTGACACCCTTCTTCCTCTGCTGCCCCTGGCTTATGCTGTAGCCACCTGCGAGGGCTGGGACGGCTGCATCCCACTTGCTTTGGGGGACAGATGGAAATGCAGTAGTCAAGGGCTGTCTGGAATTTTGTCCCAGAGATACTGCAGCTGTGCAAGTATGAGTATAAATTAGTCCTCTAAACCTTTAAATATTGGACACCCCAGTGTCCACTGAGCTCTCCTGCATGCAAAGAGCTGCATGCCAGGGTCTCCCCATGAAAGGGGACACCGTTCAGGGTTCCACCTTGAGGTCAAGTGATTCCTTGCAGCAGCACATTCTCAGTAAGTGCATACTAAACTTTGAAGTCTCAGGTAAGCAATAGCAAGGAATGATTGTGCACATACAATCCTTTAGACATGAACTGTTGACCAAGTCTAAGACTAAGTCTGGAGCCAGCCTCCCTGAAACTCCTCTCTGAGAAGACATTTAAGACACAAGAGGGTCTTGTCTAAATGTCTTGACCTTATGGAAGGGTCAAGCTTTGTCAGACCTTGTCCTCTATGCAGCAAATAGTCAAGCACACCTGCCCATCAAATCTTATTATCCACTGTCACATTTGCCATTGAACTTTGTAAATTCACTCTTTTATATCAATGAACTATATTGTTGCTCCCCTCTTGTGAGAAAACTCCATGCATGACACATAGAGAATAACAGCTCAGCCTTCAAACAGGTGGACAAAAGATGTAAATCATATAGGCACCTATAGTAATTTTTTGCATGGTTGAATTCTGAATATGGGAAAAAAACACTTATTAAGGATAAAGGATCTCATTCTGAGGTACTTAATGTTTCCTCAGCAGCAATGTGGCACAAGTGGATATACAACAGATGCACAACATATTTATATTATTTGTAATACTAGTAATCATTATGCTCTGAAAACCAGAAAGCAGCAAACATAATGCAGTTCAGGGTTCCAGGCTGAGAAAGGTATGCAGACCAGTTCAGCAGCCTTTCAAGACATCTTTGGCCTCTCTGTTATCTGGCATATGATCAGTTTTGCCCATCTCCTGAAATCTATACTGAAAACTGTTCCTGCTCCTACTCCTTAGAGAAGTGTTCATCCTGGGGTTCTTTGTGATGCTGGGGTTCTGGGTTCTTGGGATTATTTAGTCTGGTGCCTCTGCAGGATACAAAGAAGACCCTACAAAATATACAGGCAGCATTATGCTGCACATTCTGTCTTCAGCATACCCAGTGGCAGTGGCAGTAGATGGAGAATCTAAACCACTGTGTCCTCTCTTTCACCTTATCTTTGTGTTGCAGTCTCAAACTCATTCCCCATGAATTATCTTTGCAACTGCTGTGCAAAATGGGTCACAGCTGTAGGGCTACTTTAACAGGATACTGCTCTTATGCGCTGCATTGAATTTCTTATTCTTCAGATAAATGCATGCTTTTAACTGTAAGTCTAAAGCAGTGATGAAGACCATGAGCTGAAATGAACCTTACTGAGTATTATAAAGGGATTATTAGGGAGAGAATGGGATGCAGTCATGCATGGCAATCTGAAGTCTTTCAAAATAAAGATCTTTAATTAGGCATAAAAGCCAGAGATTAAAGCCTACTTGATTTGCTTAAATCTCAGTAAAAGAAAACACTAATCTTCAATTTAATAAAAGAATAATCATTACCAAAAAAATAATCACCAATAGGGAAAAAGGCAGGCCACACTACAAAAGAAGGACTGACTATAGGGCAGAGAAAATCTTCGGAAATTTTAAACTGGCAATGAAGTTAGATTCTGCTTTTCATAAATCATGAGTATTGGCAGAGATATACATTAGAGCAGCACCTACTTCTTAAACTACTGATGAGAACATGTTCATTGCTAATCCCAAAAAATAAATATTCTGCATTTTTAACTTACAGGTATGCTGTAACATGATAGGAACACTTCAAACCTATAAACAGGGCAAGAGCAGCTCTTTAGAGAAGGCAAGTGATGTCTGCAAGAAATGCTGATAAAACAGCTATGTTTTTCTCTATCTTGCTTTCCTTAAAGAAGGTAAAATACATATGTATATCATGTACATTATACATAAATTTAGGTTACAAATTGGGGATGTAATACTCTCTTAAGAATTTCTTTCTTGTTCTGTCATTCAGTGAGCCTGGAATTAAGTCCTTTTCAAACAGTACTTAGCCTATGAGTTGCAGGGTTACTGATTCTGAAGTACAACTGGTTCTGCCTATAGCAGAGGCTTCTGTACCTGTAGCCTGCCTGTGGGCTCTTCTGCTATGTACACCCTAATTCACATGAGAAAACTGAAATGGTGAAACTGTTTATATGTTGCTCCTATAATGGAATAAAAGACAAATGAGTGTGTGAGTTAGAAGTACTCACACAGATCAGGACCGTGGCAAGCACATTTCCCTCTCAGGATTTTTCATAACGGTGCACAGAGAGAGAAATGTGCTTGCTACATAGGACCAGTATCTTCAGGCCACTCTTTTACAAAGAAAGATGTTTAAGTCAAACTTGAAATCTCATGTTTCTTTTTCTGCCTCTCACAAGTATTTCTCTTATGGCAGCTAACCCCTGCACTGCAGTCAGAATGGCATGTTGACAACACCATACAAACAGTGAATAAAATTACCTCAGTGAAACAGGGATCAGTAGGTGAATTCAGGATTCTGGAAGAGTACAAGAAAATGATACACACACCTATGTCCTCTGGTGGAAAATCACGTGTTGGTCAGAAAGCAGACAGCAACATGATAAAACAGCAGTACAGCAGCCTGGGATGGTGTGTCTGAGTGCAAGAGTCTGGTGGCACAGCAGGCACTGCTACAGCTGGCACAGGTAGGAACAGGGGGAGAGAAACACAGAGATGGAAACACACCCGACAGTGCCAGCCAGACCATGCTGAGCTTGGCAATGCTGTTGTAGCACAGAGCTCACAGATCCCAATAAAAAGAGGGAAATTAAACAAAACACATCTTAAGGATATCAGATTTAAGTAGCCTCTATGTGAATAGAAATCTTCAGGAAAAGCTTTTGAGTATAGGAGACCAGAGAAATTTTTGTAATCCGTTTTAAAATAATGTGTTTCTCATAAGCATATCAGCCAGCTGTTGTTCACAATTTTGCAGCCAGGGTTATTTTCCTCACTGTTAGTCTTGACTACTCACTCCTTGTGTGAAGAAACTCTGGCAAGTTTTAAATGCTCTGTGGTGAATGAACAAGGTGATAATTTCTATAATTTTTTGCAACAGAATTATGGGAGATAAAAGGAAAAATAGGTAGCAAATATTTGTGAAATATTACATATACAGCTTGAGCATCCAACAGTGCCCAAGTGACTGCAATCCATAAAAGTTTTTCAATAAGTAGAAAATGAAGATTCATCTCAACCGAGGAAGAGGAAACAAACTGCAGATTTTTACTGTTGGCCTTTCTTGCTTGTTAGCTATTTCAAGCAATTTGTCCTTGGCTGAGTGACCTCGGAAGGTGTTTATGCTTCACAGCTTCCAATTGCAGGAACACATTTTTCTGTTCAGACTTTCAGATTTTTTTATATAGGTTTCATTTTTTTTTTTTCATCTCACAGTGTCTTCCAGCCATGGTACATATATATTTTAGAGTGAAGAACTGTGTTTTTATTCTAGGTGGGAGTTCAAATCCTATAGCCACAGGATGATGTCTCCTGCACTGACCCACTGCTGTTTTCACTGTGGGTCTATTCCCATCTTATATGAAAATGAAAATAGTCATGGGTCAGTGCAAATGGAGATATCATCCCATTCCTTTATAACAAAGTGAAAAAAAAATATAGCATTCAGATCACAGTGGAGGAAAAATGCTTTTCTTAATGCTTTCTCTCTGAGGACTTACAGACCACCACAAAAACAGCACAACTTTCTAAGGGATCTATCCATACTAATACTCTGTAGAAATATACACATACTCAGTTCATCATGACATTGAAGCTACTTGAGAATCCTTCTATTGCCAGCTATAAAGATGGCTAAGAAACTGGAGAGTTCTTCGGCACAGAGCCTCATGTACTTTCTTCAGTGTAATACACAAAAGGAATGCTGTGCATGGTAGGGACACAGATTCTCACTATCATTTCTCCATACAGAGCTCCAACACATTGCAGGGTCTGCTCTTCCATGCAGCAGGCAAAGGTATTTTTTATAAGACAAACGTTAGCAAGTAGCCCACTAACATTCTTTCTGTGAAACATGCAAGAAATACTTTTATATGAGCACCTTAATAGACTTGGAAATTGCCTCTGCACAAAGAGTGAAGCATGTAAACAAGAACATAGAAAGTTGGATTCATGTGGCATTCTTTTCAGCAGCCACCTACATGTTGGACAGTGTTTGCCCAAGTGACCCAATAAGTCCGTGGTAAAAAGGCAAGTAAACTTTTTAACCTTACTACACATTGCCTCCTGAAAATTAGATTTCCCATCAGTTACTTCAATACAAAAGACAAGGCAGAAGATCTATTCCCTTCTGTTCTAGTAGGAGAACTCTAAGTTTGGATAATGTGTTATTTTGCTAGTGAGACAAAAGCATAATACCTATAAGGAGCTCGACAGTCATAAGTTTTCAGATCAGAAAGGCTGACAGGGAACCTTGTTTCTGACAAAGTATTAGTTGATAAGTCATCTCTTCAAAAGAAAGACTTGTTCAAGGCTGAAAACATATATGCCTCAGGTTGGTGAATCATTACTCCCTCCATTTTGTAACTAGACAGTAAAATCAGAAGAGTACATAAAGGATGCCTTCCTAGAAATATTTTGACTCAGAAAAGTTAAAAGAGTCTTGGCAAATAATTGCTAAATCATCTCAACTCTGAAATGCAACTTAAACACACTAATTATTTTATAAACATTTTATTATGTAAGTGTTTGAATATTGATATAGTTAATGTACAGAGTTTGGCACATAATTGAAGATCAAAAACACACAGCTAATATGTTCTGAACTGGTCAGAGTAAAAGCAATAAAAATCTAGTTTTTCTTATAGAAACTAAATAAAATTTTATACTCTTTGATGAAAACATAATAGAGCCTTTATTATCCCATCAGGACTGATCTTCAGTACTGTCAATAAAACTTTGTCTCTGAATATACAGCTGCAAAATTACAAGATTCTCCTCAAGAATGTCAAAGACTTATACCTTAAAGCTGAAATTACATTTTTGTCAATAGAAAATAATTTCTAAGCATTTCATATGACAGGCTTTCTTGTAGAAGAGGGCACCTAGGACTTCCAATCATACTTTTTTCTGCTGGAGTTACTTATATCAGGTGCTTCAGTAGGAGGCAGGGCACTTCTACAACCATCTCTAGAGAAGGATGCTGTATCATAAAGGAGAATAATTTCTTCCAGACTGTCTGATGATTAGCTTAGGTCACAAAGATTTTTTCTTCTGTAGCACTAAAAAGATAGTTTCATCTTTAGGAAGAAAATTACCTTATTCCTAGGTTCTATATCTTCAGTTTCTTTATAGGAAATATTGAAGATTCATATTTCAATTGCAGCAGGGTACCAAGACAGAGAACTTTTCAGCAGCAGTAAAATCTAAACATGTCTTCTTTAGTACACTGTTTAAACCTCTAAAAACACACATCTCAATACAGGAACAAGAGCAGTTTAGAGCACAGATTAGCATTAATTTTATGTGTTCTCCCCAGCCTCTCCTTTTGCAGAAACACAGTACTAATGCAATGCAGTTTTCAAATAATTTCTAACATATATATAGCATGATATCATCTATAGCACTACTCATAGGATAACTTCATAGCTTCGACTCATCACACACAATTCAATTAAGAAATAAAAATAATTAAGTAATATATAAAAGTTCTTGAAATGACCAAAAATACCCTCTGCTTCAAGTTACATTTGCATGTTACTGAGCATCTCAATTTCTTAGAAAAAATCCATATTAGTTCAAAATCAGAAGAAACTCACTTTTTAAGCCAGTAGCAATCATTTAGCCCTCAACTTCTGGAGAATGACCATCCCTACTATGCAACTTCACCTGATGAGAGGTCTTTTAAACCCCTTGTGCCCTGCACTAATAAACAGCTCACAGTGGTGAGGGACATTGCCAGGAGCAGCGTCCAGGCCAATGCCATTGCAAGGGACCAAATGGGTTGCTATGCCTATGATCATTAAGACAGCCAAAAATTCACAGCTTTTCAGCCTCCTATTTTAAAAATCCTGGAGAAGTCAGAAAAACAAAAGCTTCTGAAAACGCTGATCTTCTTTCTGGTTCCCCATTAATATATGCAAACTGGAATGTATTATCCACCCACAATTTCTGCTCCATAAAGAGATCCATGGGATCAAGAAAATAAATTGGCATATGGGTACTGAAAGACACTTCCTTTCTTGATAGTTGCATGTGGCAAGTGACAGGATGTAAATATGCCTCATAAAGTGACAGAAGTGACATATATAACAATAATGGATTCCTCTCCTGACCTCAGCTCTTAAAACACTCACCGCTTCAGTACAAAAATTGTTAATTGCAAGGCAATTGTTAATTGCCCTGTGCAATGTACAGAGAAAGCAGATGGTGGAGGCACTTCAGCCAAACTGCATTGGTACAGGAGACCATCAGCAGCTGTGATTAAAGGGTGGTTTCTTTGATCTGGTATTAAAAACTACCACCATGGACATTGTGTCTGTTCACCAGCACCTCTGAAGAGGATTTGAATCCTGTTGTTTGAACAAATAGCAGGGAGCTGAATCCTTCCCTGCTTT
Organism: Chloebia gouldiae; assembly: GCA_003676055.1. Lineage (NCBI taxonomy): Eukaryota > Metazoa > Chordata > Aves > Passeriformes > Passeridae > Chloebia > Chloebia gouldiae. The sequence continues at coordinate 16,292,589 of QUSF01000011.1, forward strand.
ACTTGCTGTCTGACATAATCTATGGCTGTTCAGATTATTTTGGGAGCAATGCCAGTAGTACTGCTGTACTCAGTTGAGGTTGTTCTAAACACCATCAGAACTCCACATCTCTACAGCTGACATAAAATAGCATAAAGTGTTCTCTCATAAAGTGCAGAGTATGTGTGATGTTTATACTGCTCCCCTGGTGCTTGTACTAGGGTAATACCTGTGCGTATACAATGCTATGGAAAGAAATGTGCTGCACATACTGTGCATTTTCACTTTTGCTCTTCTGAGTAACTCTTATTGTATCTGAGCACTTCTGCAACACAATACTTATTGTGAATATTGCTCAATGTTATATTCTATGGAAAAATCATGTTAGTGTTTAATGCTGTTGTGGTTTGACAATAGTCAAACACCAGGCAAACACCAAAGTTGCTCACTCTCCCTCTCCTGCTATAGCTGAGGAGAGAGAAAAAAAATTAAACTGGGAGAAAACACTCCAAGGGCAAAACAGGCTCAACTTAGAGGTACAATGTGAGTTTATTAAAACAAAATCAGAGGAGGATAATGACAAGTAAAATAAGCCCTTAAAACCACCTTTTCTCCCCAGCCCATCTTTCCTTCCCACTGACAGCACACAGAGAGATGGCATGGGAGTTTGGTCAGTTCAATACCAGAGGTTTTCTTCTGCTGCCCAGGGAGACGAGTCCCTCTGCTGCTTGGCTGCACCATGGGGTCCCTCCTACAGGAGACAGTTCTCCATTAACTTCTCCAGCATAATTCCAATCTCATCAGTAGCAAGTCCTCCCAAAACTGGTGTGACATGGGTCCCTCTTCCATGGGGTGCAGTCCTCCAAGGACAGGCTGCTCCAGCCTGGAAGCAGAGCTCTCTCTCTCTGTAGAGTCTTTCACTCGATCACAGCCTCCTCCAGACATCCACCCACTCCAACATGGGCCCCCCTCCTCGAGCTGCAGGTGGATCTTCGCATCTTCCATGGATCCCCATGGGCTGCAGGGGCACAGCTGCTTCACCATGGTCTCACCACATCCTGCAGGAGAAACTTGGCTCCAGTGCCTGGAGCAGCTACTCCCCCTTCTTCTCCACTGACCTTGGTGTCTTCATGTTGTTTTCCTCACATGTTCTCACCTTCTCCTCTTTTCTGACTAGGAAAAACTGTGTCCCCAGTTTGTTTTGATTTTCTTCTTAAATCTGTTATCACAGAGGTGTTACCATCATCTCTAATTGGCCCAGCCTCTATCACCATATCCATCTTCAGAGTCATCAGGGACTAGCTCTGCCGGACATGGTGGAAGCTTCCAGCACGTGGTGGAAACTTCTCACAGCAGCCTCTGTTGCCTCATCACTACCAAAACCAGGCCATGCAAAGCCAAAACATATGCCTGCTGAATTAAGAATCCTATCCCAAAATTGGTATAATGCATACACAGGCATCCTCTCTCTAGTAATTACAAAGGATTTTATTCTTGTTTTGTTGATTTCTAGGTTGCTTGCCTTAGTTTTTAAACACTGCCAAAGGGAACTAAAGGACTGTTTTATAATAATTTCAAACTATGAGCATTCAGCAGAGAAGCAGATATTTTAAAACATTTATATCCTGGATTAACCAGAGAAATCTTCCTTCTTTAAAGAATAAGAGTACTTCTCAAATATTTATCCACAGTTACTTCACAGCTGTTTAGCAGCAAACTTTTACAGAGCTTCTTAATTCCTTACTTAAAGAGATAATGCTACCATTTTTGAACTTAAAAGAGAAATACTAAATTACACTGTTTTAATTACATTGCTTTTATAATGTTAATTTTTTATTCTTATTACAATTAAGTGCATTTTAGGAAAAAATGCATCTATGGCATATGCAAGATGAGAAGGTGATCCGGGGCAGCCAGCACAGCCTTACTACAAGCAGATCATTCCTCACCAGTCTAGTGGCGTTTTATGATGGAGTGACTGCAAGTCTAGATAGATGGCATTGGTCAGTATTCCCTTTCAGACTTAAAAGGGAATACTGACCAATGCCATCTATCTAGACTTCTGTAAGGCCTTTGAGATCATCCTATATGATATGCTGTGGCAGCAGCTCTCTGGCCACAGAAAGCAATGCGCAACTTTCCTAGGCATTGTCCTGGGGAAATCTGTAAGCACTTCAAGGTTTGATCGACACAGGGGTGGATGCGACAGTTGTCTCCCTCCCTCTCTGCGTGACCTCCTCCATGGCCTTTGGCTTCCATGGGTTGGTCATAAAAGGAGTGCGAGAGGAGTGTCACATCTGCCCCTGTGTTGATCAAACCTTGAAGCCTGATCTTCTCACAACTTTTCCCAGGAAAATGCCTAGGAAAGTTGTGCGTTGCTCTCTGTGGCCAGAGAACTACTCCCACAGCATGCCTGTCTCCTAACTGGAGAGACATGGATTTGAAGGATGGACTGTTCAGTAAATAAAGAATTGGCTGGATAGATGCAGCCAATGGCTGCAGCCAGTGGAGTTGCAGTCAATGGCTCTATGTACAGATGGAGGCCAGTGATGAATGGTGTCCCTCAGGGCTGTCTCGAGACTGATGCTCTTCAGTATTTCTATCAGTGACAGAGGCAGTGGGACTGAGTGCACCCTCAGTACATTTGCAGTGACAGGGTGCTGAGCAGCGCAGGTGACACTACAGAAAGATTGGGTGCCATCCAGGGGCACCTGCATAAACTTAAGAAGTGGGCCTGTGAAAATCTCAGGCAGTCTCATAAGGCCAGGGGACTGCACCTGGATCAGGTCAATCCCAGCAGACAGGAGTACAGGACTGGAGACAAATTCACTGAGAAGGACTTGGAGGTTCTTATGGCTGAAAAGTTGGACTTGACTCAGCAATGTACCCTCATAGCCCAGAAAACCAAACATGTCCTGAGCTACATCCAAAGTAGTATGGCCATCAGGGCCAGGGAGGATATTCCGCCCTTCAGCTCTGCTCTGGTGAGATCTCACCTGCAGTGCTGCATCAGCTCTGGGGTCACAGCACAGGAAGGACAGCTGGATCACATCCAGAGAAGGCCACAAAAATTATCCAATGGCTGAAACCTCTCTCCTCTGAGGACAGGCTGAGACAGCTGGGATTGTTCAGTGTGGAGAAGAAAAGGCTTTGCAGAGAGATTATAGCACCTTCCAATGCCTAATGGGCACTTACAAGAAGGATTCTCAAGAGCAATAGGAGCAACTAAAAAAGACTAGGTGGAATGGCCTTAAACTGAAGGAGGGTAACTTTAGATTAGCCATAGAGAATGAACTTTTTCCTGTGAGGGAGGGGAGACACTGGAACAGGTTTCCCAGAGAAGCTGTGGATGCTCATTATTGAAGGTTTTCAAGAACAGGTTGTACTCAGCTTTGAGCAACCTGGCCCAGTGGAAGATGTTCCTGCCAATGGCAGGGGGGTTGGAACCACATAATCTTTGAAGTCCTTTCATCCCTTCCAACACAAACCATTCTAAGATTCTATGGATTTGACAACGTTCATGTGAAAAAAAAACCCTCTATGATCCAGAAGCTTATGAAGTCTCTTTCCTACCTGACAGTTTTTCATATTGTAAATATAAGTTTTTGTATAAGCCAAACTAAAGATAATATTGAGCTCTTATTTGGCTTCTTAAATAACCAGTCTGTACATGCCATCTGCCATAACATTATCATAGAAGGCTATTCTATAAACTTAGCCTACCAATTTACATTTTTCCCCTGGTGTACCTCTTCCAGACTTTAAAGCAAGTAATCCTCTGGAAGCCCCACCTGCCATCTTCTATCCTGTCTTCTTTTAAAATCCTCTTCAAAATGCTCTTGTTTAATGAGACCTGAAAATGCCAGCCATTTTAAGATACAGTATAGCAATTTATTTCTGTTATTTATGCCACAGTATGAAGTGGCTCATGGCCAGTTTCTCATTTTCTAGTAGACATCTAAATATTTTTTTAATTCTCTCATTTTTCAGCTGACTTTTATCATGGAATGCAGCTCTGTGAAGTTTAATTATCTGAAAGAGTGTTTGCTAGAACCAAACATAGGCATGCACAAGATGTGAATAAAATATTGCCTTTGTCGGAAAGAACTAATAGAATAACTTGGATTTTCAAAGACAAATATTTGCAGTGTGATAATGTTTAGTCTATAGAAAAGCCCACACATTTGTGTACTCTTCCATCAGAGCCATTTAAAATTTGCTCTTGTTTCACATCTGAAGGGGCCCTGCATGGAAAACAGTTAAGCCATTTTTTTCCATCATCAATCTCCAAAGGATACTCCCTCTCTCAATAGTCCTGCTTTTCTCATACCTTTATCACAACACTGCTGGAAGACTACTAGTTTAAGTACAAAAATGCAAAATTTTAAAAAGAAATTAGAAAGACATAAGATTATATGATAGAAAATTTAACCACATTGCAGACACGTTTTCTGTTCCTTGGTCAAGCTGGCCATTGCACACATCTGCTGCTCACTGCATACTTTGTAACATGCCTATGCAAACACTACTGCACCTCATGACCCTTTCAGGACTTTGTGGCATTTTTATAGATTTCTCTGCATTTACTAACCAAAATCCATTTCTAATTTACTCCTATACAGGCATGCTGCATTTCTCCAGAAAGTGAAACCTCTGTAACAGCCATTCCAAAGAACTGGGGAGAAGAAACATGCCTATAACCTATTCATCTCTGACAACCACCTGAGCAGAGCTACTGCATACTCCTAGCCCAGAATAAAACACTCAACAATTTACAAATACAGCAGTAAATATGGTCATCTCATACAATCAAGGACTCACTCAAACCCTGTATGGAGCCATGAGCCTTGTTTGGTCTTACCTAACACACTGGAAATAATGCTTTAATTGGAGACAATTTGCTGGGAGGCTAAACCAAGCAGGATCCAAGATGAATAATATTGAGGTGACTCTCTGCCCAGAAATGACGTCTTTAACATACACAGTTTTCATAATATTGTATGTATAATAAAAATGCAGGGGGACCCCAGACATTATTTCCTGCTTTGCTTCCTATAAAGGACACATTTGAGGATTATTTACGCACACATGCCTTCAGGAAATGTTGAAGACTTTCATACAGTAGAGATGATTTATAGCAGAGAAATAAGACAGATGGTTGCAATGATTTTACCCTTATCTACATTTAAAAATCAAAAGTATTTTCTCATTCATAGATTTTAACTGCCTTCCTTATAAGCCAGTGAAAATGTCAGGACTCAGCCCTTGCTCAAGTTTCCTATCCAGAATTCATGACTGCATATTGGACTTTGTTTCCCAAGGAAAATCTGGCTTTGTTGGCTTTGTTTCCCAAGAAAAATCCCAGGTTTGACTTCTTTTTGCTTGAACAAAGGATCACAGAAAGCTAGCAAATCTGCACTGTTATAGGGGTAAAATCTGAAATTCAGACTAACTCTTTGTGCTTCATAGTATGGAAGTGATAATTATTCCTTATTTTATTGCGTTAGAATCCAGTATATGCCGTGTAACAGAGACAGTTACATCAAGCTACAATACAATGTAAGGGAAACTTTGTGGCTCAGTAGTACTTTTCCATTGGCTGTTTTTATATTGAGAATCACATTTATGCTGCAAAGTTATAAACACAAATATACTAATACATTGCAAAATTTTCTGTTCTAGGCTTGATGCAAAGGTGACACCATTCACATGTCTTTGTACCTCGTACACCTGTTATTTTGACACAGATATACTAGACCACCAAGGAAATGTACAGTTCCACCCTCCAGTCTCCCACATGAGGCCCAGCCATTCTGTTGACTTGTGCAGCACTAGGTTAAGCATAGACAAAGTATTTGGCTTTCACCAAGAAACAAGGACAAGTTTGCAGGGTTATTATCCCAAGTATCTCCACCTGTTAGCTCTGTTGGTTATCTGACTGAGCTAATACAAAACAAACTCCTCCTCAACAGGGGTCATTGATAAAAAAGTAATGTATCAATTACCAGACATTATGCAAAGTTTGTAAGGTGAGCATCTTTATGGTTTCCCTAGCTTTAATCACAAAATTCATACAGAGGCATAATGAAAATGAATAATGAACTGCCACTAGTTATCAGAGATCTTACATGACTATCTGTGTAAAAAAAAAACCTTGAAAGAGAAAGATAAGAAAAATTATTTGTAAAACAAAGAAAGAATTACAGGAGCAAAAGCATACATGCAAAACAGTTTAAAACTTTACAGAATTAGCAAAATTATAACAAAAAATTTGCAGTCCACAAGGAAGAAAGCATATAATAGTCTCTTTAAAGAACAGACTAAAAATGCAAGCTATAAAAAATGAAGAGAAAACCATGCAAATTTGATGCAGAAAGAAGGGGAGACGTTTATTGGGAAAATTTACAACATTGACTAAAAGACATCGTAAGTCTTATAAAAGATGAAAAGAAAAATCTTCCCATCCTAAGCCAATACAGATGGAGAGTAAAAGGAACAGATGTGCCTTTTTTGTCTTTAGTACAAAGTTAAATTGTGCAAAATACTGATGAGCATTTTACATTGCTATTTCTGCTTCTGTAGTTTTACATGTTAAGCTTTTGAAACTGGACAGCAATTATTTTCTTCTTCTATTTTGTAATGAAAAATGTGGTAACTACAAAAATAATTAAAACATTTCTAGAGCTGCTATCTCACAAACTGCTGTACAGAATAAGAAAAAACACCCTGCTCCTTCTGCAGCATCAGTGCTGCAGATATCTGAAACACCTGGTTTTGCCAAAAGTTGGTGTTTCTACCTGAAGTTATACAGCAGTGTCAGGAGTGTGTATACATGAATAACCAGTAATAAGCTTTGCTGCCCTCTTCTTATAGCAAGTAAGAAAACCAAAGACTTATTATTGGTGCATGTGTATGCCTGATTTTCTGAAAGGCCAGTGCTGGTTCCTGCTACATAACAGATCATTCTGCTGTTTTCAAAGGACACAGAGAACAGCGGGTTCCAGGGACTATTTGTAAATTTCACAGGGCTCAATATTTGTAGTACATATGTAGAAAGGTGCTGCATTGCATAAACCCTTAATATAACTAACATTCCTTAATATTTAAATGCTTTTAAGATAGACCAATTGCCATATTAAATATCTGGGTTTCTTGAATATAATGTGGTATTTGCTTGTATTATTTGCTTGTATTAACCCAAACTGAAAACTTAGAGACATCCTCTAAAAGTGAAAATTCTGTTCCCTATATTTCATTGGAAGGATTCCTCAGGCATCAAACAGATTTCCCACACTGACCCTTAGGCATTATTATCTGTGTTGTTTGGCCTGTGTTGTGACAGTGGCTTGCATTGCTAATTTATTTTATTTTTTTGTATCAAGCTGAAGTTTGACCCATTCATTGTGTCTGTGCCACCTGCACAGATATATTCTGCACTCCTGCAGTCAGCCTCAGGGAAAGTGAATCACAGCAATCTCTTCTGAGACCTTTTGTCCTTTTTGGAGAAAGGAAGACAAGTTTTGTAGCAAGCTGCAGGCTGGATATGACACTTCTGGAAAGAGCATGCTTGCCTCAAATTGTGCAAATGCAGCAGGTGGGTTTGTGTATCTTCTAAAGAAGCTTTTGACTTTGCCCAGGCTGTCCTGGCCCTTCTTTTTAGCCCTTCTGGTACAGGTCACCAACAGTTCTGTTTACACCTAGGATATACACTAATGAGAGGTGAAGCACAGTAAGACACCGAGGAATAAGGTCATGAGGAGCACATTTCAAAGCATGCATGCATTTCCACAGTGCATGCTAACCTCAAAGCTACAGTCATGTATGAGAGCTAAATATTTATGATTTATGCAGCAGATTTAAAGTGTTTTACAACTGAAGTATTTTTTAAACTTTATCCTTCCTTCATTAAAGGGATTTAAAATCTGAAATATAAAATTTAAAAGTTAAATACAGAGAGGATTCTGAAAGTTTTTGTGCAGCTTTAGCTAAACAACAATTGTATTCCCTCATGTCAGAGGAGGTCTAAAGCAGTCCATAGCAACCAATCCCTCAATTATAAAGAGCTTTGTCAAAGCTATGCATGGCACAAGGTACCCAAGTACTCAGAGATTATGGGGTAATAGCATCTCAGTCCCATGGTAATGAAAAAATATGCCTGTTTGGAGGATGTGTTCAGGCATTGTGCCTTATAGCAGCAGCAGCTGAACCAGCCAGCTCAAGACAAAGAAAAAGCAGGCTTGATCTTTCTCATCTCATTCCTGCACATTCAGCTCTCAGCTCGGCTCCCTGCACACACCTGCTTTGGCAAACTCCCAGGCAGCCCATTTTAAACATCTACCCAATTCCCCTCCCTGCTCAATGCAGTGCTTCTCCCAGGGATTAAACACCTGTCCAAAAGTTCCATTCTACATTTTTGAAAACTCTCCTGGAGATGAGCAGCAAGCCCATTTTGAGGCTATGAGGAATGAGCAAAACTAGGAGGGACATTAGGAAGTGAGAATGAAACAGCCTGGAGACACACTGGATATGTACAAAGGTGCCAAGATGTGCCAGAGGGACATAAATTATTAACCCATGTATTAAGGGTAAGTCAAAGCTAGCAAATGACATGTGGGACCAATAAAGAACAAACAGAAAAGTTGATTCACCCCTCAGCAGAGCTCTGGCACTATGTGCCTGTGTATTTGTCAAGTCCCTTTCCAGAGAAAGCTGCTATGACAAAGCATCATCCACAGTGTTATCTACAGCAGTCTCCTCCTCATGTCTGCTGAACCCTCACTCTGTATAATGCAATGAAGAGAACAGCCCAAATTAAACAAGCAGGCAGTTCTCCCTTACCAGTTTGAATAAATGACAGCACTGCCTAGCAGTATCAGAACCCAAATCTATATTAAATTTTTACCAATATCTTTTAGAGCAGCAGTTTCATTTACAGAAAAAGAGGGAGGAAATAAAAGAAGAAAATTAATTATAAGGCTGTAGGGTTTGTGTTCACACAGCAAGGAGCAAAGTACCCCAGCCAGACAGTTTTCAGGCAATGCAGAAGAAACATGGGATGTTGCAAGATAGTTTGTAGATGAAGAATATGGCAGAGCAGCTTAGAATACAACAACCCAACTCCTGCATAAGAAGAGAGCAGTGCTAACCAGACAGTATAAGCAATCTGAGATCAAATTGAAAAGCATCATCACTTTTTTGTCACCATTTGTTCAGTGACAAAGCCAGTATTTCATGAGGAAGCAGGACTTGTTTGGGGCATATGGAGGCCAAAAAAAAACCTGAAAATTCTAAGCTAAACTGAAAAGTGAGTTCTTATTTTGCTCCTAGTACTGAAGGACGAGGCTCACAACTTCACAAATTGTCATATTGGATGCAAAACCATGATCCCTGATATTTCACCTGCTTCAGCTCAAGCAGATCTACTAGCGCAGAACAGCCAGGCATCCTAGGGTAGGTTACTACAAACCTCATAAAATTAACTGTTAGGAAAATCTGGCCCTTTAAACTGTTCCTATATCAAATTAAAAGTGTTATCAAATTAAAAGTAAAACAACCTCTTTGAATGAAATGCAAAACAAATGTTCAATATCTCTGATGAAATAAAATTATCTGTATTCATTTTAAAAATATTTACTTGAAAGTTTTGAAATGTTTGTTGAAATTATAGCTCTATATTACCCAGTTTGAAATTAAAATTAAAACAAAATTAAAATTAAATTAAATTTAAAGAATTTCCATTTTATGAGTTTTCATCTTTCATCTTTTTTTGTTATGACATAATGGTTAGAAACTTTTTTTTTATGAACGTTTGCCATCTGTTTTTAATTTTAAGGTTAATTTCTATAAAATTTTCAGACACTACAGTAAACAAAAGAGTAATGAAGATCCAAATGAAAAAAAATTACATAATTAACTGGTAGGAGCTGCTCTAGGTAACTTTTACAAGGCTGAAATAAGAGCACATGATAATTACATGTTAGCACCATGATAGCATGAAAGAAGGCTTTTATAGGCTTAAGATCCTTACAATAATAAAAATTAACACTTTACACAAAACAGAAAATGGAGAAATCTTTAAATTTCTTCTTATATTTCAAAATGTTTTTACTTGGAAGTTCTTGTGAGTTTCCCAGAAATTCACAAAGCCCTGGAGTTCAAGTGGTGGAGTTTAAACAAAATAACATATGTGCCCAAAATCAGCCACCCTGTTACCACCCTTAGAATTAACCTAAGATCATCAAAGAATATCCATATTTCTTCAGTTTTTAACTCTCTACTTATAAAGCATGCAAAGCAAAGACATTAGAGAGAAGAGCTCACATTATCTCTTTCCATAAAATATTTATCATAAGATGTTCAGGAGAAGGGAGAAGAGAAAAAGTTTAATTCATTGCAACCTATCAGAAGCATTTCTAGCTTAGAAAATGCATCTACAGTTTCAAAAACAATCCTATCTTGCAAGAAAGGAAAGACATACATATGCAAGTAGTTTGCACCTTTAATGAGATGAAATAGACAGCACTGAAAGAGGTGCTATTCCAGATATACTGGCTTATCTATATCACTTAAATGTATTACTTCATTCTACTTCAATCTATTTCTCTGACTTTAAAAGCTGAAAATTGGGTTTATATTTGCAACGCAATATCAGCAGGGCTTAAGACAGTGGAAATTATAGCTATGATCTGTATACATAACAGGAGGACTTGTCTTCAAGTGACAGGATGTACCAGAATGATTTATGAGAAGGCACAAGAAACCAGGTTTCTTGTATTAATTGGAGCTGTCTTTCCATTTCACTTCTTGACTAAGACTGCCAGACTCTGCTTCCTCTGTCATAATTTCCTTCTATTCAGCCTGATACCACAAATCTACCTTTGCCCTTACTATTCATATTGTAAGGGAAAATCATTCTTAATTAGCTATACCACTTACATTTACATTAAGTTTAAAATTCTGCTTTTGCTAGTACATGTTGCAACCTCATTGGTAACAAGACTGGATTCTTGTATATATTTTTGCCAAATCATCCAATCTTCTCCCTTTATAGTATTTTTGTAAGATTATTATGATAAGTGGACTATTTTTTTAAGTTGGCATGAGAGAAGACATGAACTTCTGAGAAAAACCCTCAGAGAAACTCTATTTTTTCCTAGTTCTTTTCTTTCTACATTGAGATTTAGGTAATAGCAAGATAGTTTTTTAGACTGACAGTTCAGCTACACTTACCTATAAACTTTTATTTCAAATTTACATGTGAAAATTTATGGTTTTCTTTATATCAGAAAAATTTTGCTTAAAATAGATGGTTAAACACCTGCCCAGTTCCAGCTTCTCACTTATGTCTCTAATGACACCTTGACACTCCATTTATCCAGTAAATGAAAATGTTTCATATGCAAAGCTGTAAAATAATCCTACCCATTCCAAATGAATGACAAAAATAAATTTCCAGAAATGTTTTTTTCATAAATCAAAGAGAGAAGTTTTCTGTTGATGATTTCATTCTGTTATTTTCATCCTCTAGCAGAAGAAAAAAGTCTGAAAATACTTTCAAATTTAAAAAAAATTATACTGTAATTAAACTGAAAAATAACTCACTGCATAAAACCATTATAAGGGAAGGATCCTGTTAAAAAAGAAGCAATACACTTGTCTACATTTTGGTCTCATCTTTTACAGAGGTTCAGGTGGGCCTTCACATTAGCAGTGAGGAAAACACTAGTTGCTGGTTGAAGGGGGCCATGTCATCAAATGGAAGTGCAGAAAGCAGAAATGCCCTACCTCAGGACACCCGGGCACAGCACAGCCTGGCAGCACGGGCGCTGGTCAGGCACAGCCAGCCCGCTCCACAAGTCCCTTCCCCAAATCCTCCCACCCACCACACACGGGCCTGCTTCCTTGCATTCTTCTTCCCTCTGCATATGTCAAAAGTTTTGTCACAGAACTTGTGAGTATAAGTTTTTGAGAAACAGTGTATTTTGGACTCAGATCTTTTAGGGGAAGAAATTAAATGGTCTTCCTACTTTCTGACAGAAAAGCAAGACCTCAGAGGGGTGGCAACTCAGCTCTCAGTGGCAGGTGCCCAGTGAGGCTGGTCTTGCCTGTCACTTAAGTCAGACCACAGGGCTAAAGGAAGGTTCTCCTTCTTCTCCCTTAAAGTTGCAGTTATTTCCCAGCAGCAACCTGATGCACCGTGGATCCTCAGCTCCATATCCTGCAAAGTCCATTTGGGAAATAAGGGTTTTGCAAAACAGGCCCCTCACCTACAGAGCTCATCCCTCATCCGTCATTGCAGCCTTACTGAAGTGCACGTGGATAGGTAGCTGAAAGGAGAACTGGATTGCTCTCAGAGCCTGTATGCCCTAAACTTCAGATATGTTTCCTTGGTTACAACAGAAGGGGGTCTTTTGCATTTCCTGGAAATGGCCTAACAGTCACCAACACAGACATTCAGAATGCTTATTAATAAATGGCAAGAAAACATATTTGCCATTATTCTCTCCAAGTTTCTTGCCTGTTTTTCCCCTACTGCAGAAGCATACTATATGGTTCCCTCCAGAGTGGGAGTTATCAGCCGGCCTTATCAACCACCTCCAAAGTCTTGCCATTTCAATTTCCTCTCCATTTCTTGATATACCCTGGCACAGCCACTCAGAGTAACTCTATCTCTGCAGCCTATGTCAGCAGCTGCTGTGTGCAGTGGAGCTCATAAATCTCAGAGCCAGTACATCAGATTAAAAAGGAGCATGCAAGGGAAATTGTTAACTGTGAAGCTGAAGGACTTTCCCTATTCCTCTTTATGTCAGAGTGGTGGGTGTTACAGCTTTCTTTAGCAGCTGGCAGTCCACATTGCTATTTGAAACATCACTAGACAGTGACCATAAATGTCCAAAGGCAGCTGACTAGTCAGACACACTGCACAGCACCAGCAACATCCACACATCTGGGAAAACAAGTTACTCTACACAAGCTCCTACTCGGTACATCCTAGTCGCTTCTTTCCAGTTCCTTCACAAATGTTAGCTGAAGAAGAACAGTATCAGACTTGATGGGAGGTAGGAAAAGGAATTATATTAAAACCCTCAGTGTTAAATTTACTTTGGGGAAATAAAATTACATGCTTCTCCTGCACACCACCTTTTTGTAGTGGCAATTTACTAAAATAAAGTTTCAAAGGTTCTTTTGTATTCAATCCAGTTGGCTTGTAAGAATAAGTTTGTAATTTATCATTCCTTCATTAGATCATTCTGTCAGTTTTCCCTTGCAAATTAATACTGGGCAATAGGTGTTTACATTATAATTTATGTGTACAAGGATGCAGCCTATAGTTACCATTTTTAAGTAGTTATAGAATAAATAAATACAACAATGCTTCATTTCAACAAAATTTCCTTTCTTTGTTTATAGTTTCAAAATTTTTTAATTCTATGCTGGCCCTCTTGCTTTTCATTAGAAAATGAAACTATATTGTTATTCTAGTTAAGACATCCTAATTTTTTTTTTTTACTTTAAGAACTGCAATAATTAACTATGAAAATAATTCCATCTAGAATTAGACGCTGTGACCATGAAAGATGTTGGGCATGTTCTGATTTGTTTGTGTTCTCAGTGATTTCCTTGAGTGCTATCCCACAGCGTCAGAAATTAAGTTGACTTAGAAAACAAAGAGAAATACAGTATATCTCAAGCATAAGACACAAATGATATTGTATTGGCCAGCCAGATTTTTCAAAGTTTGTGAAACTGAAATTTTAGCTGAAACTAAGTGTACAAATTTGTGTTGCCTTGTAGGTAGCTAGTTGCTTTTATTGAGCTTGACAACTGTTTCCTATCAGCATTAGCTGTATGTTAATTCCTGTAAACATAGAGTACTCATGAACAAGCCAAAGCAGTTAAATACCTTGAATTTATGTATTGTACAAAATCCTAGAAAGCAGAAACACTTATTATCCTTACTTCTGAAAATCATGGCTAGCAAGCAGAGGGCCATGTTCCATACAAACTCTGTTTTTCCAGTGGAGCACAAACCACGTACAGGTCTCTAAGTTACCTGCCACACACCTCTGCAGCAGGACAGCTCAGTGAGGACAGTGCTACACTTGCACTGTGATGTGCAAGGAGCAGCAAGTGCCTGTGAAACTGCACAAATAAATCTGCTCATTTTCCTTTAAGAAATTTTATTATCCCTGCTAAAGGAATGTTTTTTGGTTTTTGGGACTTTTTTGTGGGTTTTTTTTGTTGTTGTTGTTGTTGTTGGTTTTTTGGGGATTTTTTGTTTGGTTTATTCTTTGTTTTGTTTTTGATTGGTTGGTTTTTGGGTTTTTAAACTTTTGTTTGTCTTGGTTTTGGTTAAATAACATCAACAACAAAACGTTGTGTGTTAAAATATCAGAACATCTTCACTGATCAAGCCTGCTTGTGTTATGAACACTAGGGGCTGTGACATCTGCCAATGAAAGCACTAAATCCTGCCTAGCTGGCACAGGATTTTTTGTTGCTATTTATTTTTTTATTCTGTTTACTGTGTATCCCACATAAATCCATGGCAAATTCAAGCCATAACTTTTGGTCTAAACACAGAAACACTACCAGAACCTTTTTTCTAAGATCAATTCAGGCTGAGTTTAATGTAGAAAAAAGTTGCAGTTTACCAAGAATCAACAGGGAATACATCACAAAAATAAAAATACCTCTAAAGAGTTTTTGAAAAACAATAGTTTAATTATATGGTTTCTGCAAAGCTGATCCCATTACTGAGAATAGAAGATATTGTCTGGCCCTGTTTTTTATACACAAGTGCAAATTAGCTCTAGTTTAACTGCACTAAATGTAACTGCACAAGGAAAACTGATGCACAGTTTCCTTCATCACTAAGAATGTGAGTATGAAGTATATTTGTAACAGAGTTATAAAAATGTTATCCTAGATTAATCTGATGAAAACCACAGGAACCTGACTTTTTCCTAAACCTCCCTACTCATATGCCAAAATGTTGAAAATCTAACATTTATTGAATTGAGAATCAAAATAAGAACATCTCCACCAGACAAAAAAAAGTGATGAGGGAAACAACATAAAAGTAATAGAAGGATAAAGATTAATTTTGAAAAGGTAAACCTGTTCAAAGATAAAAGACATAGAAAATTAAGGGCGGCTTAAATTTTTCTGAAACTTGAAGCACTAAAAACTTCCACACCCAGATTAGGCTAAAATAACTTAGATCTTCCTGGGAATTCAGGCATATTTAGGCAATGTTCAAGCAATGTTTGTTTCTTACAGAGTCAATTTTAAGTTTTTATTAATATCAAAATTATTTCTGATACTGTAACTATTAAACTCTAGAACTTGGGAAATCTATTTTAAAATTGAATCTCTTCAAATGTTATGCACTAATTCCATAAGATGTAACAATTATCAAGCAATTAACTTCAAGATAACAAGAATATAATTTCCTACAATACAATTTACTGCAATTTGATCAAACCAATACCTGACTTATTTCAGGAACATTTCTGCAAAGTTAATGGTAAGATCTTTAAATCATTATCAGTCTTCTTTCAAGACTGATAAAACCCATCAGATTACATATTATCATACTATGTTATCATACTAAGAAGAAACCACAGGTGGTTTCAATTACCGCTAAACTCCATCTCACTTTTTGGAATTGTACTCTCTCTCCTCCTGTGGGCATTTACTAAAATCAACTTCTACTAAAGAACTCTGCTTCCCATCTCGTATCTTGCTCATGTGTATCACCTCAGAGCTAATGGGTACATTGTGAGTCAATATAATAATTTGCCTTGTGAACAAAGTGCAGAGAAAACTGGAGGCAAATATTTAGTTGCACATCTGAAATTTTATCACACAAGGTGCAAGCACATCTTGCAGAATATTAAGTTCTGTCTGAGCTGGACTGAGAACAAAATAAAAGTAGTCCTTTGCACTACCACAAAATCTCTATTAATCTGTCTTTCTGGAAAAGATATGCTAAAGCTAACCTTCTGTTAAATGCCATATAGTGCACCATCTTACTTTATTTCCATCCTTTTTCCTTGGCAATGATTAGTGCATACCTGCTGTTGATCACAAATTTCTATCCAGGTACTTTGGCTTGGGCTGGGTAAGGAGCAACATGAAAACCTGAAAAGCTGCAAAGACCCTGGATCCCCTGGATCAGGGGCAGGGGGATGAAAGTGGCTTGAAACATATTTTGAAAGGTGGTTTTGAAACCCAAAAGTGCAAGACAACCAAAGTACAGAACAAAATATCAGAGCTAACATGAGGACAATTATCTTGTCTCAACTCTGTAAATATTGCCATCAGGATGGGCCCAGTTTGAGCTCTCCCTGAGTTGCAGCTGGACTGCTGCAGGTGACTCATCCTTGGAGCAAGGATATCTCTCAAAGCTAAGATTTCTTACCTGAGACTAAAATATCTCCGCTCAAGGTGAAGAGATGCTCAGTAAGTGACTGATAGCATGCGGAATTAATACTAAAATATTATTAATTCAACAAACCATTCTAACTTAATTCTAACTCAGTTTTTCTATATTTCTTCCATCTAATAGCTAATAAGATGAACCTTGTCATCAAGCTTATTAAATTTTTTCAAACTACTGTTAAAATTTCATAAGTTCCATTACATTTATTGAATTCTATCAAATTAGTATTTTACCTTCATAAAACATATTATTTCTCTCTCTTTTGAGTGAGGTATATTCCACTCATCTGCAAAACCAGGAAACATAATATGCCCTGCTTTGAACAGATTATAGTTGAGGCAAAAAATCAGTAATGATTTAAACGCTTGCCCAGCTGAAATAATTCTGAATTTTTTTCTCCATTTTTCACTTTACTTAAAATTTTAGTTGCTGCACTGGTTTTGGAACTCAGCAAATTGCAGAATTAGTCACGATTTCTTTCTCCGGTGACATGTACCTGCACTGTCTTCAATTGTGCTGCTCCTCAGACTCAAGATAATATGCAGATTTCCTTCCCTTGGCTACATCTTTATGACATGCAGTGTATCCTTTAGCATCACATACCAAGTGCAACCAATGTATCTGACAGACATGTACACTCATTTCACAGAATCATACATTTAGCTGAAGGCAGACACTTCCCAAAGTGCTTTTGAACACAGAGGCTTTACCTTCTCTTTTTGGAAATGTATGAAAGATGACATAGTTATCAGCAAACATAGTTTTTTAAATCATAAGATATTTTTATATCATATGATCATGATTATATCATGTGATCTATATATTCTACCAATACCATATGATATAAAGTCATGGGACAATTACTTCATAATTTAAATTTGCTGATTGTGCATGCTTAAAATAATTTCCACTGTCTGCAGCAAAATTTATTCTGATATTTTCTATCTATAAACATTCTTGATACATAAAAAAGTTCACAAATACTACAGGAACTACAGGGACAGTGAAAAACTCTAGAATTAATTATGCAAATATGAAAAAAATTACTAATGGAAATTCAGGTTCATTATGCTAGATACAATCTGACTCTGTGTGAAATTTCTAAAACTAAAACCCCAAGAGATCACATCAAGTATAAAGAGAGAGTTGAGATTTTGTTTGAACTCCACATTTCCCATTGAAGTGCTGATTTTTCTGGTTTGAAATTTCAAACCCTAATTTTCAAAAATGCTGTTCCTAATGTAATATTAAATACTAATGCTATATTTCACCTGAGTACTGCACTGCTGAATCATTCCAAAAGAACACAAAAATAAAGCAAATTAAAAATACAATGGAATCCGAGAACAGAGGGTTTATCTCTTTTCTAAATAATTTATTAAATTGTGACAGCTATCATATTTGCTTGTGCACTATTCATTTTAAGATCCAGTGGTTTTTTTAACACTTTACTTCATGTGCATTACCATGCATGTGTCGTACAACTAAACTGCCATGGAAAGGTGCCTTGTTATAAATTTCCTCAGGTTTTTGGAAGACTTACCTGAGGTACCTATAAAAAGAATACAAGACTCCAGTAATTCCATTGTCATGCCACTGTAACCACCAGTCTGAGATTCAGCAGCAGCAGGTGTGACCACTATGGCACAGCTATTCATCCTTGGCTTAGCTTTATTTAAAAAACAATGATTGAGCAGTGACAGGATATAATTACACTAATGTCAGGTAATTCATGAAACATTAAAAAAAAAACTAAAAAAAAAAAAGGCAGAACCTAAGTCAGTCTCTCACGGAGTATATAGCAAAATGCAACAAAGACAAGATAAAGGAAACATTATGAAAGAGAAAAACAAAGCTAATATGGCAATTAAGTGAGGCTGAGGATCACCATGTTTCAGGGTCACTTAAGACTGACACATCTTCACCTGACAATTGTCCAGGATAGCAAAGACCCACTAGGTGATGTGGGTGAAAGCATTTGCTCTCTTTGGTCTCAGCTGGAACCAGTGCTATCTACTTATTATTTTAAATACTGGCAAGAAGTCTCTGGCAGCAATGATGGTTGTGGTTGTTTTTTCCCAGATGAGGATTCTCATACCCTTTTCTTTGGTTCAGCTGGGAAAGATCAGGCTTGTTGAGCAGAAGCTGAAGCTGCTGGTTGTGGAAGACCTAGTCTATGTGTTGTCTCTACATTTGCTGATGGCAGGTACCCTACACATCAGCGTTATGCAAAATCCTGAAGATTTCTGGATTTCTCCATACACTGGGAAGAGTAGTATGTCTTCCAATATTTGGGGCTTTGTTTTCATGATTTCTGTGGTTTTGTCTTCCCCCGCTTTTAGATGGGGTCTGCGCATTTCCATCTCCACTGTGGGCTGCTGGACCCTCCACACACCTGAGGCTGAACATGAGGATGATGCAGTCATAACATCTCAAATTGAATACAGCTATCTGACTCCCCCATATTCAGCCTCCTATGGGTCAAACATGCTTGAGGTTTTGTTGCTCCCCAGGGACATTCTGATGACACTACAAGCTTTTAACCCTCATTTCCACTGTTATCAACTGATTAAATCCAAGCAACACCAAAGAGTCCATTTTTACTCTGTGAAACACTGCAGCATCTGCACTCTGACTGGACAATAATGATAAAACCATGGATAAATCTCATTACATTTGAAATAAGCAGATGTACCTTCATTTCATCTGATGGAGATTATAAAGAGCCTACCAAAGGTTGTAGTGAAATCAGTCAACAAAATCTCTCACCATCAGTTTTCTGAAGATATCACTCCAGATTAAATAGGAACTTTTGCAAAAATCTATATACTGTCAATATGGGAAATCAAATCACATAAGTACAATATTTTCTAGATTTCTATTTGATGACAAATGAGCAAGAAAATATTCTCAGCAAGGAGATTAAAATATAGATTAAGCAATGGATTATCACTTAAATTAATTTAAAACTCCATGCATCTTCAGATAATATTGCAAGGAAAGTTTTCCACCAATCATAATATTCCAGCTCCTGTATTCACCCCTTCATTCAAATAGCATGCTAAGTTCTCCAATGCAAAGAAAAGGGCAAGTGCAATCCAAATCTATCTGAGATATCTCCACCCCTGTTAATTTTACACAGAAGATACTCTACAGTTACCTACCTTCTGTAAAATTAGGCCTACTTTAAAATTTTTCAATAGAGGTATGTTCCACATAACTGTAGTCTACCTAGTCCCATGTTAAGGTCAGGAGACTTGTCTGTACATCCCAAATATGCCTGCATGTCTCTTCACCACAGAGTAGAGGATGGTTCTGGGATCCACGCAACACAGAAAACACATTATACCAAAAACACCATTTCCCAGCATTTCCCTCCTTGCTATGCACTGCCAGACCCTCTGAGATGGGAGTCTTGAAACATTGTGCTGTCTCTGCAGAGGGACACATTGGCTGCTTTGTCCACCTGTTCTGCTGCTGCTGCTGAGCTGGACAGCAGTGATTCTTTCCTGAAAGCCCCACATGTGGAGGCTTTATACTGTATGTGGATATAGGATGATACACATATGAAATTTGTATATAATTGAGAACAACAGAAGTTCAAGATATTTCAGTTTTAAGATTTTCCAACTGGCAAAAAATACATAATGTACAGAATTTAAAGAAATTTCCAGCAGATGTGTCACACTGTAGCACTAGTACTTCTGTAATTGTGCAAAATCATAATGTGAAAGGATGAACTAACATATCTGAGAGCTCAGCTTTTTCATTGATGCATGGACAGATAACTCTTCAACCAATTAAAGTTGAAAAGAAGGGTATTTATTATAGCGCGCTGGACACATGGAATCATTTCCAAATACATGTGCAAGGAGTTGCAGACTCCTGCTCTTTATCTATACAGAAAAGGTTTTGCATATCCAAGCTGTTTCTAAGGACACATAATACGTAATCATAACCTGCCTGCTTCATATTATAATTAGCTGAATATCCATTACGGCTGCGCAATTGTACTCCCTTTATTGGGTCGGTGGGATTTTGAAATACAGGAGTGGAGTGGGCATATGGGAGGAAGAAAGCCATCTTCTTCAAGGTGAACTCTTCACCCATGACCAGTTGGAAGGACTTTTTGATCTGCTGGTCATGGTCCAAGCCTCTCCTAACTGCTTGATCATTCTTAAAGCGAGGTATTTCTATGGTCTCTGCTCCTTCACAATTGCTACATCTATCCCCATCATTCCTGGCTTCTCTTTCCTAATGTATTACTCTTTAACTAAAGTACTTGATTCTTGCCACCTATATTACTAACTTAACTTCTTAACTAATTTTAAAATCTTAACTAAAATATGCAATCTTCTACTATCCCAGTTATATTCCCAGCTGGTCCCTCAACTCATCTGCAGTTTTCAATTATCCTAAATATGTTTCCAGCTGACCCCTTGACTCATCATCATGACCCCTTCTGAAACTCTCCTGCGCAACCTTTGGATAGGGATCATGAGACCAGATGGTCCTGGCATTTGTTTCTTCTGTCTTGTTTGTGGGAAGCCAGGTCCAATCTAGTTCTCTGCTATTGAATATGCAGAATTTCCTTTTGTCTATATTTCAGTCTTTTCTTCATTTTCTTGAACTAAAACCTAAAATTTAGTCCGACAAAACTCTCACAGGTGTCAGTAGGAGCTTTGTCAATGTAA
Organism: Chloebia gouldiae; assembly: GCA_003676055.1. Lineage (NCBI taxonomy): Eukaryota > Metazoa > Chordata > Aves > Passeriformes > Passeridae > Chloebia > Chloebia gouldiae. The sequence goes on from QUSF01000011.1 coordinate 16,313,709, forward strand.
ACACTTCAACACAGACCTGAGAATTCTTTGCACACACTTTCATCAAAACAAAGTTCTAAGGACAGCTTAAGTCTTGAAAACCATCCTACAGTAACAAACAAAAGAGAGTATCCACAGTGCAGGGAAAAAAAAAATTGTGGAGGATGGTATGGTATTCTACAAAGCACTTTGCCTAACATTTTATTACAATATTGATGACATTAATTTTCTTGTTTTCCTTTACCAGCACACTGATCTGGAAAATCATTCCTAAATCCACTCGAAAAACCTGCATGTTTTCTTTCCTATCTTTCTTTCCTCCATAACAGCTGTGATTACACCACATCATTCTTACAAAATTATGTAACTATTTCATTCTGTGGTTCAACAAAGATTCAGAATAAACTTTCCATTTCTTTGTCATTTTTTCTTAATATACATCACTCTTTCATAGTAAATGTTTCCCATATTATTTGAATAACATCAGTCCTGGAAAGATCGTGTGCTGTTCACGTGAGGTCATTGTTAACAGTAGGTTAATCAGCTTTCAATTTGCTACATGCCACACCTCCTCTTTCAGTTCCTGTATTTGTTCAACTGTGAAAAGTTTTATATATGCAGATATTAAAAATCTATTTGTAATATTTTACTTTACCATTCCCCTGCCCACACACACACACAAAAGACAAATTCCAAGGCTTATAAAACAGGAACAAAAGCCGTCAGGAAAATATTTAGAAATATATATAAAATTATAATTATTCAATTCAGGAAATGTTTATAGCTATTTCTTGCCTTTGTAATCCAATTACAATTTTAATATCAAAAGAGTAACTAAAAGAGAGATAGATGGGTTTCGGTGTTTGTGGTGCATTTTTACCATCAGTAAGGCTGTCATAGTTTTTTAGGCTTCTGGTTTTATTGGGAAAATGAGTCCTTAATGCTCTGATTTCACTGATTAGACATTTTTACAAGATAATAATTTTATTTGAAAATGATTGATCACTTCATTATCTGACTTTCACTAGTGTTTATTAATAAAACACAAAAGTTCACTTAAATTAATGATTGTTGCTTTCATTAGGACTCATATTTCAACTCATTTCCTGACTATCGGCACAAAGAAAATACTGGCCATGTTTTGGAATTAAACAAAACTAATGAGATATTAGGATCTGATCAAGAAAGATTCCACACATACATCTCTTTTCCTGATCTGGAAAGCTGAGCATGTAGAATGTTTTCTATTAACAGAACTGCTTCTTTCCCAGGAGATCACAGCTGCCAGCTTGGGAAGGCAAACAGTACCAGAGTGTCCAGGGATCATAGTGAGAGAGAGACTGGATTTCAGCTGAAGGCAATACAAAGAGAAGGAGCAGAAAGAGCCCAGGACTCCTGACCACCAGAACACTGTCCTTCAGGCTCTCTCCACCATTTTCCATTGCCCTGGGATTCCAAGAAGTAAACTGCCCTGGAAACTAAGAAGTAAAGGCATAGCTCTAGAAGCAGCGAGATTCAAGTGTGCCCAGAGCCTTCCCTTCACTGTCATTTTCCCAGTCACCTCATTTTACCTGCTTCAGGTCTGCATGGACAGATAGAGCACAAGCATCAAAGCTTTTTCCCCACAGGATACTTTCCTGGCAACAGTACAAAAATCCCAAATCAAATCAATAATCATTTTATTATATATATACAGGAAGAGATTTGTAAAGAAAACAAGACATTGAGAAGCACTCTAAGGTGGCACCTTTTCATTCATCTACCATTAATTGGTCTTTTAAATGATGTCTTATAATTTCCCCCATTAAAAGGAGAGCACAGATGAAATAGTGATCTTCATTCCCAGCAGCTCCCTAAAGCTTGCTCTCAAATCTTTATTCTCCTTTTAAAATCCTAAACCACATTTATGCTGAGCACAGAAACAGATAAGTTGTTTTCTCTGGAGTACATCAGCTGAGCACTAGCTGGGTCAAGTCTAGATATCTCAATTTACCAGGAATATATGTAGTAGAATAACTTACAATACATGATAATTAAAAATCGTATTTTTTAAAATTCTACTAAGGAGACAAGGAGACCTGAATAATGATGACCTACAGTGCTCTGATAGCTTTTACCCTTCTTTCTGTCTTAAAAAAAACAGAGGTAGAAGAGACATCACAAGATAGTTTGACTATCAAAAAAACCCTTGAAAAACTACCAGTTAAGAAAAAGAGCAACTTCAGCTATCCCTTATGCCCAGCTTTTTTTAGCAAAAAAACAGGCTTTGTGATGTACCCTTAAGAGTTACTCTTTTATTACCCTGAAAAAAAATGAGCCATAGGACTGGATGGTGAAATAGAGATTGTGTACCTCCTTCTTCTGTGCTGTGCTGTATTTACAAATATATACCATATACTCACTGCAAATGCCATACCAGATGAAAATGAATAATGATCATGTACCAAGACAACAGTTTAGAGGACATCCAAACCTCCAGCATGACTTGTCACAAGATCAAGACTGTTTTTTAAAGTGGGTTCATTACTATTCACACATTGTGCCCTTTCAAGGTATTAGCCATCATTCCAGGTGCTCTTTTTGGTTAGACAGGATTTTTGTGGACAACGAGAGATTTAGCATCAACTATTTCAGGATTGTAATGCCTGAGCATGGGAGATTTAATGCAATCTTAGCATCAATAAAAGTATGGCAACACCCACACTAATAACTAATGGTCTTAATAACTCTCCATTAGAATTTCCATAAATTTAAAGATTATCTGTAAGAATTTTAAGTGAAATTTGACACAAAATTTAGAAGAAATTGATATTGATCAATTTGAGATCTCGATCTTACCTAATTTCAGAATTTACAGTCTGAAAGGTATACAACATGTATACCTTTAGTAGGCATGGAGGACCACCCACCCTTATAAGCTGTTTCTGATCAATCAGACTCTTTCCAAACCAGAGTGCAAACTGAAGCATGTGAAGTGTACATGAAACATTTGCAGTTTTATGCACAGTGATTCTTAATTCTTGAAAACTAAGCCAAGATTTTTACATATTTGTACTGCTGAAATCACGTGGAAAATTTTCAGCTCTTCATGAAGGTATGCGGGCTTAACTCCTGGTGCGTTAAATACCATGCACATGTACAATGGCACATAGTCCCCAAAATAAAGTTCATAATCTAGCAGTCTGGTCCATGGTGAGCTGCAAGGAAGTCCTAGAGGAATGAAGAAAAGATAAAAATTATAAAAATAAGAGAACAGCTAAGCACTTATGAATAGATAGTGCAGTGTCTGTACTAAGCAATGGCATCATTCTGAAATGTTATTTGATTGCACCCAAACATAAATTTTCCTTGTCATTAAATGCAGCTTTTTTCTGACACTGACTTTTTGAGCATGTTTTTTTGAGGAAAACTTTCATTCTGACCTCTTACAGAGCCTTTCTGCATATTTCTCCATCAAAGACATGTTTTCTATTCCTTGAAGAATTCATTGAGTATCATGATGACAGGAGCAACTAGACCATATTCAGCACACAAGTGAAGTTTCGAGAAAATTACCTTTTTTCTTTAATTTTTTAACTTTAATTTAAATTTTTATCATGAACTTTGATAAAAATTTTGGAATGTAATTGCTTTTCTCCCTAAGACATTCACTAAAAGGTACAGTAGTAATTTGTTTTAAAAGCAGATAGAGATCCATGGAAAAGTAGAGGTTCATTTTACAATTCCATGTATTTTTTATCACTTAAGATATTACAATCAGGCTCCTTAACTTATTCAGAAAAATTAAGAAAGCCCAATTATTTTCTGTAGTGTAAATAATTTTCTTGAGTGATGACCACGTTAGCTGTCTACTGATCTCAGCAGCCTTTTAGCTAGCAGTGCCTGGTCTTCACCATGGAAACAAATCCCTTGTTTGCTCAGCACAGAGTTCATCCCCCCTCCTTACCCAGATTTCTCAGGTACTTAAGTGCAAAATGGAGTTAAATAAATTCTATCCTTGAAAAATGGACTCAGAAAATCTCCTTTGGAAAATAAATCCTTTTAAATGAATAATAAGGTTTTTTAAAATCCTCAAAAATCAATGACTGAGTTACGCACATCCCAAGCTAGAGGCCCAGAGGTGAACTCCACTGAGCAGCATCTCATCCTGGCACACTGCTCAGTGTCTCAGGTTTAATATTACAGACTATATGTGCAGCTACTGCATGAAATGAAACACGTGCCCTCTCAGTTTACCTTTCACAAAGGCTAGAAAGACCAGTAACTGCAATGCTCTATCCACTGTACAAAAGAGACATGATACTTTATGTTCTGCAGAAAGTGTTTGATTTAGCAGTCAATTTCAAATTAAGTTGATTAAATTAAGTATAAATAAAATTGCAAAATTGGAAAGAAAATTACAGTCATTTCTTAAAATCTTCTCTCTTATCTCAGCCTGGCTGTACCTGTTGCTGGCCCAACAGTCAGGTTCTTTACAAGTGTACCCTGGAGGGATATAAATATACCTAATTTGTCGTAAATTACAGAAAACAGAGCATTAATTTAATCCTGTGTCATGATTTTTATTCTTTAATAACTACTTTCCAGGATAATGGTTTTAGAAACGTTGGAAAGCAAACTTAGCCACTTAGCTGCCACAAAACTAGATTTTAAAAACTTTTCTTGCAGGATGAAAACAGCTGGGGGAAGGGAGCTTAAACCTCTTCCTCCAAGCATGGTTCCATCAGAGTCCTGGCAATCCATCAATTGCACAGCACTGATGGGCTGCAAGTGCATGAAAGCCAGAAAGCAAGAACAGTATTAATTTACCCTACAAGCTGATGAAAAAAGAGTCATTGGTAAGTTGATGCACATGGAAAACCAGCTATAAGAATATTTCCACTTGTAAACAGTAAGTATTTCCTTTCTCCTCAAATATAATGAAGATTTGGCAAAAAGTAGTTTTTCCTCTATAAATCTGGTCACATGTCACATGGCAGTCATGGTATTCAGAAGTATGGAGAACTAAACTCTGAGTAACTCCATGCCAATACAAAGTTCTGGAAAAGTACCCAGCTAGGATGTTATTAAGCCAGGTTATTTTTTTTTTTATGAGGGTGTTTTGTTTGTGTTGGATTTTGAGGGTTTTTTGGTTGTAGGTTGTTGCTTGTCTGTTGGGTTTTTTTTTTAATGGGGATAATGCTACTCCAGTAGTTTATGTCCTTTAGAAAACAGTTAACCTTTATGCTCCTGGCCCTATAGTTACATAGATATAAACACCCTCAGGCTTCAAATGTTTTACTTTACCCAGTGTAGAGGAACTCTTAAGGAAAAGAGAACTGACTCAATATTCCCTAAAAGAAGTGAGGTTGCAAAGATCAGGTCTCTGAGGACTTAATCACACAGATTTCCAGGATGAAGAAATGCTGAAGCTTTATTCCTTTTGTTTTCCTTTAGTCTACTGCAGTGGGGGCAGATCGCTTACTAACAGTGCTTTTTCCACTAAGAGGCCATGTTCCAATTCAGGTTTTAAAAAGTTCTTGTTCCTTTTTCATGCCCCATTATTATGATAATCTTCTTTAATGTATTCAGCTACCATATATTTAGAACCTTCATTAAGAGTACTAGTCCATGAAGAGATTTCTATTCAGTGCATAGATCATAAAACATCAGAGATCGTTTTTCAAGCAAGCCAAGGTCTTTAATAATACAGCCAAACAATGCTCTATATACACTGGAATAATCTTTTCATTATCTTTGTATGAAGGACACTGAGATCTTCTCATTTTTCTCAGTGACATGAATCCTGACACCAAAAAAATTCTGAAATCTCTCCTTCATATGTTCTTGCTTTGATGAAGCATGTCCTTTGAAGTTCTGTTCTGTGAGTGCTTTTGGCTTGTGCTCAATTTGGCATAATTAAACAATGTATTATATTTATGTATGCAAACAATCCCACTCAAAGTCAATGACCCACTTGAAATGTCCTCTGCACCTGGGATCAAACCCCTGATTTGGAAGAATGGAGGTAACTTTCCCTTTCTTGAGAGGTGCATTTGTGAATGTGAGGTCAGAAGCAACCCCCAGAACATTCAAAATGATTACACGTCATTTTCTGAAGAGTCTGTACAACAAATAATAACTGTATATTAATAAAGTAATTTTTATTTTCTTGTTTTTACTTCTGGAAGTAACTTGTTATGCATCTCTTTTTTTCACAACTAAATATTTAGACCTTCAAGTGATCTGAAAGGAATTTCTCATTTGTGCCCATATCTGCTGTCTTGCACTTGCATCTGGCCCCATTGATTTCAAAAAAAGTCTGAATCTTAGAAGCTTACCTAGAATGCCATTTCAATTAGCATTTGAGGAAGGTTTTATAAAATAATGAAATGTTTCTCTTTCTATTTTCTTTTAATTGAATCTTTCTTACTTCCTGGCACTTTTAGCAGGGAGAACAAGATAGTTTAATTTGGCCTTTACCCTAGAAATTGTTCAGGTTTTGTTCTATTATTGTCATAATATCAAGCATTTCTAAAGATGTGAATCTTCCAGCCAGGGAGAATCTGAATATCAGTCCAAACAGGTAATAGGCCAAAAGCTGTATTATGAAGAATATTTGTTTTTCCTATTAAAAATTTAAAAGAAGATGAAAATTATTTCACATCAATTACCTTTTTCCTTGCAGATCATCCTTGAAATAAAGAATATAGCATGATTCAAGTAAAGCAAACAAATGAATAAAACTATAAATAAAATAATTTCACTTTATAAGTTGTACATATTGTCTTTAAAAGCAATGATAATTCTTCTTAGGTGATCCATTTCCATACTCATCTGCTTCCTCCTAACAGCTTTTGTAGTGCAACAGTAATGAAGTAAAGACACTGATGCTCACAGATTAATTGGATATGGAGGATTTTTTAATACAAAAAAGGTATTCAATAACAAATAAATACACTCACTGTTAGACAGTTTCGAGATTTACTGCATGTATTATCTATATTGTATATACATATCTATATGTATTAACTGTAATTTTCAGAGTCACTGCATCTTTCAGATTTATTTTTAAGATGCAGTGTTGTGTATTTTTTTTGGTACAGTATTGTATATTCTGTACATTCTTTATCAAACACTCTTACTGCAAAGGCTCATCTTGATTATTTTAATTACCATAGGATCAATTTGGCAATAACTGAACTGTTTGGTATTTGACCACAGGTCCCAAGAAGAATCTTAGTTCTTTAGGATCCAAACTTGCTCCCTAAATTAGAGGTGCTTAGTTTAGAGATGCATAACATAAGTAGCCGTTCACAACTGAAAATCACTAACCTCTGGTATACTACTACATTGCCAATTTTGAACTAAATAGTCACAAAACTTGAGGTTTGTGCACTAATGAGAATATAATTTAAAATATTATCCTATAATGTGATACACAGATGAAGACCAAGCCATAGCAAGAGTCTGTACAGAAAAAAAAGAAGGGAAACTTTTTTTTCCAGGAACATTAAAATATTCCCAGACACAGAAGATCTATTTTTTTGTAAGGGTTGTATGATAAGAGTTCATTCCCTGTTTGTGTGATCAAAGACAGAACAAACCCAAAGAGAAAAGTTGAGAGCTTCTACCCTCTCATGGAAACTGAAGGAATGATTCAACCATAATACTTTCTGGGAAAGAAACCTCTCGGCCTCAATTTGTGTGGATTCTACTGGGGAGTAGATTACATCCTTGTAGAAATTTCTTCTGAAAATCCCTGGAGGGGGGAATAAAGTTACTCGCTCCATTCTCATTCTATAAGATAGGGTAGCAAGTTCCTTGGGAACTAATTTTTTAAATATCCTATACAAATGAAAACCAAAATATTTAATTTTATGGGTTTTTAGAAATATTATTACTGGCCACATCTACAGAGTAGACACAACTTGGTTTCTTTATAGCTCCATCAAAAAAACTCACATGAAAGATATTTGGAATGCCATACCTGTTATAAAAAAGCAAATGTTTTAAAACAGTTTGAAGGGGATTTTTTGCTGTATGTTATTCTTCAAAGCATGGTATGCAGTAGTCTATTATTTTACAGCTGGTTCTTCTGTAGTATGTTTTAATATTCCTTGTTATAAGTTTGTAATGGTTCAATCTCTCTACCCCATTTGGCTTCCCTAATGGCTCAGTCCTGAGTTGTTTACCACAGTTTTCCCTGCCAAAATGTACGTCAATCTGCATGGCAATCCACCTCTATACTTCCCTTGTTCCCTTGTCTTACCCGTCTGTCAAAGACAGCACACCCCTTTGGTTCTGCAGTGTTCCCTGTCTCTCACCCCTTCCTCAAAGCAGAATTGGATTGTGAGGTTTGCTCCCTCACCGTGTTGGCTTCTCTTGGGGAGCCCTTACCCTGCACCCTGTGGTCATGATGAATTTAATACAAATCTATCAATAATATAGATGGATTATTAAGTCGGTCACAGTATAATTAATACTTAGCTTTTTAAACAAACCGGTCATGCAAGTTAATTATTTTCATTTACATTAAGCAATAGATGAGCTAAGATTTTCATATCCCAGTATGGGGACCACATGAATATTAAAAAAAAAAAAAAAAAAGTCCTACTGAATGTATGCTGCCTTCATCAATTTAGACCAGGCACATGTTGTGGACTGTGGCAGGAATATTTCACATTTTATTCAAAAGGAAGCCAGAGGATCATACAACTGAAAAGCTGTTGAAGAGGAGCTATGGAGAAGAAACATGATTTCAAAAATGTGACAAGTTTCTTAGTTTGATTTTTTTTTCTTGTAGCCACATATATGCAAAAGAATAATCAGAAAGGTATGGGCACTGCCTAGTACAGTATGTGTCAGCATGGCAGTACCACTTGCTATAAAATGTCTCAAAGTTTGCTATGGACTTTTGCCACAAAATACTATGATCTACATTGGAAGGCTTGGTGTTCAAGCAAAATATTAACATTCTCTTTGTTTCCCTTTAGAAGAAATAGCTTTCATCTCTTAAACACGCCAACTCTTTACACAATTTACACAAATGGGAGAAGAGCAGTCTGCATTATAGCCTCTGCAGTTGTTCTGCCAGCTGGCTCAGTCTCAGGCAGGCTTCGATATCACTATTCAATGTAATTAAGCACTCAGATAAAGTCAATTTCATTTAGTCTGATACAAAGTCTGGCAGCAAGAAAATAAAGAGTATCATTCCACATAACATTGCTACTAATTCATCCATTCTGCAAGACTGAAATGGGATTTAGACAACATACAGGCACTGGCTTGGCACTACCCTCTGGACATGGGCAAGTGTCTTATGGTGCTGCTGGAAGGAAGAACTTCACTCACCACAAACAGCCTCAGTGGTGTTGTCAGAGACCAAGAACTGCAGTCAGATGCTGTGGCAAGTTGCAGTGTTAGACGTCCCCTCTCACACAACTCAAGGAATGATGCAAACCCCAGTCTTTTGCTAACATTTTTAGTAAAGAACTGCCAAGGTATACAGATACTTGAGTACATACCACGAGTTTCTGCTTATATTGAGACCTAGTTACTCAAGTAAGTAATCTTGCAGTGTTGTCTAAAAGCATATATGCAGGAAAGCTGATATTTGCCAAATGCTCCAGTCAAAGGGCACCAAAATAAGCTTTATTACATGTTAACAATCATTGATTCCTTATTAAAACATGCTGTTTAGTAAATTAAGTAAGACACATTAATTGTCAGAGTACTCAGTGGTTATTATTGGAGAGCCAAATATCTCAGAAAATTTCATCATTTTCTCAATGATAATCTAATAGTTTAGCCTTCCAGCTATACATCAGAAGCCTGTTTATACAAATAAGGCTTCTTAACTGAAATGGAAATATAAGTTTCTGAATAAAACAATATTCCCACAGAAATAAAAGAGAAACATTTATTTATTTTTCACCCACATATTTTTTTTCTTTCAAGTAACTAATGATTTGTTGATTTTTGTTGTTGTTTTTGTTATAAAGAAATCAATTCAAAGGTGGAATAAAACACCTCTTCTAAATTACCAAAAAAGATCTTTGAAAATGACATGGCATCACAAACAAGTATTGTACATTTCATAATCTGATGCAGCTGAAGTGAATATGATGCCACAAAACCTTTTATTTTCCACTAATAAAATAGGCCAGAGCAAGAATCAAAATTATGATCTGACTGACCTTGGAAAAACAAGAATCAGGATGGGGCCTACTTTGGTGTGAACTTCCATTGGCTAATTTAGAGCATTTACAATTTGGTATTTAAGCAATGATGAAAGCAGTTCAGTTTTAAATGAGTACCATAATATTGGCATAATTTACTAATCCTGAATGCTGATTAATTACTTAATGTTCTTTTCTAATTTCAAGTATATATTTCAGTTCTTCAGGACTGTAAGATTTCTTAATATCTCTATCTTTTTCTTTAAATTCAGAGAGATCAAGTATCTAGAGAAATTTCTCTATGAAAAGGCATCTCTATTTCTGGCAAAACACAAAACCAGAAGCAATAAAGCTTTTTCTTTGTTCACAATCTCAAAAGCCATCAATCTCTGATTACTATTTAAACATCTCTGTAGGTCTATACTTCTGAACAGCCTCTGCTGAGACCAAACTTTTAGGATCCTTTATAAATAGTGTAGCTGTGTAATTTTATTTCATTTCCAATAAAAATCCAGCCACCTTTAGCTGACTCCCTGGAGATATGGTATAGACATCAGTTATAAAAATAATATGCCCCACTACAATGTCTGGAATTGATAGTATGATACTGTGTATGAATGGATAAATTGGAATAAATTATTTATTAGCCAGTGTAAAAAATCAAATGGCTGTGATTCATTCCTGTTGTGGGAATGTGAGTATCTTTGAACAAGAGTTCATTGGGGCAACAGCAAATGGAAATTACATGACAAATCTGCTTGCTTCTTTCTGATGGTAGCCTTTGAGCCCAGGGACTTTGTCTTTACATTAAAGAAAAATATATATATTTAGCCTTTAGCATAAGCAACCATAATCCAGTATTATCCAGTGTCATATTATCCAGTGTTGTAGACTGAAGTAATGCATCAAACACCCAGTTAGCATCTTATTTTCCCTATAACTTTCCAGGTTCCAACAAGACTATAAATTCTATATAAGCCCTTGCTTTTCTTACATAAGTTTTACATAAGGAAAATATAATTGTCTATAATACGCAAGTGCTTAGGACTGAGGAAATTGGGAATAAGAAAATAAACTTTTGTAACATAGAAACCAAACGGAATTGGAGGGAGCAGCAGGTGTGATCATCCAGGGTGCCAGTAATGATAAAGCAAAGGGCAGTCAGGAAAGCAGTCTTGGAAAATAATACTCTTGTATTTAAAATTATACATGTGGGGGGTTTTTCTAATTAAATAGCAACTTTCCAACTGAAAACATACCTCCTTTGTACTGTTCAGTGTTTAATAGCTGCACATTTAAAATCTTCAGAGTCAAAATATCCCTGTTTAAATTAAGAAAGCAACCTATTGGTGTAAGATGATTTATCCTAGGTCACGGCTCTACCTCTTGTTTTGCTTTGTTTGTTTGTTTTTGTTTTGTTTGTTTGTTTGTTTTTTGTTTTTGTTTTTGGGGTTTTTTTGTGGTTTTGTTTTGGTTTGGTTTGGTTTTTTTTGTTTGGGTTGGGGTTTTTATTTGTTTTGGGAGGGTTGGCTTGGTTGGTTGTTTGGTTGGTTTAGCTTGGTTATGTAATGGTGATTTTTTTGGCGGTCAGGTTTTTTCTTGGTGTGGTTTTCTTTTATTTTAGATTTTTAAAATAATACAACTTACTCTGTGAAATTTATTGCAACAATTTGAATAAAATTCTCTACTTGTCAGTTTTCCCTTGAATCTTTCCCTTTGCAAAACACTCCATCTCAGTATTTCAGTGAGGCAGGTCAAATCTGGGGCTCCTTCAGCTGAAAGCTGCCTTTATTGTGCCTCAGCCAGCTACACTTTGCAGCTGTCCTTCCAGCTGCCTGCCACTCACTCATCGGGTGCTGGAATAACCAGGTGCAAAGTGAGCCCAGAGCACTCCCATCCAGAAACAACCCTTCACTAGAATCTAGGAGAAAGTACAAAGCGTGAGGTGTGCAAAATAAAATTTGACAATGTTTCTTAAAAGGAATGGTCAGGAGATTTCTGAAAAACCATTAGTAACTTCTGACATTGCAAATGCAAACTTTCTTATAAAAGACAGCCTCTGGGGATGACTCCTGTTTATACTGCTGCTGTGCAGCAACTAGAGGGTTGTAAGGTCAAAAATATTACTGAATACAGTAACTCATGAAAAAGAATGATTTTATTTAAATTTATTATCATAACAGCTTCGAGTAAGAAGGGTCTCAAACATGGAAAGGAATAAAGGAATTCCAAGATGTAGCTTTCTGTACACAAATACATTTTTCAAAACTAAAAAGTGAGTCTCTTGTACATTATAGAGGAGGTCCAGCTCTTAAAAACAAACTCAAATACCAAGCTGGAATAGTTTAAAATTACAAACAGCTTATCCACAAGCAGCCAAGCTAAAAAGGCTTGCAAACATTTGCTCTTCCTCAGGAAAGATTGAAGAATATGTACAGCAGTACATACCCATGCTACAAGAAAAGTTCCCATTTTAAAGATGATTTCTGATATACTAATCCTGACTTTAAAACACCATGGGAGTCTTTCAGAGAAGCTAATATTCCCTAAGATGGCCCCCTCCTATATAGGTCTAGAAATTTCACTTTTTGAGAATTTTATAGCACTTGTAGTTTCTAATTCTTAAAGGTTAATTAGAAAATACTAGCACATTTGTGGCATTTTCCATTCTGGTTTTTAATCTTCAACTGGTGCACATAAACACAAGAAAAACAGCTCTCTCCTTTGAACTGCTTTGAAGCATGCTAAGAAAAAGTTCTTTACCCAGAGAGTGGTTGAGCACTGGAACAGGTTCCCCAGGGCAGTGGTGATAGCATCAGCGTGGCAGAGGTCAAGGAGCATTTGGACAACACTCCTGGGAACATGGTGTAATTTTTGTGGGGCTCTGAGCAGATACAGGAATTGGACTCAGTGAGTCAGGTGGGCCCTTCCAATTCAGAATATTCTGTGAAGTGATCAAGGGCATCAAATTTGCTGCTTCCTGAACTACTTGTAGCACTAATTCTTCTTCAAAGTAGGTGTTCTACTTGTAATTACTACACTGAACTTTTTAGAAATGGTTCCATAGCATTTTGTTTATCTATTCAATCAACTTAGGTCTGTAGCTGAGATTTGTAATGTCATAAATCTAAGTGTAGGTCTGTAGCTGAGATTTGTAATGTCATAAATCTAAGTGTAGGTACATGCTCTTTAAAACCTACTATTAAAAGAAAAAAATGGCAATAGTTGAAAGATACACCTAAAATGAAACCAAAATGAGTTAAAGAAATCCCTTTTCTTTCTAACTCTTTGGACCTCCAGTCTTTGAACCACTATTCAGAAGGGCCAAGTTGGCCAACAGGTAGACAAAGCAAGCACATGGCCAGTGAATGATTTCTAAGGACAGATTAAATATCACCCCTTCTTCTCAACCAATCATTGTGTAACTATGGGTGAACATCACCTTTATCCACAACTGACACCCTATTCAGCATTCAAACAAAGTTTATTGTACATATTGGCAAAGATGGATCAGCTCACCAAGCCTGATTTGGTAGCACGGAAAAAGCACTTAGCTGAAGATATTCACAAATAGACAGATGGTCTAGCAAAATCTGCCAAGCCAATGGGTCTTACTATTCATGAATCAAGTACAGAAGTGATGAAAATTAATTTACCTATGAATAGTTTTTTATCTCTTTTGAGGGTGAAGTCTCAGCCAGTGCTAATAAACCTACTTAAACCAGAGACTGTGTGCTTGATGGGAGGTTCCAAACAGTGAATACAAGTGCTGCATTTCAAAAACTCCCTGTGTAATGAAGGTCCAGTGTGACTCAAAAGAATATCAAATTAAATACATGAAGCAGTTGCATTTTTAACCAGTGTCCATACAGCACAATTTTGAAGTGTGGTCTGTATTAGAAGAACTTGCAATGAAGACACCTGTGCAGAGTAAATCAAGACAAATGGATGTACAAAACTCTTTAGTGTTTATCCTACAAAAGCACAGTCACTACAAGCACAATCCCTTTAACTCCTCCAGGCAGGTTACCCACGGCAAGGACAGACTTCAGCTGCTGTGCCTCATGAAATCTACTATGCAGATGGCCACTCATGGCTCTGGCAGCTGCTGGACATCTGTCCAGCAGAGGGGGAGACCTGTGCTGGCTGCATCTAGGGAGATGTCAAGCTCAGTCTTGACCAACCCCTCTCAGCACCACCTTTATGATCCTACTGTTGGCAAGGGGTCAATAACAGAGGAACATGCTATGTAGATGTTGCACAACAAAAAGGTGTATGAGCAAGTAGGTTTATAAGAGCAAGAGTAGATCTGCAGTTCACTCAACAGCAGTAGAAGAAAACTGGAAGATGAACTCTGGCAGTTTGAAAATCAGAAGACTGGCCAAATTTTCTTCGGGTACTTCAGTATGTTACTACCAAAATCCCTGTCATACTACCAGGGCAGCATGTGATATCATGGTGATAGTATTGTTTTCACTGCTCTTTTCTCTACAAATAATTTTGTCTGGTTCTGAATTTCAATTTTTTTCAATAAATTTTAAAGGCCAGAAAATTGGTTATGCACCATAATATTGACTGGGGAGTTGAAAAATTTATACTCTTCCCATCTATTTTAAGTGAGATAATTTTCTGCTCTAGATGTTGAAACACTGATATTTCCAAGCATTCCTTCTACATCTTTAAGCTAAAATAGGGTATAAACAGGAAGAAAGGCTCTAGTAGGTTTGATAGCAGCTGGAGAAAAAAGATAGCTGACTTTCTTTAACAATAGTCATAGCATATGAAAAAATATTTGCAAAAAAAAAAAGAAAAAATAAGGGATTAAAAATATAAGAACCTAATACTAGTTTCCTGTTTACATACCTCCAGAGCTTGTTCTATGTATGTCTAAAGAATGGTGTAAAACATGTGCTTAATGTCTTGCAGGTGAATAACTCTGGTTGTGTCATATTAGATACTCGTTCTTTTGTCTTTCTCATATAAGCTTGTTCAATTCACAGACATCATAGATATCATTTGAATATAAAATCTTGAAGGAAAACATTTCTATTTTGGTAATGCCAAGAATATAAGTGTACAGTGTAGAATATGCTATAATTAATTTGAGATAGATTTTAGGGGATGGTCTAAAAAGCTTACTTTCCCTGGGTGTGGAGCCTTCCTGTTCTGAGGAGGCTATAATATGATCTTAAGACTCCTCCCATGGGACACTTGACAAAACTCCACAGCCCTGGGTCGGCTCCCTCTCTGCTCTCCTCTTGGCTCTCGGCTCTCTGGGCTTTGCTCAGCCTCTGCCCCCCTGCTCCCCCCAGCACGCGGCGGGGGAAATAAATTAAGACTCCCCTGCTAAACAACAGAGACTTGTCTGTTTTCCCTGCTGCTGGTGGTGGCCTCCCTGGATGACGATTGGCATTGCTTCCACACGCTGCTACACCTGGGGTTTTTTAAACAATATGTAGATGTGTCACTTAGGGCACATGGTTTAGAGGGCAATATGGTGATGCTGCATTAATGATTGGACTGGATGATCTCAGAAATCTTTTCAAAGTTATGCTATTCTATAACTCTCTCAGAGTCCAGGACATCACTCTGGTTGCCCTGGCTGTCTTGAGACCCTAGCAGGGGGCTCAGAGACCTTGGCACCAAGTCAAAAAAACACCTGTGGAAAAAGCTGCCAACTCTGTATAAGGAATTACAAGCCACGACGGTTTGAGTAATGCGATAGTTGAGTTAAGATAGGGTGGGAAAATAGAATTTTGGGGTTTTTAAAATGGGGTTGAGGGGGTACAAAATGGAGGGATTTGGGCATGTCCTAGCCTTCTTCTCCTCTTCTTGTCCTCCATGTCTTGGTGTGTGGCACTTTTCTATTTTGGTGTGTGATAGTGACACTTTTCTATTGGTTCAAGGTAAAGAAACACTCTCTAACAGAGACGATAGGTATTGGCACAATATTGTAAATATAATACACATAGTTTTGTGTATAAAATGTAAACAATGCCTGAGGCGGCACGCAGAATGCCATGGCCTCCTTGGTAGATGGAGCTCAGCAGGTCAGAGAAAGAATGTTATAGATAAGGAAAAATAAACAACGTTGAGAAGCTGATCCTACGCATTTCATACTCCTTCTTTGGTTGCAAGGGCTGGGAATCAAGGACTTTTACAATCTTGGGGTCATCCCAACACTGCAGACCCTGAGATGATTCAAGAACAGCAGCAGTCAGAGTGGAGGTAATACCATCCTCTGTGGCTACAGCCTCTCAATCCTTCCATCTCTCCCTACCTTCTCAGTCAAGGCAGTGGCTTAGTACCCAATGCCACTTTTCCTGACCAACATCTCCTCCCTTTTTTCATTCCTCTTTCTCAACAGAGTAAAGTCCAAGCTGCATCCTGCCTTAAAGTGGGAAACTAACAGTGTTGGCTCAATTCTTGGTCAAAACTCTCCAAGCACAATTGGATCATAATGAAGTTTTATCACTAAAATCCCAGAATTATGATAGTAATATCAATCAGTAGTTTTAGTAAAAATGGAGAGAGAACTTTTAAATAACTTTGTCTTCACCACAGCTGAAGAACTGCTGATGGTTGTTAAGATACATTTATTTCCTTACATACACATTATGGACTACCTCTCAGGTACCTTGTTTATTTTCTTAAGTTATAAGTTTTTCCCATATGAGCAAAATTAATTGTATAAATAAAAAAACTATAAAAAAAAGGACAAAAAACCCCAAAGAACAAAAACAAAATCAAAAAACAAGCAAACAAAAAAAAGAACACAAACAAAAAATTTCTAAAGAATGTTTACCTTATATTCTACTGTAACATCCACTCAGCCTAATTAATTCCTTTAATTCACTTTAGTTCATCTAGTCTTATTTGTATTTGTGTTTTTCAGTGTTAAGCATTCAGTCAGTCCTGCTAATGCAAATGAAATTATGTCAGTAAGAGCTGCCTAGTGACACATATCTTAGCATTTATGCCCACAACACCCAGAAGGATGGCCTGGGAAAATGTATTCCTTATCATAAGGCAAGGTCCCTAGTAAAGCTGCTCAGCGATGTGCAGGGTGAACTCTAAATTTAAGAACACTATTAAAAGCACAGACTAAGGAGTCAGCCTTTTACACTTTAAGTTCATTAATGGAGAGAAAGACATCATGTCAAGGAAGTAGAGTCATGACACTTTTGTAGAGGGTAATATGAAACAAAACCTCATCACAAACTTGTGAACAATTTTTGCTCTGCAAACCAAGTCACTCTTTGAAAACCATGCAGCCATTCCCTTTGGCCATGATGAATCACAGAATATTTTGGGGTTGAAAGGGATCTCTCGAGATCATCTTGTCCAAACCACTGCCAAGGCAGGGTCACCTACAGCAAGTGGCACAGGAACATCTCCATGTGGGTTTTGAATTTCTCAAGAGAGGGAGATTCCACAACCTTCCTGGGCAGCCTGTGCTAGTGCTCTGCCACCTTCTTCCCTATGTTGAGGTGGAATTTCTTAAGTTTTTCTTTATGACCATTTCTCCTTGTCTCCTGGGCACCACTGCAAAGAGTCTGGCAGCATCCTCTTGGCACCCACTTTTCAGATATTTATATGCATTGATGAGATCCCCTCTCAGTCTTCTTTTCTCTAAACTAAACAGGCCCAGCTCTCTCAGTTGCTCCTCGTAAGTGAGATGCTCCAGACCCCTCATCATCTTTGTGACCCTTTGCTGGACACTCTCCAGGAGCTCCTTGTCTCTCTGGTACTGAGGAGCCCAGAACTGGACACAGCACTCCAGATGTGGCCTCACCAGGGCCCAGTAGAGGAGAAGGATCAGCTCCCTTGACCTGCTGGCCATGCTCTTCCCAGTGCCCAGGATCCCACTGGGCCTCCTGGCCACAGGGCCACCCTGCTGGCTCATTGTCACCTTGTGATCCACCAAGACTCCCAGAGCTGCTTCTCCACAGAGCTGCTCTTCAGTGGGGCAGCCCCAGCCTGTGCTGGTACTTGGGGTTATCCCTCCCCAGGTGCAGGACCCTGCCCTTGTTCAACCTCATTTGGGTTCTCTCTGTCCAACTCTCCAGCCCAGCCCAAAGGCAGCAGAGCCTTCAGGTGTATCAGCCACTCCTCAGTTTGTATCATCAGAATGAAGTCAACTGTGGCTAAAAGTGGAAAAATTCAGGGAAATCTGAGAAAACTGTATGTGCATACATGGACACAAATAACATTGTAAATATATATATCTTGCCAGTAAAAGATGGTCAAGTGATAAATTGATTCCAGTTAGCACTTGCAAGAAGTTAGATATTTATATGATTAAATCATGTTCAACAAAATATAAAATTAATTTAGTCTAGTTCTCACAACTGAAAACTGATCATCACAAAGCAAAATGTATACTCATGAGCTTATCTGAAAAATGGGTATGCAAATTTAAGATTTGATTATTATAGCTAGATAAAAACCAAATACTACTGCAGACATACCTTTAAATCATAACTGGTTTTTCAAGCACAGCCCAGAGTTACCACTAATGGGTAATCTAAAACAGTTGTTTGTAGCTGGCAATTTAATACATGCTTACTCATCCTGCACAGACAGATGAGTGAAGAACATGTTTGTGATTAGAGAAGGCTCAAGAAATGCCAGACCAAATAGAGAAGGCTCAAGAAATGCCAGACCAAATATCTCATTCAGAGTCTAGTAGCAAAGCAACAGTAGCCAAAAGTCCACAATCACAGAGATTAGAGCTGTAATGCCCTATTCACTCATTCCAGCTAATTCCCCTGAAAACTCAATATCCTTGCTAGCACTTTGCACCATTACCATTACCTCTCACTACTTTTATTGTTCAGGTTTTCTCTTCACCTTTGAGATCAGAAGCACACTGAGGAGAAATTACTTGGAACACTGAAAACTATTTGTATTTTATCTGTAAAGCACTATCTGCTTTCCCTTATAATCATAATCTCAGTTTATCAGAAAAATGGTAAGGGAAGCATAGGTGATTGACTCAGAACATTTTAATTTTTTTAAATTATTACTATTGTTTATATTTTCAGCTGAACAAAAAAATATCAAAGTTCTTTTGAGTGAACTTGACTTTTTCTGTGCTTATGCTTTCTGAACTTTAAAGTCGTAATTTGAAAAAAAGATAAGGTGTTATCCCAGACACTTAAGTTGTTCAGATCTGTAGTTTATCTCTTTAATTTTATTTTCATTTATAAATAACTTACCCTACATATAAATGACAGAAAAAAGAAGTTTTTTGATGATAAGCCAAAGATGGTAAGTTACATCAGACAAAATGTACCTTCAAAATTAAGGAGCCCAGCAACCTAAAATACCTAACAAATCTGTTATTCAGACAATGCAGATACGTTAAAATTATTAAAAACCAAACTGAACATACTGGCTGTTAAGGCAGGTATCACAATACTAAGAAGTCCCTGGTGGGAAATTTCTAGCTTTGATCTGAGCCAATTCTCATAGGAACAAAACTCAATTCTCAGACAAAACAGAAGCAAAACTGTAAGCCTAACTTTGCATTTCAAAAGAGTCTTCTGTAAAGTCAACATAATGCTTGAAATGCTTAAAGAATGCAGATGGTTCACTTCTGAGAGAAAATCAGAACTGGTATCCGGGGGTGCAATGAAGAGCCACCACTCCTTGAGCTGAAATACAGGCTCAATAGGCCCACAGACAAACGGCTGAATACATGTTACTCATTGCATCTGAAACACATTAAATTTCACATTAACAAGCACAAGTATTTGTCTCTAACAAGAGTTGCTTGTTGCCTTTCTCCAAAAGCAATGATACAAAGCAATGAAAGCTGGTATTCTCTAGGGGGCTCTTTTGTGGAACAGAAGTCAAGTTTTGTTGCACCTAAATTCTTCAAGAACAACACAAATTTCAGATGTGTCAAGAGTCAGATATGTGGAAGACAAACCAATCTTTGCAACAGACAATTTTTTGGCTGTATTTGGAAGCAAAAGGAGGGACAGGGAGAGCAAACAACTATTCCTGGATATAGGAACAGAGACAATTTCAGCCCTAAAAGAATAATTGCATTTTAGAAGTGAACGAGGATACTAGCCGCAAGCAGTATTTTTTTCTCTCTATGTACCCAGCATAGTGGCTTCCCAACTAACTCATGGTGATAGCAGAACTGTGCATGGTAATAGTAAGGCAGGACAAGTCCTGTTCAGTCTATTTTTGGACAAGTACTGCCTCACAGATATGGTTTCGGCACCAGAGGAAGCTCCTGTGCTGATCCCAGCACCCATCCAAAAGCCAAAGTTGCCCTCATTCACTGCTGCTCTGGGAGCTCTCCCTGGCACCAAAGCCATCAGTCTTCACTGCTCCATGGACAGCAACACAGCACCTGGGAGAAGGGAAGTCAGTCTGGGATATCAGCTGTCCCAGCAGGAGCAGGAAACCCTCCACAGCTTGGGAGTGTTCTTTAAGCCATGCTAATTGACAGACGAAAATTTAGAAGGGATGTTAAAAGCAGGGGGACAACAAACCCACAGAGGAGTTCTGTCCCACTCCAGCCCTTCCTGCTCCCTCCCTTGTACCAGCAGCAGTGTATAGAGGCACAGATAGTATGACAGGATCAGCCAGGCACTTTTTCCCTGCTTTCCAGCTTTACAGTCTGTTTCCTAGACAACAGCATTGTCGCCTTCACACTTTCTACCTCTGTGCACAACCTCCTCTTCAACATAAAGTGTTTGTAAGGAGGTGTACCATCTGCAGTGCTAGTTTCTTCAACATCTACATTTAGTTTGGCAGTCTCACACCTACCCATTCCTTGCCAGCTGCAAACTAAGTGGATTTGACAAAATACAACTAGATCTCAGCAGCACAAATGAATACAGTGGAAAACAGAGGACTCACTACTGGCTTGTACAATTCTTCTTCCCAATACTCCTCCCATATCATGTTGTGTCATCAAATAAATTAGATGGGAGAAAAGCATTCAATCTCTGTAATTGCTTTTTTATATACATTTGACTCATAGAACTCATTGTTTTTAAAATCAAGACCATCTGAGAGAGAAATGTATATATGTTTCTCTATATATAACTCAACCAACTAAAATGCTTCTTGCTCTGGCTCTAGGGAGCATGAAAACAATTCATTCAGCTTTAACCTTCAAGGCATTATTTGGCATGTGAAGGCATTTTAAGAAAATAAAATTTTATCCAGGCAAAAGCATTACAGAATGAAGAAGTAACCATGAATGAAAGTTACCCCACATCATAAGAGGTTGTGAAAGTAATTTCTACTTTAGAAAAACATGAGGAGAAGCCACACTTGTACATACTCTGTGGCTTCCTTGGAAAGTTTTGGTGCTAAATCATGAGTCCTGCTGACCTAAACTGGCCTGTCATAGAGACAAATGTTCATGACTCACCTTCCATATTTCAAAAAAGTACAGGATTTTACTCAGTGAGTTTTAAGTAGTTTAGGAAATTAACCCAGACACAGAACAAAAAGTTTGGATGATTACTTAAAATTGGACACAACCATACTGTCTGGAAAAACAGGATGCAAATCCCAATAGAAATTGCTACAACAAAAATTCTTTTTTTTTCCCTATCTTTAGTCAAACACAACTTTAAAATTTCCACTTTTTCCTATTCCACATAACCTAGAGCAGTAGGGTATATATAATTTTTATCTCCATTTTAATATCCCCTTTCTCCCTTCAGAAACCCTGCCCTACAGATAGAATACAGAATTGCATCATAACTTCTTTCACCTGTATTTATCTTTTACTGTTTTATCAGCACAGCTCAGTTTTTGCTCAGTGTGAACATAAAGTTCAACAACAACAAAGATGATTCTGGTTCCTTCAGACCTTGTATTGCCTTTTGAAATTTAGTGATCCCTGAAATCCTTTAGTCAAAAGGAGGCTATTTTAAAACAGCACCATCAGCCGTAACTAAATTAATCTTAGAACATGATTTAAACTATGCAGTCATTAATGCCATTTCTTAGACATTGCAGATGATATATAGGACTTTCCTGATGTTTGATGACCAAAACAGGACCAAGACCAAATTTATTAAGGCTCTATGCCTCCTGTTCTTACCTGCATAACATAAAAATACTCAGAACAAAGCAAAGTCACAGAAAATGGGTTAGAAATTTTCAGAACTACCTCCAGTAAATAAATGTAATACTATAAAAATAGGAGTATTCATAATAGGTAATTGAGGAACAGCTATGAGCCTCCCACTCAACATATGCACAAACAGACAATGTAATTTTTTTAGAAAAGCTGCAAGTGGTAAAAAGACCAAAGTGTTTACAAAGTTTTTTAAAGGCTTGACCCTTAAGAATTATCCTATGAACAGGTACTAGAGTGCCACAAGAGCTGAAATTCAAATCTCAAAAAAAAACCTGTCTTTTTCATAATTTTTCAAGATTTATATTAATATACTGGCCTAAATAAGTAACTGCTGGCAAATTCCACCATCTCAAGTGCAATTTTCCACTGATACCTAATTTTTTGCTTTTAAAAAGCACATTTTATTTCTGTCTTGTCTTTGTTCATAAGCATATTTAAACTCCAGCACTCCCAACAAAACACTGCATCATTTTTGTATCTTCATGAATACTTTGTATTCAGATTTGTCATCATTACACAGTCTTGTGTAATGCTATCAAATTCTCACCAAAAGCCTACAAAAAAACCTCCCAGTTACTACACATGAAGATCAGCTTTTGTTCACTGAAGAAGATTAAAATCCTTTTTGAAACTTCTGAAACCCATCATGACATTAGATCTGCCATCAGCATACAGATTACTTTTCTCATTTTTACAATGTCTTGTACAGTACAAGTACAACGCCTTGCAAAGAAGATCATTCAAGGCAAAGGAAAGAGAAGAGAAAAAGAAAACAATGTGTAGCAGCCAAAGTATAATAAAGTTGCTCTAGAAATTTATCCATGCTAGCAGGTACTGGGGGGTGGTTTTGAGCCTCATGTTTGGCTCAGCAATCAAATACATTTGTGAGGTGAATACCTTAAGGTTTTCATAGGCTTCAGGGATGCTGGCCCCAAGAAATTTCAGTTTCTGCATGAAGGAACCTTAGGTCAGCTCAAAACACATTTGTGCTAATGAAGAGAAACTACCACCTTTGCATCTGATTTATTTGATTTATTTCAAACTATCCCTTTCTAGAGATCTAAAATAACCAGTGTACATCTACTCTACAGGCTCATAAGGCTCATCTCACTCTTTGTGCCTCTAATAAGAATTTTGCGACATCACAGGTAATTGCATACATGTAAACTATTCACTTGTTTGAAAATACTGGCCACATAAGTCATAGCCAAAAATCAAGTAAACTAAGACAATTCTTGTTTTAATCCTGTTAAACTCATGACGGAAAAAATACCAGGCCAAGTAAAACACTTTTCTGACATGCCATGTTTTGGCACTAAAGCTGTAAAAATCCACACATGTAGTCCCAGGATTCTGAGTCATGAGTCTCTAAAAATGAATATCAAATCACTGTCCTTCACAACAACCTTTTCTTCTCCCCAGTTGTCATGAACTCCTGAGTGCATTGAGTGTCAGGGGAACAGAACTCCTGACATCTTGGTCTAAAGTGCTTTGCCTAATGAACACCATCTCTTTGATCAGTGACAGCTGTAGACTTAAAGGGTACCCAGCCTTCATCCAGCGTTTATCAACAAGACTGCAAAAAACAGATTCCTCCTGAGTAGTGCAGAGACTCCTGAATGTCCCCTGTATCTGTGGGATGCTACCTTCTACTTTCAGGTTATTGTTTTTGAGCATTTCAAAAGTACTTGCAGATAGTAAAAAGCTTAGTTCACATTGCCTAATGTTTTCTCTGACACAACTCTTTTCCCCAGAGAAACATATCTCCTACTTCCACCCAAGACAGCCCTTATATTTACCTCAAATTTATCCTCAGAATTACCAGAAGCATTGTTCTCAACCTAGTTATTGCCTCATTAATGCTCAGAGGACCAACATTTGCAAGCAGCCTAAGCAAAGTGCTGAAATTTTCTTTTGAAAAACTCAGAGAAGCATTCTTATTGTGTGTAGAAACATCTACCATTACAGCAAACAGCTCTTTAACATGGTTTTCATAGTTTGTTTTTACACACTGTGTGCAAATAGGCCACGCAACTCGGGGAAATCCTTGATGACAGGAATTAAAGATTAAAAATAAGATTTGTAAATATACCAAGGATTTTAAAAGTTACTATCAAGAACAACTGTATATTCTTTGTATATTTGGTCCAAAATTCTGGGATAAACAATGACTCTGCAATAACTCAGACTCTGGAGGAGACCTGGAGCAAGAGCAATGTTAAAGCTAGAAATTTAACTTGCATTTCATATAATGATAGAGTGTTCTGGGTTGGAATAGGCTTTAAAGATCATCTATTTCCAAACCCTTTTCCATGGGCAGGGACATCTCCCACTAGACCAGGTTGCTCAGAGCCCCATCCAACCTGGCCTTGAACACTGCCAGGGATGGGGTACCCACAGCTTCTCTGGACAACCTGTGCAGTGCCTCACCCTCCTGCAGTAAAGGATTTCTTCCTAATATCTAATGCAAGCCTATCCTTTTTTTGATTGAAAACCATTATGCCTAGTCCTGTCACTGCTTGCCCATATTAAAAGCCTCTTCCCAGCTTTTTTGTAGGCCACCTTGGGTACAGAAAGACTGCTAGAAGTCTCCCTAGAGCCTTTGTTTTTTTCTCTGATTATGACTCATCCTACCTCAGGTAACACAATGGTGTCACAAACATATATATGCTATAGCATGTATGTATAGCTATATCTCTGCAATCCTTCTCTCATTGCTCACAGCAGACACTTGTAATGCATATCCAGTCCAAGAATATATGTGGAACTCATACAATTTTCAGTCTTGGAAGAGAAACAAATTTAAAATTCAGTGTCCTGCTGTTTATTAGAAATTAAAACCCCAAACTATGATACTTCATGTGAAACATAGAGCTTGCTTTTTGTCCCAAAATATGAATTCCTTAAAGTCATAACATCACTACAGAAAGAAAAGGAACAACAAAAAACCCAGCTGAAACACTTGAACAGTTAAGTTATATCAACTAATATATCTGAGCTTCTAAAAAAAAAAAAACCTAAACCAAGTACACATATTCCGCAATATAAAAGAAAGTATGTATAGGTTTCAGATATTGATGCTTTTCAGGGGCTGGTGGTCTGCTTGTTTAATTAGCAGAACGTCAGCTCTGCCAACAGCTTCTATATTACTGCAGAAGGACCACAGCAGCAGCGCAGTGAAACACATATGATGGATTAGTGATACTTGAGATTAATGGAATTGACCATATTCAGCTGCAAAGTTGAATAAAAAGGTCTGCAAAGTTGAATAAAAAGCAAATTCATAAGATTTGCTTTCCTCCTTCCTGAGCACCAAAGCAATAACCTCTCAGGTAAATTTGTTATTTTGTATTTGGAAAGGTTCCACCCGAAAAAAGAATATTTATCAGTTACATAGACGGAAAACCACATTGTGCTGTTAGGGTGGTATTCATCTGTTATGATAATTATATTTAGTACAGGATTATACCTTCTACTCCTGTGTACTACTATTAGAAACTAACATTATCCCATTTATACTGCATTTTTTCTTTTCATCTTCATGTCCCTTACAGAAAGCTTTGCTCAGGTAAGGCTCTGCTGCCAAAAGAGAGGTTGCTCTCTGCTTATGCACAGTATCAGTAGGCAAACATGCTTTCAGCAAATTGTACAGCATCTAGCTAAATCCAGGACAAGTGCATATGTCACCCCCTAAATCAAACACCCTCTCTGTAATTTACAGTCTACTCCAAATTACAGCAATTCAACCAAAAGAGGAATTTGCCTTAGTAATTCTGAGTTTTTTGGTAGACATAATTAGTGCCACATCATTTAATAGCTCAAGTTAACGCACTCCAGTTTATTTTTGCTTGTCAGTTTAATGTGATAATAAGCAAATACCTGATGAGAAGCAACTGAGTAATCAGGTGTTGCTTACCCTGTAGAAGAGAAGGCTCAGGAAGAACCTTATTGCCCTCTACAACTGCCTGAAACAAGGGTGTAGCCAGGTGGAGCTCTTCCCCCAGGTAACAAGAGGCAGGACAAAAGGAAATAGTCTCAAATTGCACCAGGGGAAGTTTAGACTGGATATTTGGAAAAACATCTTCACAGAAAGGGTTGTCAAGCATTGCCCAGGGAAGTGGTGGTATCACTGTCCCTGGAAGTGTTCAAAAAAACCATGTGGATGTGGCACATGGGGACAAGGTTTGGTGGTGACACAAAGGTAGAATGTTGGACTTGATGATCTTAGAGGCATTTTCCAATCTTAAGGATTCTATGACTCTATGAAAGCAAGAAGCATCATCAAACAAGAGGGTCGTAGTTTTAGTGAGGGTTTTTTTCTTGAACAGTAATGACTCTTACTATGAAGCGTGACACAAAGAAGAACACAGCATACTATTCCCAGGAACAGTTAGGAAGTCCAAGAAAAATCTGAAACAAAATAAAAAGATGAGGAGAGCAGCATTTCTGTCTGCTGTGCCTTAACCACCACCTCTGTCACCACAGTGAGGATGAATCTCATGGTGCATTACATCAAGGCCTTTCAGCTGCAAGCTGCCTCAGTCAGCAGAGCCACATGCCTCTCCTGAGAGCAGCAGCAATGAGTAAAATACTAAAAAAAAAAAAAAAATCTCCACACAACACTAGAACGAGTTAGCATGAAGCAGTGTTCTAATTCTCTGCCCTGTCCATCCAATCCATACTGCTTGTGTTTCTCCAGGAAGGGTGTCCCACCCTAGGAGCTGAGTCATGGCTGCTCTTCACAAACCTCACACTCTGCTCAACATCTTCAAGCAGCCACAGTACAGAACTGGTATTCTAAATTTCAGTGTGCCTTCTGGGAAAACAGAATTGGGCAGACTTGGGCAGAATTGGGCAGACTACGGATGAAAGGACTACTACATATTATCTGGACCCCTGTGCCCTACTAGTGCGGGTCAATTTTGGATGAGTTAGACCCCTCAAGGTGCTTTTAACTGGGCTTTAGTGTTGGTGTCACTGAGACATTCAGGCTGCAGGTTAAGAAGGCAACAGGTATAGAAACCCCTAATTGTCATGCTGTTGACTGGATTTCATTTGACAAAGGTTTATTAGTTAAAATATGAGAATAATTTATAAATTACAGGCCAATTTAGACAGATAAGTGTGGTTTATGCATCAGTGCTAGTAGGAGCCAGAATTAAAAGTGCCTGTCTCAGCCTGTGCAAGCAGATCCAAATGTGGTCTTCCTGGTCATCTTTCTTCACTTGAGAACGCTGCATGCAACAGTGCAAGGGCATTTGTGGCGAAGCCAGCTCTGGTTCAACAAATACCATCAGTTTTGGCTCAGCTAGAGCTGAGACAATTCTTGCAGAGTCTGTTCATATGAGCCAGGTTCCGGGAAAGCACAAGGCAGTGCAGACTGTATCCAACACGGACATGGAGATAGCAGAACTACAGAAATCCAGCCCTAGAGGGAGAGCACGCTAAGCAGTTCCACAAAAGAAAGAACAGCTAGCTTTGATTTGGAGCTTTAACGCCCTGCTAAAGCTCCACTTAGTATAAACAACATCTGTGCACCATGTTTCATCATGTTCTCTAATAGTAACATTATCCAAGCAGTAAACTACAATTATTCTGCTGTATGGGACCCCTAAACAAGTCAATGGGGAAAAACCAAAATCCACCCTTCTCTTACACAAGAACACACAGTTTTTCTGTTCCTGACCTGTGCTTTGTAATTTCATATCATAAAGACTGGAGAGGAATTTATGCCCTGGGTTAGGTATAATTGGCCTCTAATACAGTACTTAAATATTTCTTGCAGTAATAGTATATGTTATCTTATTAGTATCACAGCCTTTTCAGTTTAAATTGTGTCTCTAGTGCCTCAGCTGAAATGTATTGTATTTATGGGCACTATAGCTTACATTAGTTACTTTATCCAAATTTACTGCAAAATGAAGTTGAGTTAGAACTTCAATTTAACCTGAAGCTGCACACAAAGTCCCTTGTACTTGCTTGAACCTAAGATTGCTTAGGATTTTATTGCTGTAAGATTTTATTGACTTTGAAGTCCAAACATATCTGTGGGCAAAGGGAAATAATATAGATTTTAATATAATTTCTACTGAAAGACGTCTTAAAGTAATAACATTGAGCAAATTTAGTATGTGGTAGACTGACAACTCCAGAGATAAGATTATACAAAAAACTCCACTCTCTGAAGGGGAGGCAAATGTACTTCTGGGGTTTGTTTGTTTGTCTTTTCTTAATCATAAGTTTAAAGTCCCATTTTTATTGGTGATGCCTACCAGTAAGGCTTTACATCCTTTTTTGAGGTGTGCAAAAATGATCAGGAACAATCGAGTTGTTGCCACTTGGTGACTTATCACTGATCTGCTGCTGTTAAGGTCCGAAGCTTCAGTCCTACACATCTTCAGTAGCAGTTCATGCTGTTTTAAGAAAACGCATTGTGTTTCTTATTCAAAACAGGAGGACATTTTACACCAACAGCATACCAACTCTGCCATGATTTCTGTTGCTCCTCTAAAATCTGGCTGCAAGCAACAAAGAGCTTTCTGCTCTAAAACAGAGGTTCTGGTAAACTTGAATGACCCAGATGCAAGCTTCAAGGGCCTATTTCACTAGGCAAGCTCTGAGAAATAAAATAATCTTGGTGACAGAAACACAGGTCAGTGCATGCACACTGAATAGAACTTTATTACCCTGACACTGTTACCTGAGCTTTTCCTGTTTCCATCCTTTTGTGTTTATCATTTTCATAATTTCGTATCATTCACTTAAGTCTGTTCCCATGTCAATTCTCATCACCTTCCTCTTTCCTTTTCTTTTCCACTACATATTTTCTCCTAAGCACACTTTTTATATCCTCTTCCTCCCTAAGGCAGTCCATTTCTCTTCAGCTCCTACTGAGGAAATCTTGTACTCACCTGTTTTCTGTAAGCAGGCAGTTAAAATTGTCCTATCCCAAAGCTACAAAGAGAAATCTCACAGCAGACAATATAAGCTGGTTGTGGTCAAACTCTGCTGAGTCACTGGCAGTAATGTGCAATTCAGACAAAATTAATCTGCATCTGTGAGGATCATGCTATCATCCCAATCTCCAGGCCAGGGAGAATTAGTTTAAAAATACAGTAAATACAAAGTTACACCTGCAGTCTTAGAACCATAGATTTATACAATGGCTTGGGTTGGAAGGGACATTAAAAATTATCTAGTTCCAACTCCCTTCCATGGGCACAGACACCTTCCACTAGACATAGTTAGTCAAAGCTCCATCCAGACTGGCCTTGAACACTTCCACGGATGGGGCATCCACTCCACCACTCCTCGTAGCAACCACACAGCAAAGAATTTCTTTCCAATATCTAATCTGAACCTACCCTATTTTAGTTTGAACATATATTCCCTTCTCCTTTGACTACATACATATAAAATGTCTCTCCTCATCTCTCCTACAGGCTTCCTTCAGGTACTGGAAATCTCCGGTTAGATCACTCTGAAGTTTCTTTTCCTGGCTGAACAATCCCAATCTTTTTTCTCATAGGAGAGGTTCTCCATACCTCTAATCAACATTGTGGCCTTCTCTGGATGTGTTCCAACAGTTCCATGTGTCCTTCCTGTGCTGGGACCCCAAAGCTGATGCAACACTGCAGGTGAGGTCTCACCAGAGCAGAGCAGAACAGAGCAGAGCAGAGCAAAGGGAGGAATCCCCTCCCTGGCCCAGGGCACGTGTGGCTCTCTGGCTCTGAGTGCCCATGGCTGGGTCATGTCCAGCCTCTCACCCACAGCACCCCCAAATGGGAGGGCAGGGCTGCTGTGATCAGCCTGGATTGATACCAGGGTTTGCTCTGACCCACGTGCTGCACCAGCGCTTGGTCTTGTTAAACCCTGTGAGGTTCCCATAAGCCACTTCTCCAGCTTGTCCAGGTCCCTCTGGATGGCATTCCATCCTTCAGGTGTGTCAACAGCACCACTCAGCTCGGGGTCATCTGCAAATCTGCTGAGGGTGCATTTGACCCCTCTATGCCATTGGAGAGGATATTTGAGGAGAGGAGATGAGAACATGTGATGGAAATAACACTTGTCCCAGTACGAACCTCTGATGGTCACCACTTTTCACTGATGTCCACTAGGACTGAGCAGCTGACCACTACCCATGGATGGAACTAATTCCTTATCCACCAAACACTCCTCCTATTGAATTCTCTCCAGCTTAGAAGGATGTTGTGAGGACTGTGTCAAAGGCTTTACAGAAGCCCAGAAAAATTGCAGCCACATCCCTCTACTTTTCCACTGATGTGTAAAAGTCACTCCATCATAGAAGGGCATTGGGCTGGTTAGGGAGGACTTGCCCTTGGTGAAGCTGAGCTGGATGTCCTGAATCACCTCTCTGTCCTCTATGTGCCTTAGCACAGCTTCCAGGATGATCTGTTCCATCATCCTCCCAGGCACAGAAGTGAGGCTGACAGGTTGGCAGGTCCCAGGGTCTTCCTTTCTAACCTTTTCAAAGATTGGTACCAAGTTTCCCTTTCTCTAGTCATCTGGGTCTTCACCTGACTGCCATCACTCTCTTCCTCAAGTGCCAGTTACAGCAAACACAGAATATTTCTGAAAGCCTGAGAAAACCTTTTCAATTTCTACCTACCAGTTCAAAGTTTTCCAAGATTTAGGGGCAGTTGAATTCTCTAATGCCACTGAGTTTTATTTAGTTGCAGCCTGTGACTAATTAGCACATTCTATATGTCTGTAAAGGTAATGCAGCATATGAACAATGGCTTAAGAAATACACATTGAAGATAACTGTTTAAGAAAAAAAGCTTCAGTAAATAAAATAGGAAAATGCCTAACACAGGGTCAGTTAGGAGCAGCATCCTGGAATACTTCACAATAAAAAGAAGTTAAAAATAAAATATAGAAATAGAACAGCCTCTCATATGGTCTGCTAGGTCTAAGTGTTCTATACTGCTCTAATATTATTTCAAAATAGTGAAGAAGTGACTCAACACACTAAAAGCGTTACGTTTCTAAAGCCAGTTTCTGTCATAATTTTTCTATTTACAAATTGATTTTGCATAAAGTGCAAAGAAAAAGAATTCCACTCAATGACTGTTGGCAATAAGACATTAAAGATTTCATTATATCTTTGGTGCTTAACTCCCACTTATATGCTTGTATATTAAAAAGGTAAGTATCTTCCTTGTTGTTTTACAAATGGGCCGAGCCAACATTGCTGGCTTTTGTTGAGATGCAATATGCTCATGGCTGGGTATATGTGATGTCTCCAAACTAATTCAGGGTTCATCTGTCTCCAATTGTGCATGTTCATCTTAAAAAATGGGACAAAATGATTCTGTTCTTCATTATTTAATCTCAGGGCAGATTTTGTGAGCAAATTCAACCTTAGACATTAGAAGATTGGATCACTTCTTCCACAATTAATACGCCAACTGTAGGTGTCAAGGCAGAAAGTCTTTTCAAATTCTGCCTTTCCCCATATTAATGCTCCCTTTACAAGAAATCAAAATAAAACATGAACCTCATCTCTCTTGAAGAAGTCCTCACCTCCCTCTGGTCTTGGTCCTCACATATCCTCAATGTGGAGGTTCAGATATCTCTCTTTCCTCATGACAAAGTATCTGTAAGACCCCTCCAGTCTGTGGAAATTCATATCCTCTTCTTATTATGGGTCTATCCAGTCTCCAACCCAAACACTGACCAGTACTCTGCTCTAGACCATGAACAATCCTATTTCTTTTCTACACTGAGTAATATTAGGATCCATTGTGTTTCACCATTTTCTCTTCCTTGAGAGAATTTGTCCTCCAAACCCATGCCACAGAAAGAGACTGT
Organism: Chloebia gouldiae; assembly: GCA_003676055.1. Lineage (NCBI taxonomy): Eukaryota > Metazoa > Chordata > Aves > Passeriformes > Passeridae > Chloebia > Chloebia gouldiae. The sequence goes on from QUSF01000011.1 coordinate 16,345,806, forward strand.
CAAATTTTGAGGGATCTTAGCAGTATATATAAGAACCCAACATGAGAGATGAAGAAAAGGGAGCTGAATTCCTCTCAGGCATGCTCACTGACAGCACAAGAGGCAGTGGACAAATCTGCAACATGAAATTTTGTTTGAGCACAAGATGTGAGCGTGGGCAAAGCGACTGCCCAGCAGCCTGTGGAGCCCTCATCTGTAGACATACTCAAGAACCAAGTGAACATGGTTCTGGGCAATCTGCTGATTGTCTTTAGCAGGAGGGTAAAGTATATGACCTCAAGAGAATATTCCAACCTGCACAATTCTGTGAAATCTCATTTCCAGCTGTGCGAGCTTGTTCAAATGCTCTCCCTCAACAATATGACCCTTTAGATTTCCATTTCACAAACCCCAAGCAAAACATGACACACAAGGGCTGACTCTGAACCATCTGTTATAAGGCAGATCAGCATTTTCTAGCTCTAGAGCTTCATCCATCTTTGTGTTGCTACTTGTATTGGTTCTGCACAGCCTGTTTTTTGGTACTGGGGAACCACAGAGGTGGCTTCTCTGAGAAACTGCTAGAAGCTTCCACCATGTCCAGCAGAGTCAATCCCAGATGGCTCTGAGGATGGACATGCTGCTGGCCAAGGCTGGGCCAATTAGAGATGATGGCAACACCTCTGTGATAACATATTTAAGAAGAAAGTGAAACAAAAGTAGTGGTGCAGTTTTAATTCCAGTCAGAGAGGAGGAGGAGATGAGAACATGTGCTGGAAACAACACAGAGACATCAAGGTCAGTGGAGAAGGAGGGGCAGGAGATGCTCCTGGTGCCAGAGCTGAGATTCCTCTGCAGCCGTGGTGAGACCGTGGTGAAGCAGCCGTGCCCCTGCAGCCCCTGGGGATCCACGGGGGATGCGGAGATCCACCCACAGCCCACGGGGGAGGGGCCCACGCCGGAGCAGTGGATGCCTGGCGGAGGCTGTGATCCAGTGGGAGACTGGGTATAGAGAGAGGGCCCTGCTTCCAGGCTGGAGCAGCCTGGCCTTGGAGGACTGCACCCCGTGGAAGAGTGACCCATGCCACAGCAGTTTTGGGAGGACTGTCTGCCCATGGGAGGGACTCAGGTTGCAGCAGATTTGGCAGGAGTGCTGCACATGGGATTAGAAGGTGATACTTGTGAGGCTGGAACCACGCTGGAGAAATTCATAGAGAAGTGTGTCCTGTGGGAGGGACCCCATGGTGCAGCAGGGGAAGGACTGCTCCCCCTGAGCAGTGGAAAAAAGCTTTGAGTGTGGAATGACCAAAATCCCCATGCCATGTTTCTCTGCACTGTTGGTAGGAAGAAGGGAGGGGTTTGGGGGAAAAAAAAGTGTTTTTAAGGGCTTATTTTATTTCTCATGATCCCACTCTGATTGTGTTAGTAACTCACGTTGTACCTGTTAAGTCAAGCCTGTTTTGCTCTTAGAGTGTTTTCTTGGGTTCTTATCTCAACTCATGAACCCTTTCTTAAATGTTCCTCTCCTTTGCCCATCTATGACAGTCTGGCCACTGAAAAACTGCAAAACACTACTCCACCCTGCTCAGTTATATTCTTGCCATTTCTATTTCACTGGCAGTTTTTTTCATCAGTGCTCCTAAACCATTCATAGTGTTTGATAAAACTCAGTCCTAAGACAGAAACTTTGTGGACTCTTTCTTCAGTCAGGCTGAAAATGGTTTATTCACTCTGTTGATTATTGCCTGTTACTTGGATGTTAGCATTTCACACCTGACTGCACCACCACCCAGCCTCCCCAGGAACCTCTGTGCTGCAGCCTTCCGAAAGACCAACTCCTCCCATGTGTTTTACACTGCGCTTGCAAAATTTCAAGAAAGAGGGTGAGATAGATTTGTTGATTTCTTCACAAATACTTTGGTAGGTGGAGGATGAAAAGGAACTTCTGTGGAGCAGAACAATTCTGCTTGCAGGGCTCTCAGATTCTTAGGAGAGAGACAATAATACATCAAAATGCTTCAACAAATGAATACAGCTAGCAGCAAAAACCTAGATGAGGACTCTTGGGATCCAGAGTCTACCCACAAATGAGGCATTACAGTATCATTAAATAAAATTATTAAATAGCTTTAAAGTCAGATAGGAGAATATGGGACCACTTCCTTCACCCATAGCTGTTGGACAAATGAATCTGCATCTTTTATTCCTCCACAGAGTGCTTGATAGCCAGCATATGAGGATTTCATTTATGTATTTAAGAACTGAAAAACACAACTGCTTTTGAAACAGCAGGTACTCGCTACAGACTGAGTAAACTAAAAAGCTACACCTGGTAGTGTAAAGTGTGGAAAAATACAGGGCAGAGCATTTCAACAGCTGAGTAAGGTGAATGCTTGTGCATATAGTTTATGCCTGAAGCTTCCTTGCATACCTCCCTGATATTTGAAGTTGGGTTGGTGAAGCATCAGAGTGAACGTACAGTTTTTAAGTCTCTATTCCCTTGAAAGCTCATTTAGTTAGTCAGTAGTCATTCCCACAATCCAGACGTATGAGAATTACTAGTTTTTCTCAGTATCCTCTTAAAAAATCTGTAAGATATCTTTGTAATTTTAGTTTTAAAAAATCAAATTGTAACAATTAATAAACAGATTATTTGCCATCAAAATAAAGACTACTTGGTTTAAAATACTTTTGAAATTACTCATGGTGTTTATTTAAAACACCACCATGCAAAAAAATAACAGGGTGTACACTTTCTCTGCTCAGAATTTATCTATCAGCAATTTCCATTTTCTCAAAGTGGCAAGTTATGGGTATTTATCTATATTGTATGACTGATTCAGCTGTTTCCTGAACAACTAATGAAACACTCTTAAGTTTAAACCACAGCTAACATCTATCAGACAGGCCCCACAATGTTCTGCTACTTTCCCTGATTAACACCAAATATTGTGCTGATGCAAATATTAGAAAAACAAATGTATCTTCTGTGTCAAATATTTGCATCACCTGACCATTTTCCATCTTTTTCTAAACACGGCTTTAATAGTAACTTTTGCTAGTTAAAATTCCAGTGAGAGGGATGACAACCTGCAGCCACAGTAAACATGACTAATTTTTTGTCATTGTTTTAAGCAGTATCTATTTATTAGCAGTATACTCCATTATAGAAATGGGGAAGTTTTTGAGAGATTAATCTAAAAACTGAGAACTTTCACACTACCTGAACCAATATGCACTTTCAGCAAATTGTTTTATCTAAGAATATTTGTTGTGAATGTATTGGGCTTTTTACAGTTCTAGAAGTGACAGCTTGACTTCAAAAGTGGCTTGTATTTTATTAAAAGCAGGTTAAGTTTTAAAAAGGAGAGAAATACTGAATTAAAACTTAGGTCAAGTAATGCAGCATTTTCCCTTCTTCAGAAAGGGAATGAAAAGTCAACTTTTTGCACAACTCCAGCCCAGGAAAACTTCTTTTCCACCTGCCAACATCCATTGCTTACTTCAGAAATTACACACACCTTGATGTGGGTTGTGGTCTTATTCCCTATAATCAACTTCTAAGAGACATGTTCTAGTATTGCTGGTGGAATTTGCTGGTTTGCAACAAATTATTTTAATCATTTTCCCTTCATTGTAGACCAAAACTGATCACACACTCTGTGTAAATTTGAAAACTAACTCCTTCATAATCAGTATTTTCAAGCATGCTGTATATACCAGATAGTGCAGTAGTACACAGAGCCTAACAAAGTGCTGCGTGGCCACTGTGAGGAGCAGAGGATGTAACATTTGGAAGCACTTCTTATGAATACCCAATTATATTTTTAAGGGGGTTGTCTCCAGTTAATTTGAGTTCATTTTCCCAAGAGTCAGCAAAATACGTTATGAACAAGCTATTGAACCTTATGAAATGTTTTTACAGAAGTAGTCAAATCTGGCTACCTGATGATTAGTCAGATTATTAATCATAGTTAGCAATAAGATGGAAATTGTGTTAGCAATCATTTATTTTTTGAATTGGCAGCATTGAAGCAAGACAAATAAATGAGACTGAAGAGCCTTCAAAATGTGTATCTTAGTTACTAAGGTGCTGCTTCTGCTAAATGAAGATGTGGCATGTTCACTGTTCTAACACTGTGAGCTGCAATTTAGGAGCATTACTAGAGTTTGGAATTGAATAAAAATAGGGAAAAACAGTCAAGCATACTAAACAGTACTGAATATTAACTGCAAACTGATATCTGTGTTAATATGATGTAAAGAAGTGATTTTATCATTGCTGAATCATCAGAGAAAAGACCGTATCTGTTACTATTTGTAGTTATGAGCTGTGATTCTGCTCAGGACTTCGCCTTCACTCCAGATACCCTGGCAGAACATGTCTGAACACCCGACTTTCCCTCCTGCAAATCCTCTGAGGCTTAGAATCATCAAATCATAGAATGGTTTGGGTTGGAAGGGACCTTAAAATCGTATAGTTCCAATCCCTCTGCCATGGGTTGACACCTTCTACTAGACCAGGGTGCTCAGAGTCCCATCTAAAATAGTCTCAGTAATTTAGGGAAAATACACTGGGAAAAGTGAGTTATTTATGTATGCAAAGATCCTGAGGAGAAAAAAGTAGACACAAATGACCTGCATGGCATGTTCTTCTCTGGAATTGTGGAACCCCCTCTCAGTGAAGGCACAGTGGGTAGAACACCCACTGCCCATCTGCCAGCTATGCTGCCAGCAGCCGCTTCCTTGGCAAGGAGCGGAGCTCCCTGCAGCAGCCCTGCACACCGGGGCTGCTGGGACAGGCACCCTGCGCTGCCTCTGCACCTCCTGGGACACCACCCATGGCCAAGGTCTCAAATACACAGCCTGATCCTGGCACTTGCTCACAAGTGATGCCAAATCCTCCACCACTTCACTGCAGGGAGGGTGGGAGGCCATGGTCTCACTGCTGGCAAGGCAAAGAGCACTCTGAGAACACAAGGCTATGCCCACAGGTTATATAACCTGGAAACATCCTTGGAAGATATTCCAGTTGTATTTTTCATGAGACAAATACCTCATCTATTAAATAGAAATAAGTTACAGCTTGGATAAATTTCATTTCTAAAGCTGAAAAAGATTTAACAGACTGCAAAGACAGCACATGAGTTATTAACACTTCAGTTAGGTGAGGGGCCTAAAATGGTCATCATTGATAAACCAAAGCTAACGTTTTGAATATGTAAGCAGAACACTTTTCTTCACCTTAATCATTGCCTTTTCTGAAAAGTAAACTGATAGCATTTTTAAGTATTCAGGGTGCTGTAGGGACAAAAAAAAGAAAACCAAGTTAAATTACTTTTGTCTTGAAAATCAAAGCCTAGAAAACAAGATAACCCAAAATGCTTCCTCACTGTATTTTACTGCTTTGGTGTCAGGCTAATTGCTATATTTGCTTTCTGTTCTTTCCCTAGAGACCAAAGTTAAAAATTTCACCATCAAATTCAAAAAGGGCTATAGCTTACTGCAGTCCTAATTCATATTCTTCCAGTGAAAATTTAACCCTATGTGTAAGGGTTTAATATAAAATGATAGTATGTAATCATTTTTCTGCTGTTTCAAGCTGAAATTTCTCCACTTTTGAGTACCAGATTGTTGCTGGTTGCAGATGGGCACTTGGTTTGGCATTGTGCTCACTGACAATGCCTGTCATATAAACAGTTATGATAATGATGATCATTTTCAGTTATAGCCCAAGCCTCAGAGAAAAATCTTCCAAGATCACAAGCCAAACACCTAGTAACAAATTTAACTTGTTCGCTAATGCATATGAAAATGAACACATGCAGTTATACAGAGACATTAATCAGAAAGTTAATCACAACTTCTTGTGCTGTTATTAGCTGACAGTACATCCATCATTCTTGACAGGGTCTCAGCCACCATCATGCATTAACATAACCTGCAGTCAACACTCCACCACGTGAGGTAATGAGGGTGGAGTTGCTCTGAGAATGATGCAGTCACGATGACAGACCTGACCTATGAGACACTGCATGGGGAACTGGGTGGCTTGGCCACACAGCACAGAGCAGCCTTTAGGCCAGGGCTGGACTAGAGCAGGTGGGACCTGCCTCCCTCTGAAACTTCAGGGAGTGCTGTTTGGCACTGCACAAGGGATTTTGCAGAACAGTGGAAGGGGAGTACTGCTTGCAGGATGTGTTTCTGTACACCAGGCAGTCATGACAGGTGGGGTCAGAGGTGACCAGATCTGCAGATTTTATACTGAGCTAAAAGCTTAGTCTCTGCAGATTAATTGTGCAACAAATACAAACTTAGTCAAAAGCCACCGGGTTCTGCTAATTGTGGTTCACAACTGAATGGGACCATCAGCACACTGAGTCTCCTCCTTGCAAATACCAAATGTAACTAGATAAACCTCTTAATTATGAGATGATGATGGTGAATGACTAAGGAAATGACATACGTGTAACGTTCAAACAAAGACTAGCAATTCTCCTGGCAATCCTCCCTATGCCAAGGTAAAATGCAGGAAACAATGAGCTGAGTTCTCACACAACTTCTCCTGACAGATGCTGGCAGCAGGGGACAGGGGAGGTTTCGCATTCAGAACTGTGAGAGCCCCAATATTCACTAATGCCAAAGGAGGAGAGAAAGATGAGCCTTCCTCTACGAACAGAGGGAAGGTTTCAAAAAAGATTACTCCCCAAAAGATCAGTAAAAAATACTCATATTTTTAAAAGCATCTGGCAATCTGTTAAGATTGTCAAAAGATGTAGGTATCTTTAAACAAATAATCTTCTCTGGAAAAAAAAATCTGATTTAATAGCTGAATCACCCCTTAGTGAGGCAAAGTTAATTTCAACTTTGAAGGTGGAAAATGAGTACTTAAAAGGAAAAATCTGAAAATGGAGATCAGCATTTTCTTCCCTGTTGCAGCTGGAATTGCCACTTCCACCTGCAAGGTACACAAGACAAAGGCACATAGAAAGGAGGAGCTTTACCCTGCAGGTAACTAATAAATAATTGAAAGTAAGCCCCTTGTTTTAGAACAGGAATATTTCTGTTCACAGTCTTACAGATTTCCTAAATCCTTCTATTTGTAAGGTTGAACATACAGTCTAAAAAGAGCAATAGAAATGGAGAAAGTTACAGATCTACAGTATTAAAAGAACCAAGTCCTGATACTGAATTATAGTGCTGAATTAACAAATTCTTCCCTTTAATATACATTAATAAGTTCCATCAAACATCTGACTTTATGATATACCTTTGTGAATCAAAAAATGGTACTACATAGGGTAGCATATATCATATTAGGAATCATGGAAATGTTAGCTTAATGATAGAAGCCTTAATTAGCCTTTTATCATTAAAAAAAATCAAAAGAGCACAGTTTAGGAGCAACAGCAGAAACTTTTTTTATTATTTCATCACAAGTTATTTTCATCTTTCATTAGACTCATCCATACAAGACTGAAGGCTAGAGTTCTTTCATATTTTTGAAATACAAATTTTACATAGAAAATATTTTTTTTGCTTATTTAGAAGCCTTGTAAAAATTCTTGTAGCTGGGCAACTATTTCTGTATCCACGGTTTCCATAAGGGCATGAAAACCTTGCTCTCCCAGTAATTCCTGCTGTGCCTTTAACTTCTCATAGATGAACTGCTGCAGTGACACAGTGTGTACTGGGTCCTTCAGTGCAAGCTGTGGAAAACATGTAGAATAAAAATATATAACAATGCAAAATAAATAAGCTATGACTTACACATTTTGATTATAACCTCAACTCGAGAAAGAAATCTACTTTTATTTTCTTTGTACTTACTTGAGAAACAAGAGGAAACATTTGTGCATAACAAAGATCAAATTAACTATTAAGGCAGATAATCAGTTTTAAACCATTTGAAACTGTCAAATCATGAGTTTTACACTTTGCTCTGAAGTTTAATGCTTCTACAAGATAAAATAATTTCAAATTTGGAATTTACTAGGGTTTTCTGCTGTTTCAAGCTGAAATTTCTCCACTTTATTATTACTACTTTGTTACTGCTGAACGAGGTTCCTGTAACACTTAAAAATCAGATCAGATCTTACCAAGGATTTTATAGTGTTGGCATGCACTATGGTCAGTTTTATTTTATTAGTAAGAAAACAAAACACCGAAAAAGTCAAACCTGTTTAGACTAAATAACAAACAAAATAAACTGTCCATATGTATAAAGAATAGCCACACTTGAGTATTGACACCTATAGATCTCATAAATCCTGCTGGATTATACAATTTTCTTTGGGGCAGGGAAGGAGAGGATATTTGTCACTGTTGGCCCATATTAGCTACCTTTTAATAGCAAAAACAGGTAAAAGAAGAGGCTACAATGACAGAGGATGTATTGCTAATTTTAGTGTCAGCAGACTCATGGGAAGGCTCAGGACATTGACAATTATGCCACATTTGTCCCTCAGTCTACCAGGCTGGAGGAAAGGGGATGGGAGATGGGGACACCTGGTACTTGATGTATTATAAAGAAGTAGGATGTTGAAATCAATGGCAATTAATGGAGACATGTCATCTGTTCATCTTACAGTCAAACCCAAACAGCAACACTGTTTATGCTGGAGGTAAACTATATAAACTATTTTGCTGTTTCAAGGTAAGACTTGAAAATGTTATTACCTATTATTGCCATTACACTCTTTAGAAGTAGGAAGTAATTGCAGTAACAATTTGGTACTCTGTAGGAATTTGGTTTTTTTTCAGTAAATGTAACTTGAATCTGTAGAATATAATAGAGTTTTCTAACAAAATTTCTAAACCATAACTACTCTAATCAATATTTGCTGAAGTAGTAGCATTTTTTTCCTGCCTTGACAAGCAAAGAATCTACCAGTTTCTGAATGATTACATTCACTTAAAACTGTAATTTGGGACATAAAATGAATTTATAGTTAGTTTCTATAAGTTCATGGCTCCGAATAGTCACATATAAACTTACTCTAGGGAATTTTGCACGGAATAACAGGTATTTAAATATGAGTGATCATCCTTGTGGCCCTGACAAAAGCCACTCAATCATACTCTCCACAATTAGGACAGGAGAGAAAATATAATGAAAGGCTTATGGGCTGAGGTAAGATCAGGAAGTGGTCAGGTAAGATCACTCACCAGTTTCTCACATGAGCAAAACAGGTATAACACAGAAAAATGATTTTACCACCAACCAGATCAGGGTAGGGTAGTAAGAAACAAAAAAATCTTAAAACACCTTCCTTCCTTCTGGTCTCAACTTTAACCCTAAATTCTCTCCCTCCTCTGGAGCATCTTTAGGCACAAGGGAAGGGGGATTGCAGTAATTTTATCACATGTTGTCTGTGGTGCTCCTTCCCCCTCACACTCTCACACTGCTCCATCATGGGGTCCCACCCACAGGAGACAGTAGTCCTTGAACTTCTCCCACAAGTGCATCCATGGGCTGCAGACCTTCACCAACACTTTTTTTCCATATGAATCCCTTTTTTTTTTCCATATGAAGCAGTCCTTCAGGAATAGGTTGTTCCAGTGTGGGGTACTCTCCCCATATGGCCACAGGTGACAGGAGCCAATTCCAGTGTGGGCTTCCCATAGGGTCAGACTCCTTCGGCCATCCACCTGCTCCAACATGAGCTGCAGGTGGATCTCTGCTCCACCACTGACCTGCATGGGCTGCCAGGGCACAGCTGCCTCACCAGGGCCTGCACCAGGGGCTGCAGGGGAACCTCAGCTCTGGCACCTGAAGCACCTTCTCCCCTTCTTTTCTCACTGATCTCAGTGTCTGCAGATTTGCTGCTCTCACATATGTCACTGCTCCCTGTCTGCCACACCATTTAAAGCAGTAGCACTTGAAGCCAGTAGAGACTTCTGTAGTACAATTAATGCTTCCTGCTAGAAGCATCATCTACCATCTGTAAGTAAATGCAACTTAAGAGTCTTCAGACTTAATTAAGGAGTTAATACACTAACTTGTTTTCATTCAGATAGTCATATCAGAAGTATTTCAAGTAAATGAAGGAGCTTCCTACAACAACAAGAAGTTGATTTTCTTTTGCTCTACTTATTTGGAACTTGTATTCAGAACTGACAAAAAAATGAAATAGTTTGATATAATGAGTTTGTCAACAATATTTGACAGCTGCAGTCTTCACTGACTAAACAAACAGAATCATAAGTTTGGAAGAACAGTAAGCATAGTTGGTGAAGGACTGTATATTAAGTATGTATGCTGAGTTCCTAGGTGTGTGGCCATAGCTGTTTTATTGAAACAGCTGATTCTGATAAGACAAAAAAAAATCTATTTTCCAGTTAAAAAAAACCCTAGTAAATTCCAACTGCTTCTTTTTGACAGGAAACAAAAATTTGGCAAGTAATTGAATATCGAAATGTGCTTTATGATGCTCAGTGAAAACATGGATTTGACTAGTTTTTCAGTCTTGTTACTTTACAAATTAATCTTGAAACTGGATACAGGCTGTCCACCTTGGGGTTGGACTGAAGAAACCAATCTTCCACCTCCCTGGCTGTAAACACAGGCTTGAAGCAGACAAACAGTTCAGAGGTTTTGCTGATTCCCTTTAGGTTGTTCTTAATTTTCTTATCACATTATATATTTATTCCCTCTTTTACTTTACCAGCAGTACCAGCTACTGTAGTTTGCTAAGTTTCATGTGAGTGTGTGCTCCTATAGAGAGGAAGAAACTTCCATCACATGTAGGTAGGAATGGGCCTGACTGATGTTTTGGTTTTAATCCAGTTTCTGAAATCAAATGCTAGCTGTGCTTTCAAAGCCCTAATTAACAATTCTGATTATCATCTGACACTTCTGCTACTAGTGACCTGCCCAATTTTGAAGTAAACAGCCAAGTGTCATGTCTCAATTTCTGCACCATCTGCAAAGCTATATATCAAGCTATTTCAGTTGGGATTCAGAATGAATTTATAGCAAACATTCATAACAACTACAGTTCACTTGCTTTCACAGCTGCAAGAAATTACAAAAAAAGAGTAAGAATACAGTGTATATTAAAGTTAGCTAAAAAAATGACAGCATAGAAAGCTTAAGTCAAAAATATATCAGGAAAAATTAACTAAATACAAGAAATGAGAAGACTAAAATAGGCGGCTAGTCTTACAAAGAAGGCTTGAAAGGAGAAAAGCAAAGGAATTCCATAACGCTTAGGAATCTAGAAAACACAACAACCATGGAAATAGTTAAATTTAGACTATGAGATTCAAAATGAAAATGAAGCTTTGATGTTCATGTATGATAATTTATTCTCTGTAAACTTCGCAAGAAAACGAAGGCTGAAAATGTGTTGAAGCTTAATGTTAAAGAGAAGATGAGGAACAAAGCTCAAGCAATTCCTTAGGGAAAAAGGAAAGTGATATGCAAAGGAAAATAAATATAAGGGAGGACAGATGCAAGGGAAGACCTCTGATGTGGTGCTATTAGTTTGGTGAAGCTCCTCCTTATCAAAGCACATTTGTCATTATTCAAATGACAACTGACGCCGCATTGCACGTGACCCCAGAACAGTTCCCTCACTCTATGTTCATCAGCAGCCTATCGGTGTGTTGTAAATTTAATCATACAGTATAATTCAATGTGCCCTGCTTTTTATTTTGTCTGACATATCTGCACTAAAGCTAGCCAATTACAAATCTTAACAAGTCTAAATTCCTCAATACATATCCAAACTATTGAAGTTAACCTGCAACAAAAATTAAGGTCTGACACAATGCTATTAAAACTTTAGTCAGACAGCAATGTAGTACTAGTATACTCAAAATTAAGAACATAAAAGCATTGTAGATTAAAATTAACTTTTGCTATTTAAATCTGATTAACAAATAAAACATCTCTCTCTCTCTGTTGATCTATAGACACAGTGATCTCTATTGACAATGATATACACATATATATCTATATTGAGAGATTACACAAAACCACTAAGAATAAATGTCATTCTGCAACAAACAGCTAGAAATTAAGTTCACAAGCAAGAAGGAAATTTAACAGAGTCCAGAGATGCTTTTAAGTGTTACAATTATAGAACTGTGTCATACATTTTTAAGGATCACAGAAAATGACATTTCTGCATTTTGTTTAAATCTGAAATTGCAAAACACTAGGAATTTCTCTTAAGGCATTTCTAATAGCAGAAGAATATGGAAAGATTTACATTTTTAAAATATATATATTGTATTGATTTTTTATTTATTAGTATGTAAAAGAAAACACACTGGCTTCTTTGTAAGAGTTCTTCACACTAGATAAAAATTCTATGCAGGCACACAAATTCTCTTAAATATGAGAAATTTGGCCTGCTGTGACATTTCAATGAAGTTGAGCTCTCTGCTTTTTTCAGTATATTCCTTCTATATTGTATTAGTATTGTAATGCCCAGATTTTGTGAACAGATTATGTTTATTTTGATAACAGTTATCAAGACGCAAAAATCAAGCAAAAGTCTAAGTGCAAAGGTTGCAATGTTTGGCATTAAATTTCATTTTTTTGATTCAAAACATAAATTTTCCAAGAACAACAGATCAACCAAACCCAAAAATAATTTTGTGTGACAGAACCGAAGTCCATAATCAGGTTTATGACTGAATAACAGATCTAAAACTTACCATTTTTTTCCTTTTGTCTTGTTCTGTGGGAGGTTCCTCATCTTCTGTAGCCTTGGTTTCTTCAAAATGAGACATTAACATGCAGCTAAAAATGAGAATAAGAACAGTTCTAACATACATTATCATTAAAAATTATTTCAAAACACTTTGGAAAACACAGAACAGATATGGGAGTTTGCTGAAAGTCAGGCAATCTAATCACAAGTAATTTTTTTCTGAGAACAGTGAATCTAATGAAGCCTGAATGCATATTCTCTGTCACCTCTACCCATGTAACAATCTCAGTTATCCTTCATGTTTTAGCTTAAGTTGTGGGTTAAAATGTATTTGTGTACATAGAAAAGAGACTATGTGGCTTTAAAAAAAAATACTGAAAAAACCTACTGTTACTTACAAAAATTTTCCACTCTTTCTCAAGAAAATGCTATACAAACACTCTATACAAAGTGCTAAACATATACAAAGATTGCAAAGATGTCTCATGGCATTCAGGTTTTTCTATGAGATCTTTGACAAACGGACTTGAAAACTAGTAAGGACAGTGCTATTCGACAATAAAATCTGCACGACACTGAACAAAGGTTTTAAACTCATTTTTTTACCTGCCTCAACTGGCACATACCCATATGTGAAAATAACAGCCATATTTTAACTTATCTTTGAAGTAAGTATAAAACCAGAAAATATGAAAAAAAAAATCCAGTTTAAAAGTCAGTTTTCCTATCTGCTGAAATGGTTTGAATGGACTTTATAAAGACATTGATGAAAGCTACCCTATAGAAAACGTGCCTTTCATTCACTTTACACGCTCTCTGCTCAAACAAGTGAAAAATATTCCACCACTCTATCAAATCTTTTCCTGCAATTTCTGCTTTAAAAACCAAAACTATTTAAAAAACACACAGGTGATGACAACTTGCTCTATCAGGTATCATTTAAGACATGAAGGACACATAATTCACATATTAGAAAGCACCAAGACAGATGCAAATTATTGTCCATTTTCAGTCCTGCACTACTGTGCATTTTTGATTGCTGCATTCCACTAGCATGTGAAATACTCCATCAACTAAGATGAAGAATCCATTTTAGTGTTACTAAAATGAAAAAAAAGTTGTGATTTTATGTGTTTTTATAGGACTTAATATGAAAATGTTCAGACTTTTTCTGTTTACATACTTAAGTTTTCTATTAACGTGTTTAGAGCTGCTAAATAGCGTGGCAAGCAGGGTCAAATACTAACACAGAAGCCATTTTTGATAAAGGGATTAGTTATTTCAAAATAATACAGCAAATTGCATATCTCCTTTGCACACAAATGGCTGCTTGCATCTCAGTTTATTAAGGGAAAAGACAAAAATGTCAATGTCAACATACAGGACTGAATTAACTTTTTCAGACTGTCATAAATTTTGGGTACCACAAAATTCCAAACTAAAGGAGAGGAGAGAATAAAAGAAGAGATGGTGATAAAATCAGGAAAAATCTAACGTGAAAACTGGTGAAGCAAGCCTAGAGCAAGGGAATGCTCCCCTTTCCAAAAAATTTGAGGTTTGTAAAGCTCTCTCATAATTATTCCTATAATGTGAGATATGAACTCTAGGAAACCCAGATGATTGCAATCCCTTTCTATTGTAGGTCAGCATAAACATTTCCATAATCTGATTAAAATCCATTATAAATCTAAAAAATGACAAGGCTTTTACTGCTTCCAAAATCTTACTGCTCTAACTAAAACAGTTTCTTTAAAATTCGAGTTTAAATGTATTCATTTGAAGTGATTAAGCCACTTAAGCCATTGTTTAACCTTTACAATCTTCCCTGTACATGTTTATCCTCTCTTCATCCTTCAGTGGCTAAAGTTCTATAGTGTTTCAGCTTTGATCGTCCTGTGTTAAACACAGACATAATTTCCTGCACCACAATAATTAGCTAACATGATAATCAGAGGACAACACATTATCTTTTTTCCTGAACCTGTTTGGGCGTACACCATTCTTCTTTAGTCTGGAGAGCCACAACAACACACATGGTTTCGGATGACTGCCCTCACTTTACTTCCAATATATTTACATCAAAATATATTATGCAAAAGTCAAAATCTTTCAAACAGCTCTTTCAGAAGCTGCCAACATAAATATGTCCTTAGTTCAGTGTGACTGTATTTTATGAAGTAAAAATAACGCCCGACTTTGGAGAGTAGTGACAAGTTTTACAAGCATACAGGCTTAAAATATGAAATGAACTAGGATAAAATTTATTTATTTATTGGTGAGGACTATTTTCAACAAGTGTTGGCAAAGCAACCTGTTTAGAAGTAGAAGGGCTCTGCAATGTTTTCTCCAACAGTAAACAAAACACAGTGCCAGACATTGTGCATATTCCCAGACTTCAGACTTACATCTTCTTTACTAAGAGTTCGATGGAATTACTTTGGCAAGAAATTTTTAGGCATAGTTCAGGCTCAGTGTGAGTATGGACTGTTCTGAACACACAGTTGTGTGCATACCACCTGTTTTAAGTGGACAGGAACTTAATGGGTTGCACTCTGGCTGTTCTGTGCCACCTAGTTTCAGTGGTAGCAAACATCCCCTTAAGCAGTAAATTAATTAGTTCAGATAGAGTCTGTTCCATCACCACGTAATGATCTGAAAGAAAATGCTTGATTCTTAGCATCAGAGCATCAGTAAATTCTGTTTTTAGCAGGGTCTGTAAGAATATCCTGAAGAGCATCTGTTTTTAATATCTTACAACTTTCCATTCTAAAAGTAAGTAATCATTACAGAGATAAAAAAGACACGAAGATCTCTGACCAAAGAATATCTTCTATTCATTTGGTTTGTTTTTCTTCCCCAGTTTTGCTAGGCTACAACCAGTAACCAGGGACCATCAGGAGATGG